>CM031235.1:487540089-488140089 GCA_018340775.1 Taxus wallichiana var. yunnanensis
TTTTAAATTTGTTTAAAAGCTCTAAATTTCCTAATTTATTAGTCTTCCTGGTTGTTCCTAACCTTGGTAAAGTCTAGAACAAAAAAGGCTTGTATGTTTTTGTCTTAAGGAAGCTTACATGATGAGAAGAAGAAATTGAAGAGTCATTAATCAATTTAATCTGAGAAATAATTTATTCTTGGCTCAAGTACTATAGGATAATATCTTGAATATGAATATTCAAGGTTGTTTAAGCTATGAAAAATAACCCAAAAGGGAAGAAAAGCCAAAAATAAGTTGTCCAAAAGTTAAAAAGTCACCTTAAAATAAGACAAGCTTGAAGAAGTACGTGTGAACAATGTGAATGTGATTGAAAAAACATAGAGTTACTGCACATAAAATGTCCTAAATTAAGGAGGCGGTCTATGAAATAAGAAAAATTGAGTTGAAGAAAGTGGACTATGTGGGAAGATGTTAGTGAGAGTAAGTGAAGGAAGTTGAATAGTTAACTTTCAAAGATGATATGATAGAGAAATATGTTTTTAGTAAGTATATGGGAAAAAGAAGATAGAGGTCAGAAAAAGAGGATGTTTAATGAGAACCATATATAAGTATAGTTGTTTATGGCATGATAGTGAGATGTCAAGGATGGTGCGATTGATAAAAAGCTTACACGACGTTGATATATCAAAAGGAGCAAGGATATGACTAAAAGAATATAGTTCATTAAGTAATATGAAGGAAAAATTTTTATTCTAACATGGAATTCAAGGGAAATATTATATGCAAAATTTAAACACAAGATGCAATCAAGTATATGAAAGGTAAAGAACGTGATGAGTTTACTAGGGTATAGTGCAAGAAGAGATATTATTATATATTCACTCTCCTAACTAAGGTAGGTTTTGAAGGTTTTGTAACTTGAATCTAAAACTTGTGAATCATCCTTGATTGTCTTAGGTAAAGAATTGTGAAGAGTGAATAGGGTATTGAGTTTATAAACCAAGAAGTAGTGAATGTTGAGAAAACAAGAGTTTAGATTTAAGGTGAATAGAGAGTTGAATTTTGATGAAATTGAAGGACATCCAATAAAAATAGGTTACAAATTTAGGGTCACAATCAGATGCATCCAAGATGAAGAGTGATCATGTTTTGTATACACATTGAGTATAGACATCCATAAATAGACATTCATCTCCACATACAACACTATGTATTTTCTTTATTTTATTTTATTATGTATGGTTCTATATGATTTTCTTAACAAGTTTTGTGAAGTAGAAATATATGAAAAATTTAATAAGACATTGATTCACACCCATCTCAAAGGTGTCTAAGTTTCTAACATTGATGCCTCACTAAATTTGAAACATTTCAATAGAAAGATTGTGTTTCAAATGGGTTTTCTTCCTCATGAGGTTTTCCCAATTATAAATTGTGTTATTGTGTTAATTGTCTTGTTCATGGTTCATTTCATGTATGGTATTTGATATTGTGCACACATGAATGGTTGGATAAATGGTTTTTGAGTTAAATAAGTAAAATGAAATCTGATTTAAATGTTTTAAGGACTGATTCAATCCCCTTCTAAGTCAATTGCAATTCCAAAAATTTTATAATAGAAGGTACTTTTTGATAAATTTGATCACTTGAAAGTAGATATTTTAAAGAACAAAAATGGAGAGCCGGGAGAGTGGGTTCTTAACTAGAAAGGAACCTTTGTTTGATGGTGTGAATCAAGCTTTTTGGAGCTTGAGGATGAAGACTCATATTTTGTCTCTCGGAGTTTGATGTTTGAGAAGCTATGGATAATGGCTATACTCCTCCGGCCACTACTCCAAGAAAAAAATTAGTGGAAAGTTTTCATAAACTTGTGGATATTAGGGATTTTAGAAATTAGAAATGGCCAATTTTCAGCAAAGTGATTCCACCTAGTTCACCTAAAATTTTGGTAGAAAAGTCAATTGTATGGGTCGGTTTGCCTACTATTTATAGTTAAAAATGAAGTTATACATGTATTTCTCCAATTTTTCTAATGAAAATGTGAAAATATTTTCCAAGGCATAATACATAGCCCGGGGGGTTGCAAAAGGGGTACCCCCTTGCGAGGTCCGAGGATGCGTGCCCGGTGGGGCTTCAGGGGTAGTGCTCTAGAAAGCCACATTTTATATGTCATTTTCTAGGGAGATGAATGTCTATTTATTAATATAATTTCATCATAACAACACCATATACATGGGATGGATGGTCATTCAAAGTAACTAGGACAACCCTCCTACACACGCCGGATAGTAGACCAACAAGGTTGGATGGAAAACCAATGGATTCCATATAATGCATAGGTGACAAATTTCTAATGCATGTTAGATGGTGAGATAATAGAGTGCGTCTAAAACATGTCGACAACATACCAACAAGGTTGGATAGAGTGTCAAAGGATTTCATCCAATACGTAGGTTAGATGACCAACCAACAAGGATGTGTCCAACACAAGATGGTTGGAAGAAATATAAGGTTGGATGGATGACCAATGGATTATGTCTAATGCATAGGTGGTGGTGACCAACAAGGATGCATCCAACATAGGTCGGATGATAGACCAATAAGGTTAGACGGATGACCAATGGATTTCATCTAATGCATAGGTTAGACAACTGCTCAATGTAGGTTGGATGGCTGACCAATGTGAATTTTGTATAAAAAATAAACATCCTTCCAATACCCATCCAATTGTACAAAACCATCCAAAAAAATCCCTACCAAATTACATTTTTCGCTAATCAAATTTTTGGAGATTTTCCATCATTTCAAAAGTCTCAGTATCAGAGATTTTCCAATCATTCTATAATACGTTTTTAGTGAGGGGTCTTTAAATGAACCCCGCACTACTCCATCTACTACTTGTAGAAAATAAGGCATGCATTGATAACTCAAAGGTTTTTAGTGCCATTATATTCGGTCTTGGTGAATTTGAGATGGGAAAGGTAATACACTACAAGTCAGCAAAAGAGGCATGGGAGAAACTACAAGTTTTTAATGAAGGTGACTCAAATGTAATAATTTATAACCTTAAAAATTTTAGAAATCAGTTTGAGTTTCTTAAGATGAATTATAATTAGTCTATTTCTACATATTTGATTAGGTTTGAAAAGGTTGTCAACTCCATTAAAGGGTTAGGAGAATATGTGAAGGAAGAAGTAGTTGTTCAAAATGTTTTGAGATCACTAACTCTTAGGTTTGATTATAAAGTATCTAATATTGAAGAGGAAAAGGATTTGACTAATTTGAAGATGGATGAGTTTCATGGGACCTTGAATGCATATGAAATTAGGATAGGTGATGCCAAACCAGCCAAGAGAGAGGTTTCTTGAAAATATTAAATGAAGGCTAAATGTAAGAAGGTGAAATATGATGATTTTACTCCTGAAATTGAAGATGAAGAGCTCTTTTCTATGGTGGCTACAATTTTAAATCTATGATTTGGTAAGTATAGATGTAAATTTTCATTTAAATGTTTCAATTGTGGTAAATTAGGTCACTTTGCAACTAAGTGTCCTCATAGGCATGAAAAGGAATACGATAAAGATCATGAGGCTGATCTAAACAAAAATAATCACAATTTTAGTAAAGGTAAGAAGAAAGAGTTCAAGAAGGTTGACTATAAGAAGAAAGGTAAAAAGAGCTTGTACACCAAGGAAGAGGTATTTTACTCGAAGTAAGTAGTGAAGTGATGGATCTGAAACTAATTTTGAATCCGATCACAAAGATGTAGGCGATGAGTTTTTCCCATGACAAAAAAATCTATGAGATCCACTAGTGGTGATTCTTCATTGATGGGTGAGTTTTTTTAGGTTCTTACAAAGGTTTTGAAGGAGAAGAAGATGATATTATGACCGAATTGGTTTATGTTTAGTTAGAATTGAAGCATTCTAAAAGAAAAAATGAGAAATTAAAATCACATTTCAAGGAATATTAAGCAAGGATTCAGGAGCTAGAAGGAAAGTATTGGGGTATTACTGAGAAGCTTGATGAAACCGTAATAAAGATAGAGATATAAATGATCGCTATGACTCTTTCAATATTGACAATAACCGTAAATCTATTTTTCCCTACATTAAAAATAGTATCTTTGTTAGAACCGCATGGATTCTTAATAAAAAAGGAATAAAAACCACTTTTCTCCTGGTTAATACATTAAGAAACAATTTGAGGTCAACCAAAGATAAGTTTGACCCTCACCTTTGCAGACTGGTATCTAGATGATTAATTGTTCATGTGGCATACCCTACATTGGATAAATTAGAATTTCAATCAAAACATGGATTTATGAACATATCAGAGACATTGAACATGATAGGGTTGAATGATTGGCCTTGGAAGAGCACTCTCTTAACACTAAGCATTCCATTTGCATTGATTCTTCCTCAATCCTGGCTTCTACTGAGATCATTATGTGAAATGTCATCTTTGTGAAGCGATTGAGATTATGCATCATTCCAAGAACATTAACCGGGATTCGGGTTGGTTTATTAGTAACACTTGGAAGCCTATGGTTCTCAATCTCCCTAAGTGTAAAATTCAACAAATTGATTAATAAAATTGTTAATTTGTAATGAAAAGAAATTTAATATTTTTTAATCTTAATTTAGACATGTCATTTATTATTTTACTTAAATGTAATTTTAATTTTATCCTTTTATATTATTTTAATTTCTTGTATTCACCTCCCTTATCTAACTCCTTCCCCCTTTTGTAAATTTAGATAAAAAAATTATTTATACTCTAATATATAAATAATTATTTGCATTATATTTTTATTTTTGCACGAGGATAGGTGCGGAAGTGTGGCCCAAAATGTTGGACTTTATAAAAAATTATACACAATATATTCCAAATACATTTTGCGCAATGTTGAATGTGAAAAATATCAGAAAAACAAAAATTACTCTTAGTTTGCAATCTAAGGAGGAAGACGTTATTCTAATCAAGGAGTTATCATATGCGGTTAGTAAGGTAAGGTAATATCAGAAATTTGAAGAAAATTCCAAATCTCTAGGTGATCTCTTAAGAAATCAGAAAGCAACAAAGTGTTAAAGTTGGTTTAGGATTCAAATTTGAAGTCATGGAAAAATAAGTGAAGTAAGGATACCTTGTTTTAAGAAAATAAATACATGAATCGAGCATCAAGGAAGGAAAGAAGGAGACCTACACCAAAGAAAATGAGAAGACCAATCATATTAGTAAAATAAATCGTTCAAGGTATGAGAGATATTTTAATGGTTATTTATTTACATATGAATTTTTCATAGGGAAAATGAGTGTAGAAGGTCTTCTAGAGATGCTCATCCATGGAGAGACAATAGAAGTGAGAAATATAAGAATGGGGTATGTTAAAAGTGCAATGAGGTAGGTCATATTGCTCAGTTTTGTTTATATGATTCATTTAGTCATGTTGATTGTTACAAAAGAAAGAATATAGTGGTGTGTTTCAAATTTAATGAGATTGTTCATGTAGCAAGGGAATGTAACTATATTTCCTCAAGGTACAATCAAAGTTAAAGATGCTAGAGTGCAAGGAAGTAGCTTTTAGGGGTCAAGAATGCATGATAATAGTCTAAGAAGAATTTGGGAGCCTATAAGAGATCATGGTGTCTCATAAAATGAAAGTGTTGGAACAAGGAGAGGTATGACTCGAGTATAGAACCAAAACAGGTGATGAATAATATTCTTAGGTTTCCGAGAAGGTTTGGTACCTTCTTAGGTATTTCTTCTAGATCCTCTATGCTGATATATGCATCCATGTTGATATATGCCTCTACTATTCTTCTTAGAGGTATACCAGCTCATATGAAGCATTGGAGTGAGGGGGAGCTATCTAGGTATGTGTGTGTCTCCTCCATGATGTCGGGTATGTTATTTCAACCCATTTAACATGTTATTATGGTTCAAATTAGTTGGTCATGTTGTGTATGTCAAGATTCAAGTCTTGATATCTTTTAAGTGTATAAGAATGCGTTCTTGAGGTTTGAGTTTGTTTTTTCATGGTGAAGTTGTGTGTATAAGATTATTCAAGTATGTGTATGTGTCATGTTAACTTCCCACGGGAGGTCTACAATTCCATTTCATTTTATTAAAGTTTCTTCTTGCTGTTAGAGTATGTGAACTAGAATGTTGTTAATAATAGTGGTGTGTGGTATCTCTTGAAGTCTATTACGAGTCAAAATTGTGTGTTATGAGTTTTTATAAGATTAAAGTTCTTGAATCATATATGAATTAGGTTGTATGAAGTATGTGGAGTTGTGAAATTACTTGATAAGGTTGTTGAAAGTAATCAAGAGTCTTAGAGGATACATTCACTTTAGGAAATATGATTTTTGTCATCATGAGTGGTCTAGGTTGCTCATTGGATTGTGTGTCATTGAGTCTTGTGTCAAGTGTATGAAGGGGTGTAGATTCATCTTAGATAAAATTTTAAAATGTGATGAGTCATCAATTATGATGACTTGATCCAACCATCATGACAAGGAAGGTTTGTGCAAGTGTTCTTGAAGGTTGTTAAATGCAAGCTAAGGTGGATCTAGGTAAGAAAATGATGTTGATTCTTCCAAATCATGAAAAAAGGTGCTTAGGAAATTATATGGTGTAATTTTTTGCTCTTGAAATAAAAATGCATGCATTTTTGAGGTATCTCTGTCATAACTGGGTTTTAAGTGTTCATATGGAGTGGTATGAAAGGAATGTTGAGTTTAAAGGTGAAAATGGAGGATTTCAAGATAAAAAAATGTACAAATCATATAGACTTTGTGGACTTCAAGATTCATGTGGTTCTAAATCTTGAAAATGTCTAAATCTTCTAGGGTTCTCGAAAGTACAATGTTTTTATAGTAAAGGGTGTAAGAGACTTAATTTCCAAATGAAGAAATTGTAAACTGGGTAAGTTTTATATAATAACATGATTCAAGGTTCATGGATATGGTATTATGACCAAATGGGTATCTGAAATAGGTGATATTTCATCATGAAAGTGTAAGTGTTAAAAGTTAGGCATGAAAAACCTATATACCATGGCTAGTTGTCTAAGGTTACAACATGAAGAGATGTAAATGGTTGAAAAAGAGTCATGATACTCTTGTTGTCCCTTCAATACATGAATATGGAACATATATATTTGTATCAATACTTGAAGTTGAGAAATGTAAGTAGCTATGGTTTTTTCCTCTTTAGGGCATCAAGTTCAATGGTTGATATTGAATGTATAGCTATAGGCACGAAGTTATTTAGTTAGCGAGTTATAAGATATGTTTATACTTTTGCATGACTGTTCATCATTTTTGATAGTTTCCTAATGGAGGCAAGTTGTTTTACATAGTCTATACCATGCAGATGGTAGATCACAGTGAGGGAAAGGTGATAGGTTGTAAAGAAAATCATTCTTAGATGTTTGTTTTGAGCATATATAGGTATGAAAATATTTCTACTGAGTCTTAATGAATTTTTTTAGAGGATTTAGAAGGGATATTCTCTCTAATTAACCACATAAGTATATCTACATGGTTTTATCTTTTAAAAATTTGACCAAGGATAGTGAGATTCAGGTCATAATGAACTCAGAGGTTAATAATGAGCTTATACATGTATGAGGATAGGAATACTGTAATATTTGACGTATCTTATCCTTATGAAGTAGGTATATATATACATCTATGTGTGTGTGTGTGTGTGTGGAGGAGTATATGGGTCCTAGTTTTGAGAAAAGGCGATGATCAAATATTCTTAGGATTAGTTTGGCTCACTTATGACTCCATGTGCAAGATGATTTTCTATAGGTAAATGGTGTGTATAAGAGGTGGAGTATGAGCTTACCTTAGCTTAAAATTATTGTTAAATATCACTCATGAGATGATTATTATTTATCATAAGATTTCAAGGTGTATGCATGATCAATGGTTGGTCAAGAAGGTCGAAGGTAAGATCAAAAACATTATTTAGTCTGATGTGATGCTACAATACTGTGAAGATGCTTCTACATCCGTATATTGTGTGTAAGGTCCAAATTTGATGGCGAGACATGATATTTTCTTCTAGAAGGTGGCATTGATGATATCTAAGATAATGAGGTATGTTTATTTTTCCCCAAGAAAAATCTTGTTAAGATTCAAGGTTGTATTATTTCATCCAATTATGGTTTCAAGAATCGAAAATGTGCTTTAGGACCTGGGCCTACATGTTTGTAGTGTTCTTAAGGCATGAAAGTAAGGTTTATAGTATTTTTTTGTGTTTTCATATAAAGGACAATGTATTGAATCTAGGGGAGTTGTGATTTTTGTGTTCTTTCATGATTGTGTTCATAGAGATCATCAAAGTTAGTTAGAATGAAACTAAAAATTATATTGAGGGATATCAGTTCATGAGAAAGTTTGAGGTCAAGATATTATTGTGTTATGTAAATTTTGTGCCTTAAAAAGTTTTTATGTTCAAGAATGAAGGTAAGGTGGAATATTTAGGTCATGTACATCATTTTTGGCATGATTTTCAAGGTGTGTGCTTCAAGTATAGTATTTCTACAAAGTGGTGCTGTTGAGGGTAAAAAAATAGAGTTTTGGTGTGAAATGTCAAGTTTTGCATACTTGAAAGATGGATTATGGTGTTATAGCTCAAGGATAAGGTAAAATGTTGCATTCTTCATGATTATTGGTATTATTAGGAGGTGTATATTCTTTTATCATAGGGAGTTCCGTGCTTTTATGCTTGAAAATAGCTTTAAATCATTTTTTGAGTTAAATAAATTGTTTAAGGGCTAGAATGAGACCTTTAGTTAATGTTTCCAACCAAATGGTGATCTTACAAAGCTAAGGAAGATGAATACTATGTAGGTATATGTATTCCTTTGTAATTAATATAAATAGGGGAGAAGTTCAAATGGTTTTCCATTAATGAAAAAGGGAGATATTGTTGGCATCTTGTTTTTAGGTGTTTTCATTGATGCAAAACCCCATTACTAAAAAAGGATGATGGAGTGGAGTTAGATGATGCTTAGGGTAATGATAGTATGGAGATTTAGGTATGTTATTTGTTACATATGTTGATTAAGTGAGAATTTCTTGTTTTTGCAAGCCTATTCAGGTGACCTAGTCAAGCTAGGTGATGGTACATGGATTTATGAGATTCTTGATAGCTTCAGGAGCATGTTTATATAGTTTTTAGGCACTCACATTATCTTCAAGGTGTAGATATAGGTGAATGGAAAAGTTTCAAGTGCTCATTTGGATCAAGTATGGGTGTTAAGAGGCATGAGGATGAGTTATGGTGTTATATGAGCTCATGGATGCATGTAGGAAGTTGTATCATGATGTACTAAGTATTTTAGGACCATTTGGAGAGTTTATATGATTGTTTATGAGGTTGTTTCATTTGACCTTATTCTAGAGAGTGTAAAACCCTAAGGATTGAATATGTAAATGATACGGAATGGAGAGATGGAGTATTATTTTTGACATGATGATGATTTTATATTTTGGTATTATGTGTCACTGCCATGTGGAAAAATTCTTAGGTTTCCATTATGTTAATTTTACAATATATGACCGTTTGAGTAAAACATGGTCAAGAAGGAGGTCATTTCCATCTCGAATAATATCTTTTGATGCTCACCCTGAGTTGTGTGATTTTCATGAGACCTTGTGGTTTTAATGGATGTCTATATATTTATTATATAAGGTTTTAAAAAATTAGGTCATTTCATTTTCAAGTTTTAATAAACAAATGTTAAGAAGGTAAACAACTTGTTATGTGTTTGAAACCCTAACTCAAAAGTGGTAGGAGATAAAATTATCATAAGTGGATATAATTTATTTATAGTTATTGGATGATGATTGGATCATGTAGAGGAATCCTCCAGGTTTTCAGAAAGGTATGGTAGATCTTATGGTGATGAGTTGACCCAACTTAAACAGGCGATTTATGAAGAAGTTCGAGCTTTTTTACAATGGTGTGTCGAAGGAGTTACAAAATAAATGATAATTATGGTGATTATGTATGTTTATTTATTTTAATGATGGTTTTAAGTCATGGTGATGTATTTTAATGGTCAAGTATGCTTCATTGTGTTGACTGGTCAAAGGGCAATTTTGGGGCAATTTAAGGAAGTCTGCAGAGAGGAGCTTGGTTGAAGGCCTTCCAATTAGAGTTGGAAGGAGTTACAATATGATTTTTTTAATTATTGGCAAATAGTTTTTTGAAAGGGACTATACCCTTGTACAACATGACTCAAAAGCCAGATATAGCCAAAGTAACATAACCAAAGAGGATCAGGATCCAGATATGAACAATAAGCCCAACGGCAGAAAACAATCTACCAAGAGAAGCCTGTAACCAGCAATCCAACAGCTGAAAAACAGCTAAAAAACAACAACTAAACAACACCTAAACCACAGAACAGCTACCCAGCAGCTACATAAAAGACCAACAACCATTCTACTATTGTTTCCAATTAATTACTACTATTTTCAATTCGAGCAGTTTTATTCTTGTTACGAACTGTAATCCATTCATCCATAGATTTGTGTAAAGGAATGAGAACTTCAGAATCCTTAATTGGCTGAAAATTATTGTATGAGCAATGAGATCTAGGAATATTCTCCTTATCCACTGTGAACTTTCTTGTTTCAGTAATTCCGATGCTCTGTGTCTCCTCCCCAGATGACTCTTTATTTGCATGGTTTTTGAGCTCGTTCAAAGGAGTTTCAGGGACCGACTCCAATATGTCTTCCTTCTCAGCAATAGGGATATTCAGAGGATCGAATCTCAAATGTTTCAGAGAGCATTTTTCCACCAGTTAGCGTTCTCCTTTTTGTGTTTTATCATTTCACAATTAACAGCAGAATGTCCCAGAGAGAAACAATTCCTACATCTAAAAGGTATGCCCTCGAAGTCCAGAGGTTGGGTCCAAGTTTGATTTTGCACCTTTAGCTCAATATGAGCTGGAAGATCCTTAGAGGTATCAACCTCAACAAGAATTCTTGCATAGGTTGTATGTGTGAATTCAGAGGTTTGGGAGTCTATGTTAATGATGTTGCCCAATGTATTGCCTATGGCTATCAGAAATTTTGATCCCAGAATTGCAGAGGAAGGTGGGGTAATCTGATCCAAATCAGTTTGCGTGAGAAAGATTCAGTGAGAGGGTTGAAAGATGGGAACCAAGGTTTTAAAATAAGGTATTTTTTCTGGCAGAGCCAAAGCTGATTAGAAATGATAACCTTATCATCTATGGATTCAAAAGCAACAATGAAGATACCTTTAGCACATGGGTAGAGATCTAACCTTCCTCCTAGAAGCGGGATCCAGTGCTTGGAGATCCATTCGTGTAGGACTGGTAAACTAGGCCAAAGTCCAACGAATCTACAAATTAAGGCATGTTCTTGATAGAAAGACTCTGTTTCAAGGACTTCCTCTCCGAAGGTAATGCATGGATTTTTCTCAGCAGGCTTCATAGTAGTCTTTGCAGTATTCTTTGACTATTTAGATAGTATATCGGTGAAGGAGGGACCACTGGATCTCCCATTAACTGTATCCCTCCCACCTCCCTAGTTCAACACTTCAGGAAAGAGTGTAGGAATCGAATCAGATCCGCCACTCTGCCAAACTACATTTTCTCCATTGAGGGGAGCAATAGAGACCCCATGTCGTGAGCTTGACCCAAAGCCGGTTTTTCCAAACCCTCGGGCCTGTGACTTCATGGGAGAAGGACCCCTGAATTCCTTGTTTCCATTTAGATTTTTACCAGTAGCCACGGATCTATCAGTGGAGACTGCGCCACCGCCTTCCACTGATTTTTCATTGACTCTTTCAGCAGTGGGAGTGTCTTTACCAAATGCTAGGTTAATCCATGAGAGATCAAGACTCTGCAGAGCGTATTTTTTCCCCAACACTGCTACTCGTATTAGGGTTTTCACCAAACACGTGACTGGGGTTGCGATTTGGGGTTTTTTTAACGATGGTAGAGCAAAGCAGCAGCAAAGCGAGGGATTGATGAATTTATATTTGTTGCTATGGAAAGGTGATTTATAGATATTTCTATAGGTATAGTGTTTTTCATGATGAAATTATTGAATGGGATTTCTAGGTCACTTTGTGAGAAAGGAGGTTTCTTACTTTTCAAAAAATCCTTTTGTTGAAAGAATGAGTTGTTTGGAGCATAAAATGGATGTTTTGATGCTTGATAAAACATGGAAAGTGAAAAGGAATGAATGTGATATATACTGAATCCATTTTAAGATCTTGAAAGTGTCGGTGAGGGTGAAAACTAGCTAAGTTTGCAAAATTGGTTTTGGGTAGTTTGTTATAGTGAAATGTAAATTTGTTGTCGTTTGAACATATGATTGTTTCATGATATATAAATTTCTTAGAGGTGTTGTAAATTTTATAGGATTTCCACTTATTTATCATGCTATAGTTGAGTTCATCTTGAGGTGTCTTTAGGCCCAAAGGTAAAATTAGGTTATTGAAAACATTTATTTTGTGAAGTTAATGAGCCGGTGGGCCATCTTAAATGAACTAATTTAATTGGTTAAAGTAAATTGTGACCATGGATTATGTTTAAATGTAATATTAATATTTTGTGGTGATTTTTAAATCTTGGATAAAAATAGTTTTTGCATGAGGGGATTTTTTTCATCCTAGTGATTAGGTTTTGAAGAATTTTCGTTAAAGTTGGATGGTTTAAGGCATGGCCGACATAAATGGGTAAATTATGAATGTTTTAATGATTCTTATAGGATGTGTTTAAGTTGGTATGGTTGAGATAAAGGATGTAAATCTACCTATTTTGAATTTGAATCAATAAGAGCTTATTAAAGTGAAGTTTTGGTGCATAATTGAACTAGTTGAGTTTGTGCAAAAGTGTGACCTAGGTGTGAGATTTTTTCAGGTCAAAAGGAATGTTTTGAGAGGTGAGAAAGCATGTGATATATTTAGTAATGAAATAAACGTGTGTGTAAAATGGTTTGATTCTTTAAAAAGTAAAGAAAGTGAATAAGTATGTAATTTTGAAGACCTAGGGTTTGATTAGGGTTTTAGACATGTCTATGAGTAATTTTTTATGTCCTTTTAGGCTTCATAGTTTAAAATTTTGAATTAGAGGGTTTCTCTCAATTTTTGTCTAATTTGAACATTTGAATTCCTTAGAGCCAATTTTGGCTTTCTAGGCTAGTTTAGGGTGTCACAAGGTGTTTTTTTCAAGCATGTAGTAGTTTTTTTAAGTTCTAATGTGGTCTCCATTATTTACTAGGGTAATGAATGAGCTTGTAACACCTAATCATGGTTTATCTCGTTCACATATCTTGTAATGTAACCATTATCTTGTAAAAGCTTGAATATGACCAAGAAAGGTCAGTTATGATGGATATTGAGCCAAGGAGGGATAAATTTGTTTTGTAACTATTTTGGAAACTCATTGATCAATAAAAGCTAGTTATTCTAGAGCTCTAAGCATGAGGGTACTAGTTTGTGTATGGAAATTTTTATTTTGAGACTGTATCGTGTAACTGTGGAAGGTTGAGGACATATAGTTTTATCAAGACAAGTATATCTAGCAAGAGGAGAGATGGTATGAGTTGGTTTACATATATTTGGATGAGGACATTTTTTTACCATAAAAGATAAGATTTGATTAAACCTTAGGAAAATAGGTAGCAATATTCTATGCAAACACATTCCAGTTTAGAGGAAATTTAGGTTGTAGATGACTTGTGAGAATTATTCATCAAAAAAGAAGTGTTTAGGAAGATTCCCTAGAGTTTATGCATCCTTAAAAACTTACATATTCAAATAATATCAAAATTTTATCAAGAAACATGTACTTTCTACCCCTCGAGTTTTCACAGTCATGAAACCTTGATTGTAGGGCATAAAAGGAAGAAAGTTTGATTTCTCGAGATTTAACCAATAAAAATTATCAAATTTGAAAGAAATTTCTGTAGTGGGGTCACCAAAGTGATGCAAAAGAAAATAAGTCAATTCATGGCCATTTGAGGGAGTTATTTGCGACGATCGATAGAAACATTCATGCCATGGTAGAGAGGATGATATTTTTGCAACATAAACCCTCATAAGAAATTGGAAATCCCTACAATCATTGGTATATTTCAAAGATGTCAAGTGCAAAGGAAGGAACATCTATTCTATCTTTGAAGTTATTTTTAGATCGCCAAACCCATGATAGTCCACCATTATGGGTTAATTTGAGCTAGCCCTGGGAGTTTTAGTCAATAGTTCAAGTTTGTAAGAGGATTTCATGAACTTAGGTTCTCTTTATGCTTGATAATTCACCCCTAGGGGATCCTTAATGTGTTCTTAAAAATCGATAGAGTGTAATTAGAAGAGTTACGAATATCATTTATTCCTTGAACTTGTATTTGGAATCCTTAGGAACCATAGGTAGTTAAAAAGTAAATTAAGCTAGATGAAGATCAAAATAAAGGACTTGAAAGACTATGATAGTGTAAAATGTTGACTAGAGGAATATAATTATTTGAAGGAGGACTAATATATTCAGGGAAGAACATCATAGGTGAGTAAAATGGGACTCTATATATAATTTAATTGTTCCTTTTTCAACTGGTTTAAATCCTAAGCTATAGCCTAGAGAAGACAAGACCAAATTGAACCTATATGGCAGAGATGAATTTTTGTGAGTAGCACCTATCATGATGGATGGGAATACATGAGTGGGGAGCTATAAACATGTTCTAAGAATGGTATAAGATATTATAATGATTTTTTCAAGATCCTAGGAGTAATACATCATTAGTGATTTCAAAGAAGAGAAGGAGAAGAAATTGATAAGAAAGTGACAAAGAGAGAAAGAAAGAAGCAGTGAAGAGGAAAGAGTTTGAAAAAGACATGAAGAATTAACAAAATGCCACCAAGAAGAGTAGGTGGATGTGTAAATAGAGATTAAATCAAAGGTTATGAGTTATTTGATGTGTTAGAAAACATTCAAGACAAGTTAGGAGCATTAGAAGTCTCCCAGAGAAGAGGAAAAGAATTGGAGGATGATAGTGATGATGAGAGAGAAATACTAGTGGTAGAAGCAGAAGGAGAAAAACAACAAGAAGAAAGACCATAAGTAAGGATATTAAAGGTAATCATGGGAGAAAACACAAATCCAAAGATGAAAGTGCTAGAATATGGAGGTAGTCTACATCTAGAAGAGCTCATAGATTGGATAGCTAAGATGGAAAAATATTTTGATTTGGAGAGCATTACAGAGAACAAGAAAGTGAAATTTGTAGTCACCAAGCTCACAAGACATGCTATAGTATGGTGGGACTTTGTGAAACAAGAAATATTAAGTAGAAACAAGGAAAAGATCAAGAAATGGGACAATATGGTGGAAAAATTGAAATTTAAGTTAATTCTTGCAGACTATCAAACTAGTTTATTCAAGAAGTTACAAAATTTGAGATAAAGAGTGAAGTGTCACGAGAATATCTTGATGAATTCTATAATCTATATATGATATCTGGTCATATACAGGATGATGTTAAGGAAGTGGTAAGGTAGTTGAATGGTTTTAGACTGAATATTCAAGATGAAATCAATTTTTTTCATTTAAGAACAATAGAGGAAGCATATGACGCAACCTTAAAAGTAGAGGAAACATCGTCAAGAAAGAAAACTCAATATTTAAGAGGTAGAGGAAGAGGATTAAGAGGAAGAAATAGGAAGACATGAAGATGACAAAAACAACAACAAAATAATGAGGAATAAGATAATAGTTCACAAACATAGATTTCATTCAGAGGTGGATACTCATACAGAGGAAGAGTCAGAGGATAATTCAATGGAATATTCTTCGGGTGAAAAACAAATTCTAGACATAGATCATTTAAGTGTCCCTGAATATCCTTAAGCATGTAGAAAGTAGGGGTAATGAGGCAAGAAACCAAATATCATATGAAAGTGATGAGGAGAGTGTAGCATCACCATCCTTGGGAGAGGAACCTGAAACTGGAGAATATTTGATGATGAGAAGAGCTATGGTGAATGCAAGAAAGAATGAAGAACCAGTGCAGAGGAGAACATTTTTAAAAGCAAGATTATGCAAGGAAAAAGGTGAGTGCTGAAAAATCATCATAGATAATGTTAGTACTAATAATTTAGTCTCCACTGAAATGGTAGAAAAACTAAATTTGAAGAAATTTAAGCATCCTAATCCATACAAAGTATTTTGGCTTTAGAAAGAGCATCAAGTTTTATTATGTCATCAATGTTTAGTTGATTTTAAAGTATAGCATGATTAGGTTTTATGTGACATATTTCCCATGGATGCATGCCATATTCTGTTAGGAATACCATGGTGATTTGGTAGGATATCCATTCATGATGGATGGGAAAACACATATACATTTGTGAAGGATGGAAATAGACACACCTTGAATCCATTAAAGGATGGTAAATTAGGGCATTAGTAGATATCAAGGGTGATGTTAATGGGATTAAAGGTGTGTTCAATGAAAAGTTGTAAAAGCCATGGAATTTGGGTAAGAATCTCTAAAGAAACCCCAAAGGATTTGAACTAGCTGATCAATGGAACACATGATAATAAATGAGAAAGGGTTTCTTCTTTGCATACATTAATTTGAAGTAAACAAGCAAACTAAGCAAATGAAACTAACCTCTATTATTTGAAAGCTTGAAATAATGAACCTAAGATGATCTAAGCATTCAATTTGTATTTTTAAGAGAAAGAGATCTCCCCATTAATGACTTCAAGGCCAATGGTTATTCCCTTTTAAGTATCTATATTTATGCTATAAAATACAAAAGAAAATACTACTTGCTTCAATGGACGAAAATGAAATACAATCTAAAGCCTAAATAAAATACTATAATCTGTGCTAGGAAGAAGAGAGAATTCTTAGAAAATGAGGGAGGGGGTCTAGCCCTATTTATAGTTTTTCATTTGGAAAAATGGGAGATTTGGGTGCATGTGGGACAAATGTAAAAGTCCAAAAATCACTTTTAGCAAGTCAAAGTGTGATTTGACTATGTTTAGAAAAGGTTGACCATGGTTAAGACTAGATGACCATGTTTAGAGGGTAATTAATCTTACTTAGAGAGAAGTTAGGTTTCTTAAGGGCTTCTGAAAGACTTAATCAATCCAATGAAGTGGATTGGTACTCCAAAGAGATAATAAAGGTGGTAAAAAAGAGAATATTAGCCAAGAAGAGGTTATTATAACCTATTTAATTAGTTTATATGAGGAAATATGACCAACAAAGTGTCATAAGAGAGGAGTTAGATAGATCTAACTGATGAAGTGTCATAAATTTTTAAGGGGAAGAATAGTTAGTGCAATATTAAGAATAATAGTGCATTGATCAAAGTACAGGTGTCTGCATTTTCCCCTTTTTGGGGTGACGTAAGCCACGTCACTTCAAAAAAAGTAGACAAATGTAAACGAGTAGAATTTTTTTGAAGGGGTAGAAGAAAAATAATAGGATGAAGGATGATGGATGCCCCCTTGAGTGTCAATGGGGTGACAAAGAAACTCGATCGGTGATTGAAAAAGAGAACAATAGAAAGAAACATGCACATAGAAGATGAGAAACAAGAAGAAAGATGGATATTGGGTTGTCCATAAATCAATTACCATCAATATATAATCATCATAATGCTTAAAATCCTCCTCATTAGTCCTTATTACAATTTGAGCATGTGGCAGAAGTCTAAAATAACATGAAAGGCCAAGATACAAACAACCGTGTTGTGCTAAAAATGACCAACTCCATGCAACATAAACGAATGCAATATAATACAAGAAATAAACAATATCTCCTAACAGGGAAATAAGTACAATCACACATGCTTAAACCAACAACATTCAAGATAGTTGCACAGATATTTTGTTATCTAGATGTATTCCCAAATGTTTTGATAAATGACAAGGGTGAAGAATTATGCCCCAAGCAATGTGTATAATGCAAGGGAAAATATGGAGGAAACTTGGGTCCTAGTGAAAAAGCAATGTGCATGACGAAAACAGTACCAAGCAACTAATAGTGCCCTAGAGTACAGACAAAGTAAGCAACATAGCTTATGTAGGTGATTTGAAGATTTAGATGATTCACGAGTCATTGTTTCAAAAATATTTGAAAATGTCAGCAGGATATGGGATGAGTGCCATGCGATAGACATAGATTTCAGCCGTAGATGAACGGTTTACCAAGTTTTAACCTATTTCTAAGGTTTTTCAATGTTTTTGGTTTTTTAAATGGTTTTACAATTTTTTTCTTTTCTGATTTTTGATTGGTCATAAGAATTTCAAAAGATCAAAGATCTTATAAAAGTACGCACGAGGGAGACAGTGGGAAGGTGAGAGGTCAGAGAGCCAAAATATATTCCCACAAGAAGAAAGATGGGTTGGGAATAATTTCTTTAAAATAAACAAATAAATAATTATAATGACAAGGAAAATAGATGAAAAATAGATTAAAATGTGGGAAAGGGCACTGAAAGGTTCGTAAATCATTTCAATGCGACGGATAAGTAACCACTGAGGGTGGCATGAAGTGCCTAGTGTGTGAAAAATTAGCAAAAATAATTATTTTAATACAAAAATAATTATCACAGCGGATAGAAGAAGGTTAGAATGATCACGGTGGAGAAAACATGCCCCAGGGGCATCACGATAGGTTAATATACCCACCCGGGGTTAGTAAATCAATCACGACTAATTCATTTCTACTCGAGTTCTTATGAAATTTTTACCGTGAGCGAGAGTGATAGCCCTGGAGTGAGATGGTAAGAATATCGGCGGGAGGAGATGCGCTAATCACATCGGAGAGTTCAATCAAAACCCGGTGGATGGACCCTACGTGAGTGGCCTATCCCTTCTAGTTAATTACGCATTTAATGCACTTTTTAGGGTTTTTCTAGGGTAGGTAGGGTAGAATTTGACATATGCATGTGGGTGTATGCATAGGTTTAATAGGTACACACATGTTTCTGCATCAAAAAGGGACAGGTACGTGTATGCACATCTGTCAAAAGTAGATACACACACATGCACCCATCGGGAGGGAAACTAGTGGATGCATGTATGTGTGCATCAAACTATGGGTGTGGGTGTTAGTGGGGATGCATCCATGTTAAGTGAGGGCGAAACAGGCATGTGCATGTATATGGGCCAAGGTAGGCATGTAAGCATTACACCTGGGTGCGTATGTGTTCTGTGTGGCCTTGAGCGAGATGAAGAAAAAAATTGAGGGGCATATACGTGTTGATAAGGGCACGTATGCATTGAAAATGGCGTGCAAGTGCGAAAGAGGCACATAGGTGGTAGAAGGAAGGGGAAAAACAACTTACTAGTAAAAAAGCCAAGTATAGAAGAATATAGACCAGATTAGTGTAGAAGAAAAGAATAATTAGTAAGTTAGATGATTCAAAGAAGCATTTTTCCTTAGAAAAATAGATAGGAGTAAGTAAGTGCCTAACACTTGTGTTGATTTTTATAGCGTATATTAATTTTTCTCCAAACTCATGAGCACTATGGTTAGATAGAAGTGATAGAGGCATAATTTGATGATGACAATAGAATAACCGTAGAGAGCCCCCTATATGTTACAGGATTGACTCATGTGGCTGAGATGTCACATATTACCTTAGATCACAGCCTCCTGGTAGCCATAGCAGAGTGATGGCATAATAAGAGTCAACTTTTTTTATCTCTCGACCGAAGAGATCACTATTAGTCTATAGAGCGTGTGGTGCATCATGCATGTACCGATTCGGGGTAGACTCATCCAGACTATGAGCCGTTGGGTGACATTGAGTGATATATTGTAGAGTTGTTTAGCATCTTGACGATACCCACAGTGTGGGATGTCTATTGGGTTATCACGATGCATCGATGATCCGAGTTAGAACGAGTAGTGGTCTACATGATGGCATTTTTCGGTGGAGTCTTACTCTCGACAAGACCATTGCTTCATTTCTGCTTGGCCTCCTTGGATTGATTCATGGTTTGGTAGAGGGAGAGACCTACTATTGGGGTCAGTGTATTTTAGTGCATCTATACTGGGAGCTTCACTTGATTACCTACTACCATTAGAAGATGGTAAGACCAGCTTGCTTGCTTGCTGAGATGTGGGCTTGGGATCATATTGCTATTGGTCACCCCTTAGGTGTTTTAAGATTTCAGCTCTGATGAGCCGTCTACGATGGGCTGGATCCTAGAAGGGGATGATGTGTGACCATATATGGGGGATGCATATCACTATCGGCATGAGCTGGATGAGCTGCGGTAGGCTTCTATGGTTTAAATGCCTTATAGACATTTCCAGTGGCCCGAGGACAGTTTAGAGCTCAACACTGCCATAGTATAACACTTTATCTTTGGCAACCGCAGCTATATGCGAGAGCTATACAGGGTGGATCAGTGTCAGAGGTAGTTTGGCATTACCTAGGATGTTCCTAGGCCAAATAGACAGTATGCTCACAGGGCCTGAGAGAATTTTGATATGGGTCCATAGATCGCTTGTGATAGAGCACTGGTTAGTTTCTAATAGGTGGTACCTACTATGTGGGTGCCACTGACACAGATTATAGATCCGAGCACTACACCTAAGTATGGGCCATGGTATCATGGTGTGCTTCCTTCCATTTGTTTGATTATTTCTAGGGTGGCTTACAACATTGACGTGAGAGCTCCCCTAGTGGAGCCTCCTAGTGGTGGTGAGGGTGGAGTTATTGGTGGTGATGATAATGATGACGATGATGATGGTGGTGGGCCCAACACATGAGATATGTCGAGAGGTAAAGGACAGGGTCCAGCATTGCAGCAGCCATAGGGATAGGGCCCCAGGCCTAGGCCGAGATAGGTTTTAGGGTAGTTGACATAAAGTTTCCCCTAGTAGGCATTCCAGTGGGGATATACACCCCTCTCTAGCAGGTACTTCCAGAGTAGGGCCCACCACCTGATGTTCTAGAGGGTGGTGGTGATGGTGGATAGTGGATGCCCTTCAACGGTGGTTACAAGTAGCAATGGCTATCCGATTCTGAGGTGGCTGGAGAGAGAGATGTAGCCAGGGCATAGGTATAGGGCCTTATAGTAGAGTGAGATCAGGCATAGGCTCAAGTACATATTTTGATTATGGATAGATATTAGGCTAGAGCACGTGCCACCTAGGGCCATGATAGCACTCTATGAGAGAGTCAGATTCATGAGATGGTCGCACAGAGGCTCATATATTGAGACTTTTACATCATTCTCAGACTTAGGTGCAGATGGTTGTTACCCAGAGGGACCATGCCTAGGCAAACACGATCACAAGGATACATTATACTGAGAGATATTAGGCATGAGCCCAGGTGTAGGCCATTACTACAGATAGAGATTGAGAGGTCACTACCTCTAGAAAAGCTCAGGATGATATTGGCAAGGTGACAGGTGAGCGCAATGCCACCCTACAGGAAACCATCACTTTTGGAGACATAAATTTGATACATGATGCTATGAGATTTGGTGGTGAGGAATTATATTATAGGACTGCCTACTTTAGGGTAGTCTGGTAGAGTAGTGAGTTGTTCCCTTTGATCAGTCAAATGTGAGTGTGATAGGCTCTAGGTCACAGTGATTAGGTTGTTTAGTTAGATCAGTTCGGCAGCCCATTGCAACATAGCCGGATGGACAACGATCGCTGCAGACAATAGGGTGGTACCCCTAGTGTAGGTCCATCACAACCACCTCTCTTCGTGCACCAGGTCATGGACTCGGGAGCCGGTGAGGTGAGAGTTGTGGTTGAGTTCTTTACTTTTCCTTTTGTACAGATGTATTTGTATGTATGCCTCTTATGAAGGCCGATTCTTTTGTATAGTTGTATGTACCATTGTTTTGATCACGCCTCTTGATGAAGGCTCGATTCTTTTTATGCATTCCCTTTTTAGATGGCATATTGTATCGATGATGTACATTTTGAGCACTGACTTGTATAGTTATACATGTATTATATGGACATTTTGATATACCATACTGTGATTTATTTATGATGTATGATTTCCCTTTCTTCTATGTATGTGGCATATCTTAGATTTAGAAATGTGTATGTTTCATGCTTTCATATTGATGATGTATATGTAGATAGCACCACCTGTTTTTTTATATTTATGAGATGTTTCTGAGTTTTTCTTCTAGGGCTTGGGATGATACTAGATGATATTGTGGTGTGGGGGATAGATTTATGATTATGTGTAACCCCTCTTTCCCCATTGATGATACAATATGTGATGATTAGCTTAGCATACATGCATGATGTAATACTTAGAATTTTTTTATATATGATGTAGTGAATGATGTTAGAAATGTGATGAAATGATAGATGATATATGTGATACAAACAAACATGTAAAACATACAAGTAAAAGTTAACAAAACTAAATATACACATACAAAAACACAATAAAATACAACTTAAATGAACACATGCAAATGCTAGCAAGAGACTAAAGTAGTACCCAATCTAAGCAAGTAAAATGAATTCTAATAGATGCACATACCAAACAAAAATATATACACTAATATTTGACAAGTATGAGAGTTCCTAAATGAATGCAATGCCATACACAATCAAATCAAACAAGATTCAATATAAGGTAAGAAAATGAACTTATTCAAAGAACAAACAATTCAACAGACTAAGTACATCAAGACTATACAAACCAATGACTAAAATAAATCTAAATATTACTTTGTTTTTTGGACAACATTGATATATTTTCTAATGTTTTTGGGTTATCTCGAAAGATAAAATTTTCAAGGCTACGTTTTTAATGTTCTCTAGGTTTCCCTAAGATAACATTGTAAAATGAATGTAGCTTTATCCTTGAAAAGGGAAATTTTCTAGATCTTTAAGTTTTTGTGTATCCTTTTCCAAATGTTTTTTTATATTCCAAGGTCATGTTTTGAAAGAAATGAAGCGTGGATGCCCCGAGCGTGATGTGAGAATATACAAAAGGTAAAATGCCATGCATTGTATATATGAGAAGGTGATAATGTCCATGTGTGCTCAGTGTCAGATGGGATTATACATAGGTAATGTCCTTCATGCAGATTTAAGAGATAATAAACCAGATCACGATACGATAAAGGTGGCTCTAGTAGGATCCCTAGACCTAGCAAAGGAAGTCATATCTAGCAAGTGGGGAGGGTTACCCATCCTGCTGTAAAAGTAACTTGCATCGGCGAATATTATTTGAACACTAAAAACTGGTTTTCACTCAAAGACATGCTCACGTGCCACAATTACGTGCTTTTCACATGTGGACGACCTACTTTTTCTTTCTTGTTTTCTCAAAAATTTCCTTTTTTTGCTTGTTTTCTCTTTATTTTTCTGCGTTTTAGTTCTTATCTAATATTCTCATCATGCTTAATCATAGAACTACTTGAGGTGCATGGAATTCATAGGTTACGGAAGCTCATCACCGTCCGAATATGCAAGTTTGTAGGATCTTGATCCATATTTTGCAATCACTACATAAGAACCTAGCTTGATTAGCCCCAAAATTTCCTTTCTTCTCTCTATCTTTGACGATGTTCTTGATTTTCTTTGAGAACTAGATATCCTACATAAAATTCCCAATGAATGATGCATTTTTGTATCCCCTGGACACTCTGTTCTAATAGACTTTCGGGTGATTGAGCACTATAGTACACTTTTCATCTAATTGTTCTAACTTTGCTAGGCGAGCAAGCTGTGTAGTCCGCTTCTTTATCAAGATAGTCTCGAGAGATATTCTCGGGAGGAAGCTCACTTCCAAAGGTATGATGGCTTGAGCCATAAACAAGTGAATATGGGGTCACACCCGTAGGAGTGCGGATGGAAGTACGATAAACCAAAAGAACGTGATATATCTGTAGATGCCAATTATGGCCAATTTTACTGACCATTTTCTCCATAATCCATACAAGGGTTTTATTAGTAGCTTCTTCCTGTCCATTACCTTGGGGGTAATAGGGGGTTTACCATTTGAGATGGATATGGAAGCATTTACATAAGACTTTAACCATTTTTTTTTTGAAGGATTTACCATTATCAGTGATAATGGATGAAGGGATACCATAATGGCATATGAGATGGTTCATGATGAATTTTGAGATTTGTGCACCAGTAACATAGGTAAGAGGAACAACCTCTACCCATTTTTAAAAATATTCGATGGCGGTGATGATGTATGTATGACCATCCGAGGAAGAAGGGTGGAACATCCCTATAAGATCCAGGCCCTATTTAGAGAAAGGCTAAGGCATTGTAATATGTTGTAAGGCCTGTGTCAGCATGTGTATCAATTTTCCATATTTCTGGCATAGTTCACACTTCCTTACAAAGTTGCAGCAATCTGATTCCATGGTAGGCCAATAATAGCCTACTCTTAATAGCTTCTTAGCTAAGACTATGCCATTGGTGTGTGCTCCACAAATACCACTATGTACTTCCTTAATGGTGTGGATAGAATCAGCAACATCCAAACAGCGAAGTAGATTCCCGTCATAGCCACGATGATAAAGGGTGCCTCCTAGGAGGGTATAATGGGCTATGTGGTAGATAAGGGATTTCTTTTCAGAATGAGTTATGTTAGGTGGAAAAATTCCATTTTGTAGGTATTGAAAGATTGGATCATACCAAGGGGATAAGGGACCAACAACTTCACATGCTAAACATGACTCTGGCATATCATACGCTGGCATCTATAGATGCTCTATGAAGAAAGGCATCTTACTTTCTTAAGGGGAATGTGTAACAGAGACCCAATAGTAGCCATAGCATCCATGGATCTATTGTGTGACCTTGGATTTTGCTCAAATATGACCTATGTGAAGTATTCCTTCAAGGTTTCAACCATATTTTTATATGGAATAAGCTTCTCATCTTTAACTTTTTACTCATCATTAACTTGTTTAATGATAAGTTGAGAATCTCCAATGACTCTTAGTTGTTAGATATTCCAAGTAATTGCTAGTTTGAGACTAGAAATGAGTGCCTCGTACTCTACAATATTATTTGTGCACAAGAATCCTAGCTGAAATGCTCTTAGTATGACATTACCTGTTGGAGTGATGAGGACCACACCTAGTCTAGATCCATAGAAGGTAAAAGATCCATCAAAATGTACCTGCCATTCTACTAATTCTTCAATATATATCATAGATGCATCTGGAAGATATAGGCATAAAGGTTCCATCCCGGGAGAGGTGCTTCTACTAACTGATCATCCAATACCTATCCTTTTAAATAATTCTGATTTACAAACTTGATATCAAATTCACTCAAGAGAATGATCCAATTAGCCATTCGGCCTATGAGGGAAAGTTTGGATAAAAGGTACTTGAGAGGGTCAACTTTGGATATGAGCTTGGTTTTATTGTTTAGGAGATAATGGAAAATATTTTGGAATGTGAAGACAACCACCAAGCAGGCCTTTTCTATTTGGGGATAATTCAACTCGTACATGATCAAGGTATGGCTAAGATAGTAAATTGCTCTCTCTTTATGGTCTAAGTTGTATTGGGAAAGCAATGCACCAATAACAAACTGGGTAGCAGAAATGTATAAGAGGAGAGGTTCACCTGGGGTAGGTGGCATGAGTACAGGTGGGCTGGCCAAGTACTATTTGAGTAGCGCAAAGGCCTTTTGACAATCAAGTCCCCAATTGAATGTGACATCTTTCTTGAGAAAATGGGTAAAGGGGTGGCACTTATCCGCAAGTTGTGAAATAAAGTGGCAGATTGCCTAGATTTTCCCTTGTAGACTCCTTAGTTGCTTGAGAGTGGTAGGTGGTGGAATTTATGTGATAGTCATAACCTTTGTAGGGTCCACTTCAATCCCTCTTTGTGAAACAATGAACCCTAGGAGATTTCCTAATAAAACACCGAAGACACATTTCTTAGGGTTCAAGTGAACCTTATAGTCTCGTAGACGTTGAAAAATATGCCTCAGTACTTTAGGGTGTTCTTTTCTACTCTTGGATTTTTCTAGGATGTCATCAAAATAGTATTCCATGATTTAACTTATCATATCATGGAAGATAATAGTCATGGCGCACTTATAATTAGCCTCAACATTCTTGAGCACGAAAGGCATGACTTTATAACAAAATGTTCCATGAGGGTGATGAATATTGTTTTATGTTGATCTTCTTCTGTAATCCATATCTAGTTATAGCATGAGAATCCATCCATTAAGGACAACAATTCATAACTAGTAGTAGAATCGACTATCATGTCAATGTTAGGTAGGGGAAAGTCATCTTTAGGACATGCTTTGTTAATGTCTTAGAAATCGAGCAGATTCGATGCCAACACGATTTTTTACGTGCCGGACTATGTTAGAGATCCATTCTGAATAGTCAATAAGTTTAATAAATTCAACAACTAACAACTTTTCTAATTCTTCTTTGACCAAGAGCACCACCTTAGGATGAATCTTTCTCAACTTTTGCTTGATTAGTTTGGCATTTGGATGCACAACAAGGTTGTGTATAACTAGCTCGGGTCTAAACCAGGTATATCTACATATTTCCATGAGAATATGTCTGCGTATTATTTTAAGAGCCCTACAAATATATTTTGTTCTGGTGAGTGAAGCTCCCAACTTTATTACTCTAGACTACTTTTAAGAGCCAATGTTGACGTTGATTGTTTCTAATCAAGAATTTTAGAAGCATCTTTCATCCTGTGTAGGATCAGGGGGAATAGTAAGATCGACCTCCTACGGTAGATCATTATCATCTGTAAATGGATAAATCACTTCATCTTTAGATTGTTCATTCTGTTCATCTATGATTTTTTCAAACAGTTTGTCACTGTGATATTTTCATTTATCCTTTTTGCCAAGTTTCTCAAAGAGTGGTTATACTTTTACTTATGGCCTTCTTATTCAAATGTCCACACATATCCGATTCTTTCTGAAATACGAATAGGTGTCTAGTTGAATTGCAAATCCTTTCTTGTGGTCTGCGCCTGGAATAAAATCCCTGAGTCCCATGAAATCTGGAAATGCCTCATCATTTTCAAAGAAATCTAGGGGCACGTGAAGTTGTTGATCCCAATCTATAAGTTCAGGATATACAAGGGCTACTTGACATTTGTCTAAGGGGATGGATTCGGATAAGGTAAGGACCGTTGAATCTAGGAATAGGTTCGTGGAAGAAAGATCCTCGTAAAGGCTACATTAGGAATCTATGTCACTATCAGAATGAGATGAAACGTCCTCATGTTCAGAAGAGGTGGTGTCATTCTCAGAGGGTAGAGCATTATGAGGCCTTATCCCAAGGCCATGTTTATCAAACTTAAAATGAGGGATGGGAATAGGCTCTAGCCATCCTTGTGTATTAATGCCACATCCAAACCCGCTATAGCCCATGACAAACATCATGCGGTGACCTTTGATGTACTGAGGTCCTTGATGGCATGAATCCTGGTGCCTTAGGAACCATAGTGGTAGGATCCTCTAATATTTTCTCCTTAGATAGGAGACCACTATGGACAAATTTTTCCAATGGTTTAGGACATTGCTCATGAGTGCTCTTGAACTGAAAAATAAGGCTTACCCCTTGTCTGGGGGATGCGACAAGTTTGATATTAGCAATCTGTTCAAGAGTGAATGGCTTACTTGGGCCATACTTTGTTGATGTTTCCTCCCATGAAGAGAATGGGTTGACCAATGAAGGAAAGTATTGATTATAAGGCGTGAGGGACTCTGAATCTATCCATTTTTTCATAGCTTCTATTTGTAAGGGGATAACTACATCCATAGAAGGACACTCATAAGATGCACGAGAAAAATTGTGCAATGCCCTACAATGTGTGAATGGTTCGGGTCACCTAGAATGGTAACCACCTGACCTTCATGACATAACTTGATGCACTAATGGAAAGTCGATGGAACAACTTGCATGGCATGGATCCATGGGTGCCCTAGGAGCATGTTGTATGGAAGGTCCAAGTCAAGGACATGGAACGTTGTGTCATGACATGTTGGGCCTACTTCCATGGGAACCACTATAGTACCCATTGATTCTCTTTCTTCATTGTCATAAGCCATGATTGTGATAGTCTTAGCTCCCAAATCTATTTCTAAATGGCCTAGCTGCTTAACCAACTTCAAGGTGCAAATATTTAGACTAGATCCACCATCTACAAGTACTCTCTTGATCTTGCGATGGGTAACCACCACTTCAAGATACAAGGGTAAGTTATGTTCTAGGTTGTTATGCGGGATTGCAGTATGATCAAAAGTGATATGATCATTAGAGTCTAGGCATGCAATCATGGCTTGAAGGTTTGTGGGATCTACATCTATTGAAACCCTAAATTTTGCAATGTTTTATATAGTATATTCTTATGGGTGTTAGAGATTTTGAGGAGATCGAGAATAGATATCCTAGCAGGTGTTTTCTCTAACTACTCTATTAAATTATATTGACCTTCCTGAGGGATAGGTATAGGATCTGGTATGACTAAGTGGGCACGTCTTGTCCCTACTACGCAGCTCTTTTCTAAAATCTGAATGGTGTTGATCTGTTCATTAGATGAGCTAATACATCCAATGAGGGAATCATAAGGACTATCATTTATAGGGTAGACATAGGCAAAATTTCTATAGTTGTTGGAGGTTTTCCCATGATCTGGTTTGCTTTTCTTTTTATTTACATGGTTAGGAAAAGGTTCCTTTTAAATACCCATTTTTTCATTGGAAATCATAGGACTCAAGAGGAGAATATACAAGTGATATTTCCTTCCTCGATGAGATCTTGTATGTAATGGCACAATCTCAAAAATTTATCTGTTTTGTGTCCTTTAACACAGTGGAAGTCACAATATTCATGATCTTTAAACCAACCTAGTTTTAGAACATCCTTTGGGTATGGTACCATTGTAGTTGGATATTCCATCATTTTGGCATCATCTAATTGCTTTAGGATGGTAGAAAAGGACTCCATTAAGGGTGTAAATGTATGTTTTATAGGTGCTTTGGGATGAGTTCCTTGTGAAAGGTTTAGAAGCGGGCTTGTCTCTGCATACAAAGCTTGAAATATTTTAGAGTCTCAGTAATGCCATCACCAACAACATGTTTATTCTTATTGAAGAATTTAGGCTTGTCTATGGATTCGGTTTCATGTTTATTTTTAATGAAAAACTTAAGCGTTCCTTTTGTAATGAGGGATTTCTCAATTTGACCATTTCTCTATGACTTCTTTGAAGTTATAACCACAATGCATTTCTAAGTGAAAGGCTATTTCGGGGGTTTAAGTTAGGAACAAATATGCTCACTAACTATTTTTCCGGTAATGCACAAGGAAAACGACTGGCTAACTCGCGCCATCATTATAAAAACCCTACAAATGTCTCATTGGGTTTTTGTTTTGTATTGCATAAATCATTCATTATGATGTCACTTTCCATATTATAGGAGTAATGTCATACAAATATTTTTGCTAATGCGGGCCATGTTGTAATGGAGCCCTTGGGTATGCTATAGAACCATTCCAATCCCATGGCTCCTAGGCTGCGAGGAAAAAGTTGTATTAAGAAATTATCGCTATATGCAACCTCTTGGAAAGCCATGTAAAAGTCTTTTATGTGATCACAAGGATCACTTTTGCACTTATATAACTTGGGAACAATAACGTATTTTAGGAAAGGTTGTTGTAACATGTCCTTATCGAAGGGGTAAGGGCATAGTTCTTCATATGAATATTTTCTATTCTGGCCTACATTTCCCTCTTGTAATGTAGTGAGCATATTTTTCATTGATTGTAACTCTTTCTGAATGAGTTGCTCCTTAGTAGGTAACATCAGTCTTTGTACCTTAGTATCTTTAAAGGTATAGTCTGTGTGTGGATCAAATTAAAGCTCGCCAAGTTTATTTTTGTTTGTCTTTGTATATGTTTCTTCTTGAAGAGCCTAAGTTTGCTAGTTTCTGGCTCAACTTCAAGATCTATTTTTGGAGGATCTCCTCCTTAACTAGGGGGTCCTCTTCTTCATCAAATTTAGGAGGGGAAGATTTACGCTCAATTTTCACTTTACGTGAAGCTTTGTAGCGATTTTTTCGTGATGGATCCCCTTCGAAAATGACCTTATATTTCCCAGAAGTGGAAGCGTATCCCACATCAAAAGGGTTATCTATGTCTAAGATGACTATTCGTTCTCTTAGGTTAGGGTTGATGACCTTTATTTCTTCTTCATTCTCTTGCAAAAGTTTAGCTCCTAATACTAAGAATTTTGTGAGTACTTGATCTTTATTATAATATAGGAGTTCATCAAATATATTTAGGTGTAACCTCTATTGTTCTTCGGAAGAGTCGACTCTTCTTCACTATGATCAATTAATATCTCCGTATATTTGACTTGTGAAAAGAGAGGGGCCAATTTTTTTCACTAATTGGGAAAGTTTTGAAAAGGTTTTCTCCTATGTCATGCTCATTTCATTTGGTTTCCATTTTTGTGATTTTAGACATTACAAGAAGATGCTTATATGCAGCTAGCATGACCCCTAAGTGTATGGTTTTTACATACCACTCAAGGTGATGCTTGAACTAAACTATAGTGTATCCTAGATGCAGTGTTATGTAGTTGTTTTTATCAAGGAACACTCATATGCACACCTAAATGTAATGATCACCCAATATTGTTGTTACCAAGCCTATTCCCTAAAAAAGATAGCGACAATACTATATCAATATGTAAGTCAAGTTAGAATTCTAACAAGGCCTAAGTACTGACATGATGTTGACATAGTCCCTCGACAAGGTATATTTAAAACTAGTTTGAATGCCGATGAAAGCCAAACCTTCGAAAAATGGAAGTCATGACTAGATATAGTGTAATAATGTCATCGTGATACATTAACCGAGCAAGCAAGGTGTTAGTACCATGAAAACCTTATCACAATATATATAAGGCGTTATCGACACTTTTCAAGAAGACTTAGATGATGTCAAAACTGAAACCAAGTGATAAGTATAACAAGGATTTTTTAATTATGTGAGTAGCGTAACCATGTAATAAAGGGACTTATACCATTTTCTCATAAAAATGAGAACACGATGTAAGTACCAAGATTGTGCATCTAGGATGTGAACAAAACTATCAACTCAAAAAGAGACAAAAGACTAAACTGAAATCAAAGTGGTGAAGATGATCTTAAAATCAAGATGGAAGGACCTTTATCAAAGATACAAAAAGCGTACTTGTGCACTTTAGACGTTTAACAACCCATCTGTAAACATGGATGGGCATAAATAGACAAAAAGTGGTGAGCACTATCTTTGATAAAAACATGCGAGGTATGCACCTTTCTCACCCCAAAAATGGGCGATGAGAATGTAAGATTATAGATAAAAATGATGAAAACAAACCAAGCGCCACTTGGGAAAAGTTTTTCCTCGTCCGAAGACAAGAATAAAACTAAGAGAAAGTGGGATGTAGTTTATTTTCATGATGAAAGACACTTAGATCAAACTCACAAGGGTTCTTTTCCTTGTTTGACAAAAAAGGCTCATATTCCAAATGAGTTATCACCTCGTGAGGGCTTGACGTAATAATTGACTAGTAAAGTGGCCTCCAAGATAGAATGACCTCCTTAATAAGTTCTCTCAACTAGGTGTTATAAAGCTTTCTTAAGTGAGCGTGATTTACCTAAATAGTTCCTTACCTATCTTGGGAGTATCTTGGCTTTACTTTACCCCCTTCGAGCACAAAGGGAAACTAGTGCATCCACGTGTTCTCTCCCTAGGGTCGTCATACAAAAACCAATAACTCTATCTCACAAGGCGTACTAGTCAAGTGGGTAAGTGGAGTGCTTCCTGTTTCATCCACGAGGTTACTTAGCAGTGGATTACTTTAGGGTTCCTAGAACCACCCCCATTGTTGTAGCTTAAGGTGTTATGCCAAAGGGGTTATGTTCTAGTTGAGCGGATAGGGATGTACCCTTTTCTGAAACCTGTAATACAATGTTTTGAATATGGTGTGTTTTTTTATCTTGCTTAACTTAATGTGGTTTAAGTGGCACACCATTTGGCAACCTGCAAGAACACATGTATTAGATGTTTTTGTGTTTTAGACGTCTTTCTTCTACAAGTGTTAAGTTACGTAGAAAACAATTTATAGTAATTTTCCAGTTCGTAGATTGATGTCAAGAAAGAGAACTTTACACTTTGCTTTTGATTCCTAAGATCACCAATAGGTGTGAAGGAAGAGCATACACAATGTGAAAAAAGCCTACTAAATCACATGAAAGTTTACTTTATCTTTTATAAAAAGTGTTTTGAACATTTGATACAAGTTTTGTATAAGTGTTTTGATCTCCAAGATCACTTTTGAAGGTGCGAGGAGAGAGCATACACACTTTTACAAACTTAGTTTTAAGCTAAAAACTGAAAACACTTAACTATGCAAACCGAAAGACCACAAGAAAAAATCTATTTTTTAACTTGTTAGTCTAAGCAATCTATAGCAAAGATCAGAAAAAAATATTTTGCAGATTATAGAAAAAAATTAATCTTTACACAGACGCCTACGCTCCAAAACTAACACCAGTACTCCATAACTAATTAGTGACATCTAGTATATTAAAACACAAATGCTTAAAACAAGATAAAGATGATTGCAATTTAACATGGACGCTTAGGTTTCAACGTGTATGCACCCAAGCATAAAACAAAGTTTCAAATTTTACACAGTCAAGCTATTTTACACATACGCGGCTAGAGAGGTAGATACACGACCCAACCGATGGAGATGCCTATACGTGCTCAGTAGAGAAAAAAATTTGCAAATGATGATGACTACTAGACATGTACACTCCTATTTTGATGGGGATGCTAGGGTTTCAATGTGTACATGCCCCTTCTTAACACCTATGTGTACCCTGTGAAAAACCTACAAAACTCATGGATTTTCAAAATTTCAAAAGCAAACAGGTTAATTATTAGTCAAAGTGTCCTATTTCTATATCAAACCCACAAAATACTTGCAAATGAAGGTCATTTATCTAGTGTTAGAAATAGAAAATGAGGAAATAACAAGTGATTTGACCCAAAAAACTTGAAAATGAACTTTGAGGAACTCAAAAGACCTCCATTAATGAAGGATGGACATAAGTGTCCCACCGGGCATGCCAAATGTGTTCAATGAAAGGTTATAAAAGCCATGGAATTGGGGTAAGAATCTCTAAATAAACCCCAAAGGCTTTGAACGAGCTGATCAATGGACCATTTGATAAGAAATGAGCAAGGGTTTCTTCTTTGCATACATTAATTTAAAGTAAACAAGCAAACTAAGAAAATAAAACTAACTTCTATTCTTTGAAATCTTTAAATAATGAACCTAAGAGGATCTAAGCATTCAATTTGTGTTTTATGAGAAAGAGATCTCCTCATTAATGGCTTCAAGGCCAACATTTCTTCCCTTTTACTCCATATTTGTGCTATAAAATAAAAAAGCAAATACTACTAGCTTTAATGGAAGAAAATGAAATACAATCTAAAGCCTAAATAAAATACTATAATCTATGCTAGGAAGAAGAGATAATTCTTAGAAAATGAGGGATGGGGTCTATCCCTACTTATTGTTTTTCATTTGGGAAAATGGGAGATTTGGGTGCATGTGGGAGAAATGCAAAAGTCCAAAAAACACTTTTAGCAAGTCAAAGTGTGATTTGACTATGTTTAGAAGAGGTTGACCATGGTTAAGACTAGCTGATCATGTTTAGAGGGTAATTAATCTTACTTAGAGAGAAATTAGGTTTCTAAAGGGCTTTTGAAAGACTTAATCAATCCAATGAAGTGGATTGATACTCTAGAGAGATAATAAAGGTGGTAAGGAATAGAATATTAACCAAGAAGAGGTTATTATAACCTATTTAATTAGTTTATAAGAGGAAATATGACCAACAAAGTGTTGTAAGAGGGAAGTTATATATATCTAACTGATGAAGTGTCGTAAATTTGTAAGCGTAAGAATAGTTAGTGTAATATTAGGAATAATAGTGCATTGATCAAACTACAAGTGTCTGCATTCTCCCCTCTTTGGGGTGACATAAGCCATGTCACTTCAAAGAAAGTAGACAAACGTAAATGAGTAGATAATTTTTGAAGCGGTAGAAGAAAAATTAATAGGATGAAGGATGATGGATGCCCCCTTGAGTGTCGATGGGGTGACGAAGAAACTCAATTGGTGATAAAAAAAGAGAACAATAGAAAGAAATGTGCACATAGAAGATGAGAAACAATAAGAAAGATGGATATTGAGCTATCCATAAATCAAAAAGAATAAAATGGACAAGTTAGGGATTATGTGATAGTCAAGAAGCTACAAGATACCTTCCATAAGATCATGAATCAGATGTTAAGACTCAACCAACTGCTCCAAAGGATAATGTAAATTCCTATGATAAGTAAAGAGCTACTAAAGGTGACTTATTCAAAGAAGAAACAAATTGTCAAGAACTTGATACAAATTCAAAGTACATTTGAGGCAATACATATAGTCCAAGGAATTCATAGAAGGTTATGCCAAATTGGAAACAAATAAAGAAGGAGCAAAAAGCACCATCTTGTAAGAAAACACACAACAAGAAATTTCTTTTTCCCCCTTGGCGCAAGTATGATGTAGGGGCATCATCACTAGGGTTGGTCTAGGCATTAATGATTAAAGTTTGGTTTTATTAGTGACTTAGAGATGTATATGAGCAATTTTTGATGTCTATTTAGGATTTCAATTTTCAAAATTTGAATTAGAGGGTTTCCTCCATTTTTGTCTAATTTGAACATTTGAATTCTCTATAGCCAATTTTTGCTTTCTAGGATATTTTAGGGGTCACAAGGTGTTTTTTTCTAGCATGTGGTAGTTTTTACAAGTTCTAATGTATTCTATAAGATTTACAAATGTAATGAATGAGATTGTAACTCCTAATCTTGGTTTAGCTCATTCACATATCTTGTAATGTAACCATTATCTTGTAAAATCATGAATATGACCAAGAAATGTCAGTTATGAGGGAACTCAAGCCAAGGAGGTATAAATCCATTTTGTACCTATTTTGAAAACTCATTGATCAATAAAATTTAGTTAGTTTGGATATCCAAGAACGAGGGTACTGATTTACATATGTAATATCATAGTTTAAGGTTGTATAATGTAATTATGGAAGGTTGAGGACATATAGTTTTATAAGGATAGGTATATCTAGCAAGACTAGATATGGTATGAGTTGGTTTAAATCTATTTATATGATTACATTATTGTTATAGAAAACATAATATTTGATGAAACCTTAGGAAAATAGGTAGTAGTATTCTATGCAAACACAGTCTAGTTTAGAGGAAACTCGGGTTGTAGATGACTTGTGAGAATTATTCATCAATAAATAAGTGTTTAGGAAGATTCCTGAGGTTTATTCATCGTTAGAAAACTTTTAGATTCAAATAAGATCAAATTTTGATCCAAGACCATGCAATGTTTTCCCTTAGGTTTTTCATAGTCATACAATTGTGATTCGGGGCATAAAAGGAAGAAGTTTGATTTCTCAAGATTTAACCAATAAAAAATCTCAAATTTGAAAAACAATTCTATAGTGGGCTCACCAAAGTGATGAAAAATAAACTAATTCAATTCATGCCCATTTGAGAAATTTATTTGTGACGATCAATAAACACATTCGTGTCGTAGCGAGATGATGTTATTTTTTCAATCTAAATCCCTCACCGAGGAAGTTGGAAAGTGCTAGAATGATTGGTATAGTTCAAAGAAGTCAAGTGGAGAGTAAGGAACCTATGTTATAGATTTTAAGGTGTTTATATATCATCAAACACGTGATATCCAACCATTACAAGTTAATTTGAGCTAGCCCACGAGTTTTACTCAATAACAAAAGTTTATAAAAGTAGGTCATAAACTTAGTTTCTCTTTATGCTTGATAATTTACCCCTAGGAGATCCTTAACGTGTTATTTAAAACTAGTAGAGTGTCATTTGAATATATGTAGAGCTCATTTATTACTGGAATTGTATTTGGAAGCCTTAGGAGCCATAAGTAATTACAAAGTAAATTAAGTTTGATAAAGATCAAACACAAGGACTTGAAATCTGTGACAAAGTGTGGAATGTTGACCAAAGGAATATAATGATTTGAAGGACTAATAAATTTAGGGAAGAACATCATAGGTTATTAAACTAGGAATCTATCTAGAATTTAATTGTTCATTTGTCAATTGTTTCAAAGATTAATCTAGAGACTAGAGAAGGAAAGAACACATTGAACTTATATTTTAGAGTGAGGGATATTTTTGACTAACACATATAATGATGGATGAGAAGGCATGAGTGTGGAGTTATAAGAATTGATATAATTAGGGAATAAGATATTATAATGAGTGTGTTCAATATCCTAGGTGTACTACATCATTAGTGGGTTGTAGCCTCCTTGTGGAGTTGGTGCTTCAAAAAATTAGGGGTTGGTGCTCCTTGTAGGGTTGTATCTCTATTAAATTAGGAGTTTCTGATAAATATGTTGGTGCCTCACTAACTTTAAAAATTATCAATATAAATATTGTGATTCAAAGTGGGTTTTCTTCCCCTTGGTGTTTTCCAACTTATATCTTGTGGCATTATGTTGATTTTCTTGTTCATGGTTCATTGCATGTATGGTATTTGATACTATACACACATTAATGGTTGGATAAATGGTTTTATGAGCTAATAAATCTTAAATATGATTTAAATTTTGTAAGGAATGATTCACCCCTCCTCTCATTCCATGTTCTTTGATGCAATTTTATGAATAAATTCTCATCCATAGCAGACATAATCTTGCTACATTCATTAATAGCAGGGGTAAGGATTTTGATTGGGGAAAGTAACAAATGACTGATTTTTATTCATTTAAATATAAGATTAGTAATACTCCATTTTTGGTATTACCTAACTTACAGTGTCCTTATAAAGTGGAAATGGATGCTAGTGAATTTTCCATGGGGGTTTTCCTACTTTAGGGAGGTAGGATTGTATGTTATCTCTATGAATTATTTCAAGACGTGGTTCTAAATTATTGTACAATTGATAAGGAATTGTATGATTTTGTAAGTGTTCAATTAATGAAAACATTATCTCGATGGGTATATTATCCATTTTATCCCCTTAGGAAAAATGGAAAACATGGAAAAGTTGAACCCATGCTCTAAAAAGGTCCTTCAAAGAAGAAATTTGATGTTTACAAGTAAAAACCTTGTTTAGGAACATTTGTAGTGTTTTGGGAAGGTATGGAATAATTCAAAATATTTTTCCTCTTTTGGGTTTTGAAGGGCTCAAAATTTTCTTAAGGAAATAATATGGGTCCAGGAGGGCCTACACTCAACAAAAGTTAGAAAAAAATGGAAAGAAATGAATAATGGGTCCAGATTCATTTCACTCAATCTCCATTAGTCCTTTGGATTGAGAAAATCCAAAATATTCTAGGGTAAGAAGGAAAAAAATTGTGTAAGGGTTCAAAATAGGCCTCAAGACAAAAACCAACTTGGCAAGTGGTAGGTGAGTTGATGAGGATATGATAGGGTCGAGATCCTTGAATAGCTCGTGCAAGCTATGGGTTGGGTCACAGTCCGTAGTAGGAAAAATAACTTGTTGAGCGGATCAACGAGTTAAGTGGTTTTCATTTGCAAAGAAAAGAGTTGGAACGACTCCTCGAGTTACTCTTCAAGCCGTGGAAAGGAACTTGAGATAGGGCTGAGTTGGTAGTGGATGGTCGGTTGAGTTATAGGAGATCAAAATTACAAGGATAAAGCTTGATGGTTAGGGCCAACTCTCGGTTGAGGTAAGGGTGAGGTGCTCGCCAAGGTCATGGGGTGCACTAGTAAGGTGAGTCAAGATTGGGCTCGTCGGGATCCTTGTGAAAGGAGAAAATTTGGTAACTCTACGTGGAGCCGAAAAAATGGAATAGAATAGGTTTCTCAATCTTAAGCTAAGTGTAAAGTATAATAATGTGGGATCTACAAGTATTGGTAGAGCTAAGGAGGAATGTACTGGGGATGTTAGTGAAGCTCATCGAAGTAGGAAGAATGATGAGACGAGTCGATATGGAGTTGCGTGGGGTTTACGAGGTATCGGCGAGGTAAGTTCAAGCCGGTTTGGAGACATGGCTCATAGTTTGGATTTTAGGTCCATCGGAATTTAGAAGATTTGTTGAGTTTGGTGATGTGGGATTATGAGGAAGCACAAAGTCTAATTCCCAAAACTACTCGGGTTATCAACTAAGACTTGGGTCAACACATTTTATACAATTGGGGTTAGACAGGGAAGAGATTAGAGCTTGAGCAATGAGTTTTGTCGGATGCATCATGGGATGAAAATTTTGAAACTTGAATCGAGGTGCTCAGAGAGTTATTGTTTCAAATTTTAGTGATTGGGTAAGTCAGTTTGGAGGTGTCAGTGCGGTGAGGATCTTGGTGTGTTAAAGGAGGATCAGACATCGAAGTCCAAAGTTAGACTAGGTCAGCACATGTAGGTCGAGGCGGGAAGGCTGGTTTTTCAATCGAGTCATAGGGGAGTTATAAGAGTTAATGTAAAGTATCCCACCGAATGAAAATGAAGAATGAAGAGATGAGTGAATCTTGACGAATGTGAAATCGGAGACAATGAAGCAAGGTGATTTTGGGAGCCTTCTATGCATGAAAAATGTGACGTAGAAGGGTGAAGTGAAGACCTCAAAGGTGGGGCATTTTTGGCTTCAATGATCCATTCTTGGACTCGGTAGTAGGGTTGACATGGTAGGGGAGGAGATATATAGATCTGTCATAAAAACGTAGATTGAAGCTAGGTACTAACTTGGCATGCTACTCAAAAAAAAATAAAGAACAAGGGGGAAAATGAATAAAGGGGACCCTTCACTAAAATAGGCATATCTTTCTCTAGACATATTTGAGTTTAAAAAAATTATAGTCAATGGAATCATAATTCATAGGGATATAATATTGTGTCATTAAAAATGGAATTTGGGAGGATTTGATTCCCAAAATTGTAGAAAATCTCCTAGTTGTGAACGGTACTTGAGTAAGTGAAGGTGTAATTAATGAAGTATGGGCACACATCCTTTTCCCACAAGGTAAAGCACAAAAGATATGGGAATTAGAAATATCTCTAATAATGTGATGTAAGTAGGCATAGTGCCACTTTTGGGTGATTGAAGACCTCAAAATATGAATTTCTTCCTCTCTCTCTCTCTAATTCTTCATTTATATTATAATGAGGGGTATTTTTAAAGAGGTTGGAAAAAAATGGTGTTTCCCTCCTTTCTTCTTCCTTGTGAGGATGTTTGTGGAGATTCAAGCCTCCATATTTAAGCTATGTAATGGTTAATCTTTCATCTCCCTAGTGTAACGACGTATTGTTCATACCATTGGAGCAATAAAAATTAATGTTTGTGATTATCTCTCTATCCTTGCATTGTTTTTGTTTTTTTCTATACTTTCTTCATGCTTGCATGCGTATTGTGCATATTATTTTTCCCATCGTAGGATTTAATCTATTTGTGCTTAATGAAATGGTGCATTGTGTGTAATCTTTTCGTGATGCTTGTCAATCCTTTCCATGTTCACCTTTCTCCATTTTGAGGCATTGAGGACTGTCCAACACCCCTTTTCTTAGTGTTATCACCTCTTAGTGTAGGATTTCACTTTTCATGCACTCTCTCTGCACTAGTCTCCTTGGAAATATTAGTATAGGCTTAGTTATGTGTTTTTCTTTCATTAGGAGTAGTTGTAGAAGTAGGATTAGGAATAAGAAGACATCCTTCTTTGAAGGTCCATCTCAAGTTCACAAGTACCACAACTTGAGATATGGTACCAATGTTACCCAATCAAACTGAATATTTCACTCATAAACACTATAAATTCCAAGGTGTTGTGATTCATTGATAATATATTTGGCATGCTCGATGGGAAAAGTAGGTGAAAGATATATTTGTAGCAGATGTTCCATTGAAATATCTTAGTCAACGTTCTACCTCCACTACTTGATAACAATTCTAGCACGCCTTGAGTGGGAAATCTAAGTGAAATATCTATATTTCATAGGTGTTCCATTGCAATATATTAGCCAATGTGCTACCTCCACTACTTGATAACAATTATGGCATGACCAAGGTGGGACAAGTAGCTGAAATCTTTATATTTCACAGTGTTCCATTGTAATATCTTAGCCATCGTGCTACCTCCAAATTTCATATTTAAGATTTTTCAAGACAAGGACCAACTTCTAAAATGTTTTTTTTTTGGGGTTTCACGTATGAAAAACAAGTCCCAAGTTCCACCGAGAGTAGATCAAAGGTTTTAGGTTAAAGGTAGTATTAAGTTATGATTTAGGAATTTTGGGCTTTTTGGTGTTAAATTACATTTCAGAATTTCAGATTTTAGAGGTTCCACTGCAATTTTCATTTTGGACTTCGGAGGATGTTTTGCATGAGCCAAGTTGTGAATTTAGGGTTTTGGAGGTTAAAAACTACCAAACAAGGTCCAACTTCCATAGCTGGTTTTAGGTCCTTCAAAGTTATTATTTCCATTTTATCAAGTTATTGTCCTCTTGATGAAATCTCAGCCTTCAAGGAACATGTAAAACACAATTGGTGACTCTATTATTACAAATAACTCATCTCTCGAGCTACAAATCATTTCTTCCATCCACATTTTTATTGCACATCTTTTCATTTTCTTCCATTCATGAAGTTGTGCAATCATGACTTCATTCCCACTATGGAATTCACACTTGCAACAACTACAAGACCATTTCAACCCACCTCCAAATTTTTAATATTCATCTCTAATATATTTTCACACCCCTCCAAATATATTTCATGATGACAAACAACAATATTCATATCCCCATGAACTAAATCGGAATCAATTTTGTTACCCATCAGATTGTATAACTATTCAAGAACAAGGATATGTAGCTTTTAGAGGCCATCCCACATATGGAGATGATGAGTTGCAACTAAAGATTCAAAATATGGAGGAAACTATGGCACAAACTTGGGATACATCTCAGATGCAAGAATTCAAGATTTTTTTCTAGGAACCTTATCCATGGGTTGGCCCTATTCCAAGACATTATAGCCAACAAAAAAAGCTGGACTTCATGGGTAATTTCACAACTTGAAAAGTTAATCATGACAATATGGGATTATTTTTTTGATTCTAGTTAATCCTGTCAATGGGAAGCCCTTGCATCACATCACCTTCCCATTCCCTAATCGAAGCATCTAATCCGAACTTCAATTTCCAAGCTTCTCACCTATTACTCCCACTATGGAATCTATTTCCCAATCTTCCACTCTTCCACCCCACATTGATTTCTCTATCTATTTCCCTTCTAAAGTTCCTTCACCTCTATAGAATAAAGAGATTGCACCTATTCCATCACCTCAAACCATGAAAAAATTATTTGAATCCAAACCCGCCCCTTCTCTTGTAGTCCTAAACCCATTTTGGGATGTACAAAATAGGAAAATTAGCAATGGGGAGGAAAATATTGATGAGCTTAACAAATAAGAATTTCAAAGAAACTTGAAGGAATGGGTTGCCAAGATCAACATCAAGTGAATGCCATTAATTAATAAGCTTTCGGTGGAGGTTGAGATCTAGGAATAGGTGGTGAAATATTATTTTACTACAAAATTTGAGAAATAAAATGAGAGTGATGACCAATAGCCACTTTGTTTGAACGTAGCATTCACATTGGCACTCTTTTCTCAAAAATTGTTGATCATTCAAAATTTTCAAAATTAGTAGAAGAAGAGAAATTAGTTCCAAATCCAAAAGTAGAGGAGAACATGGGAGAAACTAAGTCAGATTTAGAAACCTCAAATGAATATGAAATCATTGAGAGTTTCTTGCTCTCAATTATGGAACCTAATTTAGTTGATGAACCTATGATGGAGGAGAATATCCTTGAAGACATTTTTGTCCATAACAATCCTCAAGAGAAAAAAATGGAAGAGTTTGACCTTTCAAATTTCATGTTGGATGAGGAGATTAAATATGCAAGTCAATTTTGTCTTTAAATGTAAGAGGAGGAACTCCTAGGTGAGAAACAAATTTCAAACACTTGTAGTGATTCACTAATGACTCCATTAAAGGTTACAAATAATCCCAAGGAGGTGCATGTTGTGGATGAGTTTCTTTTTACCAAATAAGAGAAATAAAACCAAGATCAAACCACTCTCATACCAGTCATTATGGAAGAAGATATTTTTTTGTAGATGAGTAACAAGGAGAAAATTGGTTCATAAACAATCATATTTTTGAGGAATGTTTGCAAGAATAATTCCTTATTAAGGTTGAGGCTCAGAAAAATGGGAAAATTAAATGGATAAAAACTTTCCCCATTAGGTACTTGGACTCATTAGAGTCAAAGGATAAGACACAACTAGTCATTTCCACTCCAGGGCATGAGGAATTAATTCAAAACACCAAGGACAACATCAAATCCTCCAAGAGTCCAATGCAAACCAAATTGGAGAGGTATTTGTTTTGTTTCAAGTTGATACCTTGATGATTTGGGTGGAATCTTGGCCTCATTTAAGTTTTTCACTCTCATGAAATACCAAGTCCATTTCCAAATTAGTTGCATAGTCTTAGTTAGTGAGAAAGGGAAGCTACTTCTCATTTCTAGTGTCGTGGTTTGTTTGAAGTTTCCATTTCTCTAGTTAGTGTATGGTAGGAATAGGTTTTCTTTCCAGAATAAATTATTATGCACACTCTGCATGTATCACTTGAGCATGTATGATTTTTATATTTTGTATATAATTTTTGTTTGGTGGTTTCTCCAACATAATTCTCCATTTCTGCATGGTGAATGTCGTGGCAAACAAAGCTCAAAGTTGCAGGAAACAATTGCAAATCTCAAGGAGTGTCAAATGTAGAGAAACTAAAATCAAATTAGGGAAAGATTTCAATAATTTCCATTCACTTGTCCCTTCAAGATCAATCAAAGTTGAGCTTCTAATACCTCTTACAAAATCAAAAGGCCAGTTTTAGGGAGCAGTCTTTCCCCAAAATTCATTCAAGGCCCTCTTAGGTTTTGAGCAAAAGATCAACCTCAAATTTCCCTTGCTCATCCTTTAGATTTGGTTTAGTTAAATATCTTATGGATTTGTGGGGAAGCTGTAGTTTTTAGTAATGTTTTAACAAAGCATGTAGAAGGAGGAACATTAGTTTATAATAGTCTCGGAGTTTAAGAAAGATTTTAATGATAATTTTCCATCCCACAGATCAAGTTTGCAAGAAAGAGAAAAGAAATTTCAGATTTAACACAATTTTCCACTCTCACAAAAATCTTAATTTAGAAATCCTGTAAGTGAGATGGTCAATTCAAGTCAAGCTTCAAGTTTAATAATACTTGTGGATTTCGAGGTTAAATTTTAAGGGTTTAGATTAGGTAAGGCTATCAAAGTGACTTCATACCTAATGGATGCACGAGGAAACCTATCAACCACATCTAAAAAGAAGATGCCCCCATGACTCTCCAAAAATTTTTATCCAATTTTTCCCCTCAGGAAAAAAGGAAAACATGGAAAATTTGAACATGTGCACTAAATAGGGCCTTCACCAAAGAAATATGAGGTTTACAAGTAAAAAATTTGTTTAGGGAGCATTTGCAGTTTTTCAAGAAGGTGAGGAATCATTCAAAATATTTTTCCTCTTCTCGGTTTTGAAGGGCTCTGAATTTTCCTAAGGAAATAAAATGGGCCCAGGAGGGCCCACATTGGTAAAAATGTGAAAAAATGGAAAGAAATTAATAATGGGTTGAAATTCATTTCATTCAATCTCCATTGGTCATCTAGCTTGAGAAAATCCAAAAAATTGTAGGTTTAGAAGGAAAAAAATTGTGCAAGGGGTCAAAATAGGCCTCAAAACAAAAACCATGTTGACGAGATAGCGGGTGAGTTGATGAGGATATGACAGTGGTCGATCTCCTTGAATAGCTCAAGTGAGATATGGGTTGGGTCACAGTCAACAATAGGAAAAAATACTCACCGAGCGGCTCGGTGAGTTGAGTGGTTTTCATTAGGCTGAGCAAAGAGTTAGAACAATTCCTTGAGTTACTCAAAGAAGCCAAGGAAAGGAACTCAAGATAGGGTCAAGTTGGTAGTGGATGGTTGGTTGAGTTACAAGAGGTTGGCATGGGAAGGTTCATGCTTGGTGGTTAGGGATGGCTCGTCCGAGGTAAGGGTGAGGTGCTCACCAAGGTCATGGGTTGCACAAGTAAGGTGAGTTGAGATCGGCTCATTGGGAGCCATGCAAAAGGAGTCAAATGGGTAACTCGGCGTGGAGCCAAAATAAACAATGGAATAGAAAAGGTGGATAGAGATCTAGATGAGTGAAAATCATAACAACATGGGGTTGCATGTGTTGGCAAAACCATGTTGGGTGAGCCAAGGAGGAATGTCTAGGGAAGATAGTGAATCTCTTTGGAGTAGGTGGAATGGTGAGACGATTTGGCATGGAGTTTGGTGAGTCTCATGGGTATCAGTGAGGTATTTTTGAGCTAGCTTGGAGATGCAACTCAAAGTTTAGAATTAATTTGCATTGGACTTTGGAAGTTTTGGTGAGTTCAACTATGTGGGAGCATGAGGAAGCCTAAAGTTTGATCCCTAAAACTACTCAGGGAAGTCAACTCGAATGTTGAGGCAACACATTTCAAACAACAGGGCTTGGACAAGGTAGAGATCAATGTTTTGGTGACAAGTTGCATCAGATGCATCACAAGAAAAAAATTCTAAAACCTTAATACGAGGTTCTTATAGAGTTATTGTTTCATTTTTGGTGATTGGATCAATGGATTTTGGAGGTGTCACTATGGGAAGGTGCTTGGCATTGTAAATGAGGATCAAACCCCAAAGTTTGAAGTTAGATTGGGTCAACACGCATAGGTCGAGGTGGGAAGGTTGGGTTATCGGGTGAGTCATCATGGAGTTAGTGGAGTTAATGCAAAGGAGCCCACCCAATGTAAATAAAGAACAAGAAGATGATTGAATCCCAACCAATGTAAAATGGGAAGCAATGAAGTGAGGTGATTTCAAGATCCCTCCATACATGCAAAGTGTGAAGTAGAAGGGTGAAGTGAATAGCTTAGAAGTGGGGAATTTTTAGGGGTTGTTGAGCCATTCTTGGGCTTGGTACGGTTAAAATGGTAGGAAAGGAGATCTATAGATTCTTCCATGAAAATGTAGAGATAATCTCGGTACTAGATCAACGAGATATTCACAAAAAAATAAAGCATAAGGGGGAAACTAAATAAAGGGGACCCTCCACTAAAATGAGCACATTTTACTCTAGACATGTCCAATTTTCAAAAAATTATCGTCGATGGAATAAGGATTTACAGTTCTATAAGATAGAGTCATCAAAAATATAATTTAAGATGATTTAATTCCCTAAAATTATAGAAACTCTCCCAGTTATGAAAAGTGCTAGGGTAGGTGAAGGTGTAATTAATGAGGTATGGACACACATCCTTTTCCCACAAGGTAGAGTACATAAGGTATGGACATCAACAAGAGATCCTATAACGTGATGAAAGTATCTCGTGGTGCTCCTTGTAGGTTATTGAATACCTAGAAATATGAATTTATTCCTCTCTCTCTCTCTCTCATTCTTCCTATATATTGTAAAGAGGGTAATTTTTAAAGTCATCTGAAACTTTTGGTATTTCCTCCCTTCTTATTCCCTATGAGGATGTTTTTTTAGCTTTAGGACTCCATGTGTAAGCTCTGTAGTGGAAAATATTACCTTTCCCTATTGTAATTATGTATTGTGCATACCATTGGAGTAATAACAATTAATGTTTGTTATTATCTCTCTATCCTTACATTGTTTTTTTCTTTTTATTACCTTTCTTCGTGCTTGCAAGTGTACTATGCATCTATTGTTCCCATTACAGGTTTAAATTTGTTTTTCCTTAATGGAATGGTGCATTATGTCTAATCTTGGTCTGTGATGCTTTTCCATCCTCTTCATGTTCACCTTTATCCATTTTCGAGTATTGAGGATTGTCCTTCTAGGTTTTATCACCTCTTAGTGTAGGATTTCCCTTTTCATGCACACACACACACACACACACTCTCTCTCTCTTTCTCTATCTCCTGGAAATATTATCATATTCTTATTTAGGTTTTTTTATTGCATTAGGAAAAGTTTTATAAGTAGGATTAAGAAAGAGAAAGCGACGTTCTCTATAGGTCCATCTCAAGTTCACAAGTCCCATAGCTTGAGAGATAGTACCCATGTTACCTAATCACACCTGAATTACTCAGTCACAAACACTATTAATTCAAGGGGTGCTATGACTAAGTGATAATAGGGTAAATACAAAATCATACACAAAAATCATGAACCTATCAAATATCCGTAGGCTAAGAACTTACTTCAAACATGAAAGAAACTATAAATGGATGGGTTTTTTGATATAAATTTATTTTGATTATCAAATATTTGAAAGGTGTGACTAACAAGTGAGTTTATATGTTACCTAGGCATCCTTTACTTTTAAATATGTACATTTTAACTCTTTTTTAGCATTGTTTATGTGAAGCATATAAATAAGGTTATGAGCATGATCCATATTTTGTAGAGATTTTTCAACAAAATTCTCCAAGGGATTTACACCTAGAGGAGAATATTACTTCCATGATTATTTTCTATACACGAACGAGACACTTTGTGTGTATAAGGGGTAAATATTTTAGTTGATGAGGAAAGAACATGCTTCGAGGGTATTTGGTTACTTTGGTGTGACATAGACTATAACACACTTACAAAGGTATGTTTATTGGAAAAAATTGCAAGAAGTTAAATTAATCGGGGGTTGTGTTTTGTGAAGTACAATAAACCCTAATAACATGAATTTTGTGTTATATATTCCATTGCTAGTTCTTTCCTAGTCAAGGGAAAGCATCACCATGGATTTTATGAGTGGTTTTCCTACTTCCAAGAAATGTCATTATTACATATTTTGTTGTAGTAGACTAATTTAGTAAAATGTGTATTCTAATCCCTTACGTAAAGACCCTTACCGAAAGGGTTGCAATTGAGTTATTTTTTTCAAATGTGTGAGTTCATTTTGGGTTTCCTAATTCTATTATGTCAAAAATGGAATCACGATTCATAGGAAATTTTTAGTCTACTTTGTGGGATAATCGGATATTAATATAAAGAGTTCTACCTCTTTTAATCCACAAATAGATGGGAAAACATAAGTGTTAAAGAATAATTTGGTCTAGCTCCCGAGAGAGTACAACAAAAACATCCTAGGACTTGAGATGAGAACTTGGTATATAGCCAACATTCTTATAATATGGAAGTTCATGATCCGACTAGTAAGACTCCTTTTGAGACATATTTTTGTTATTTTACTAAGAGTGATTTTGATGTTGTTTTGAGATTACAATGTAGAGATGACAGAAAAGTGGATTTGGAAGTACACAAGGATGAGAAATTGATTAAAAAAATCCACTAGATACATCTCTAGGTACATGAGAGGTTGAAATATTCACAAGGTAGGTACAAAGCGTGACATGATCAACATAGGGTGAGCATTCTTTCCTTGTTGGAGACAAGGTGTGGTTGTAATTTAGAAGATAATGGATATAAAGAAAAGATAAGAAACTATAGCCTCTAGATATGACACATTTGAGATTCTATAACATGTGGGTAAGAATGAATTTTTCTTGGATTATCCTCCTTATATAAGGATTTACTCGATAGTGAATGTTTAAAATTTATGTATTTTTGATCCCTCTATTTTGGATGGAGTGTTTCTATTGTTATTAAGGATATTTTTCAAGATAGTCAACTAGAATGGAGGAAGTTGTGTTGTTTTAGGGAAAGTGAGTATGACACAAAGAGGAGTGTAGGAAATGTGGTTGATTGGGTTGAAAGGAAAGTTTCCTACTAAGGCCAAGTGGTATTACAAAGAGGATGTGGGGAAGAAATTTACTCACTTCACCAATCCTTTAATATTTTAGGGACTTAAAATCCTCTAATTGGGGAGGTATGATCCAAAAATGGATATAAAATACTCAATTCTATGTATTCTATTTTAAATACAATTACTAAGAGGGGGGTGAATCAATTATTTAAATACATTTCATTCATCATTCATTATCATTCACGATTAATTCAAGAATTATATCATCCAATCAAACCATGCACAACCTCCACATAAGCAAGATAACAAAATGACACAAGATATATGTTTGAAACCCTAAAAGGAAAGAAAACCCACTTTGGGCATATTATTATTTTACTAAAAATAGGACTCCTATGAATATTACACAACATTAGATATTTATTTAGTGAGACACCAATCCCACAAGGAGCACCAACCCCTAGTTTAGTAGGACACCAATCCTACAAGAAGCACTAACCCCTAGTTTAGTAGAGAACTAACTCTAAAAGGAGGAACAAAACCTCTTAGATGACTCACCACAAAATAATCCCTTAAACAGAATTCCATCTCTGATTTTTTTCTTCCACAACTGATGATGACTCTATGAAGCTCACTCTCTTCTCTATCTTCTTCAAAACATATCGATGCCTTGTTTCTCATAACCTCTTCCATCAAACTGATCTTCACATATTCCCTAGCTCATCCATGACTAATATCTATCCATCACATATTCACATATTCATTTACATCTATTAAAATTCTAAAATACCTCTCACACCTCCACAAGTTCCCCTCTAGGTCGCACTTTTCTTCCTCATACACAACTAACATAAATACACTTTCTAATCTACCTTTATACCCTTCTCTTGGTCTTAAAACATGTAGGTTGGACTTAGTATAATAGAATTAATTTAAAAAAATTATAAAATAATAAACAACCATGCATAAGATCAAGTAGGTTTTCACTATAAAAATAACCATCTAGTCCTATATTAGGACACAACAAGTCCTAAAACCTCAAAACAAGCAACTTGCTAACCATGAAGTGTTCTAGAAAAAAATAAAATTCACCAAGACATGATAAACATTTAGAAATTTTTTTAAGACTTCATAAATATCTGAAAATCATGAAAACAACTCATAACAATCATCACACCTTGAAACGTTCATGAGACCAAGATCAACCAAACACCCTAAAAATTAGCCTTAAAACAACATGTCATAAATATCTTGAATCTTGTTAAAAATCAAGTATGATATATTAGTGGAAATATATTTAAGTCAAGATCATTAAAAATTCAAACCAAGTCATGAAACTACATGTATCACCTCCAAAATTTACATGTTCTCATACTACTCCAAATTTCCCCAAAATGTTGTTAACCATTTAACTTACTCGGAAGAAGGCTATATGTCGACTAATGTTTTTAAAGAAATCCTTGTACAATGAAATTTTACTAAAGTGAGAATCCAAAAATATCAATTTTCAGACTTCATAGTTTTTAAAACTCAAATTCGAAATTTGCATTTGAATTTTCCAAAGTTTGAAACTCTAAAAGTTTGATTTTTCGGGTTTTCAGAAATTCGACAATTTTTGGCCCATTTTGTTTAAATCCCTCTCGGACTTTTGAAGTCCGAATTTCCAAAATTCTAAAAATTCATACTTTTGGGTTTTAGGTTTTTGAGTTCTTTGAGTCATTTTAGGATTTTTACTTGAATTTTCCCAAAGTCTAAATTTTTGAAAATCAATTTTCGATTTTCAGTTTTTCCTTCATTTTTTTTTAAGTCCAAAACCCGAATTTTTAATTTTAGGCTTTTAGGTTTTTGAACTTCAGAGGTTCTATGCATGATTAATTCTCACCTACCTCCATACAGATCATATTTTTACCATTAATATCAAGATTTCTATATAAACGTGGATTTTTACTTTTCATTTTTACCTGACACATTCGCTCTGACATTTCACTCTTGTACTTTGCAAAGCATCCTTTTCAAGGTATGTTTTTGGTTTTATTTTCTTTTGGTTTAGGTCTTTTTCCTCCTCCTCCTCCCCTTTTGGTTTTCCTTTTTGTTTTTCCTCTGTGTTTTCTATTTTTGTCTTTCTTTTTCACCATGTTTCGTTGTGTAAGTTTTCTCCAGGTTTTCAAGTATGATCAGGGGATGTTTTAGGTCCCTCATACTTCCTCCTGTTTCTCAAAATCCAACTTGGATTTTTGACACTTCTTTTTGCAGTTCCTCCAGAGACCATTCGGGATTTCTTTTTAGAAAATTCATTTCAGAGAATTCCTTCAAAAGATCACAAGGTGGGAGCTATTTTAGAGAAACGTTTCAGAAAAAATCTTCTGAGTTTTCCAATTTCAGAATTTCAGAGAACTGTTGCTTTCAGGTTTTCAGATTTCTTAACTTTGAGAAACTATTTCAGAGATTTATTTCAGAGTTTTTTAGTTCAGGAAACCTTTTTGGAGATTTAATTTTTGGGTTTTTGGAGAATTCTAGATTTTAGGTTTTCAGAGAATCAAAATTTTAGGTTTTCAGGACTCGGACTTGTAAAACCTTTTCAAATTTTTCTTTCGGTAATTCTTTTCTTAACTTTTCAGTTTGGGATTTTGGGTTTTCTCGCATTCGTGTTTTTAGAATTCATTCAACCTTCACAGGTTTTAATGTCTACCTCCACTTTGAAGGAGAAAAGAGAAGATGAAGTACACATTTCTTGGGGTTTCTCCCAATCCTCCTTGATGTCCGACTTAGGAAATATCGGAAAGATGACGTTTGATTGATCTCGAGAGTTATAGGAAATATTAATGGCCCCAAACAAAAATCCATGGATGCGAGAACATCTTCGATAGTGGTCTTGCCCTTACTGCCCAGCTTTCCCAACATCCGTGTAATGCCCAGAGTTCATCCTAGCCACAACATGCCCACTATGATGAGGACTCTATGTCGATAAGAGATAGCGATGATAAGGTGGTGATCCGTCTAGACCCAAACTTCTTTGAAGACTTGTTTAAACTTCTATATGTTCAATATTATTCCACTATCTCACTCGAAATAAAGAATCAAGCTTTGGGATAAAAAATAGGAAGTATGCTCAAAGGTCATGATGAAATCCTACCTGACTAAGAATTTTTCCAAGTTTCCCAAGACTATACATCGATCAAATTTCATTCAGAAGTCAACGATCTTATTGTGCTCTTGAGCAGAGTTTCAGGTCTTCCTTCTATAAAGGAATTCCAAGAATGGATGTTCTTATACATAGCAACTATCAAGAAGAATACCGATTTTATCCGGTGGGGTGAACATATTAGTAGCAACATTCGCTATTAGTTGGGCAAGGTGTTAGAAACCAAGACTTTCTACATGACATCTTTTCTAGTATATATAATTGCCGCTATGGGGGATTTTGTAGGATTGAATACTAGGAGGGTTTCTAGCACATTCAAAATATATGAGTTTTATCCTCAACTTACTCTGGATAAGGGGAGAAAGCACTTCCAAAGAATCAATGACACCTTCTTCGTTGTTATCCTTTATCGCTTCGATAAAGAGCTATATAATCAGAGGGTTTCGATGAGGCTTTTCAAGAAGTACAAGAATGGGGAGCAATCTACTTATAATTTCCCACATTCACCTACATTCAGATTCTAGGTTTTATAGGCACCCCAAGCAAGTTGCCAAGGTGCCCCACTAACAAATGGATTCTTCTGGAATTGGTTCAATAGTTGTTAGATTACCATAAAATCCAAAATAAGTGTCACAAGGTGGGAATGCATTTCCCTATTACCATTGGCAGGTATTCTTGCCCAACTATCCACAAGGTAAAGAATGTAGATACATAAATGGCTGATGTAACCTCGTAGACCTTCCATTCACAAACTAATTTTTACTATTGGGGTAATTTCGGGAGACAGTAAGTCCAAAGGCTCATGTGCCCCAGTTAGAAGACATATGGATTAATTCTTGAGATGAGTACATTGTTCTACAAAGAGATTATGAGGGATTAACTCTGGATCAAGTGTGGCGTTTGATTGCATGATGTGCAAAAATACTTGCAGGATAATGATGAGGTCCTAGATGCATCATACATGGATAATAATGTTGCCAATCAACCACTACCATGGGTTGATTGGTATGTGGAAGAGTGCAAAAATACTAAAGAAAGGGAGGTACCCATTCTAAGAATAAATTTTAGTTGGTTGGACACCTTAGGAATCTCACCCAAGGGAAAAATCAACCTACAAATATAGGTTCTACATCAATAGTAAACTAACCAACACCTACAAAATGTAAGAGGTAGACTCAAAGGGTTCCCACAGTTCCAAAGAAAATTTCATTTGTGGTTGGTGGCTCATCTCTTTCTAGGTCTGTTGCTCCCAAGGTTACAACATCTACAGAGCCAATTACTAAGGTTGTTGAAGTAAGTGAATCTCCTAGTGTCATTCAAGATCCATCCCATCTTCCCCTTCCTCCATTATCACTCCCAATATCAGTTCCTTCCACTTACACACTCATTTATTCCTTCCCATCCCCTTCTATGGCTCAAGCATTTTCATCACTTCCATTTTGTCAATTTGGGTAAAATATTAACTCACCCATTTCCTCCACACTTTCTTCAATTTTCACCCCTAACTTTGCTTTGTCAATTTCTATGGCTGTCCTCACTCCCAAACCTTCCATCATTGCTACCTATGCTCAGATATTAGATGGCATTTCTATTACTCTTACTCTAACTCGATGCTTTAGGTATTGGATCTCAACTTACTCCATCTTCCTCACTCTAGCCATACCGGAGTGGATGTTTAGATAGATTCCTAAGAAAAATAAAAATGTTCCTCTAGGAGATGTGATAGATCTCAGTATATTGGAGTCCATGCCTAAAAGACAAGCCAAGAGACCGAGAATCAGATCGATCTCGATGGTTAATCCATCAGAGAGTGTGTGATGATAGAAGTGGCTACCCGTTAAGGGGAAAACTAAAGAAACCATCACAACAAAGCAAACTATCGATCTCAAAGTACTCATTGGGGAAGGCTACTCATGAAGGATCCAAGTAGGATGTACACACTACTCTAGGGGCCATTTTGGAGAAATACGACAAAGAAAAGGCCACCAAGGATGAGCTTAAGGCCAAAGTCAAGCAGCTCACTACATTATTACGTAGAGTAACTTAGCCCATCGATATCTCAACTACTACGTCCATGGCAAGTTTCATCTACAATCGATGATATCTCTTATCATGAGCTAGAGAATCTAGGATAGAAAGGGAGAATACTGAATGGATGGATGGGAAGGATCTTGCATGAGGCCAATCCTTTAATTAAGGAAGCCGTTGGGATTTATACCGATTTATAGATTGCAAAAACAACCATTTTACGAGATGGACGGATCTTTCTTTGAAGATAATAATAACTTGAACTTAACTTTGGAAACATGGAATAACATTAGAGAAGAAGATTTTGATTTAATTCTGTAGGAAGAGGTAATTGATGATGCCTTTAAATTGTTCAAATATCAAAAAGCTATGGAATTCCAGTGTCAGGTGCTACAAGATTTAATCAAAAAATTGGAGGAGAAGTGAGTGGAGATTACAGATGCCCTCAATGATATCTCGGAGGAGTTCAACAACGCTAACTGTAAGTTCTTCAATGAAAGTATCAATGCTCTTCTCGAGGACCAAATTAAGGAAAAATTCATAGATTTGGTGAAGTGGGATGACGATGTTGCAAAGAATTTCAATAGTGACTCCATTGATCGATTGATTCTATGTCAGAATTTCATAGGGAGACTAAGGAAAGTTACAAATAAGTTTCAAGGTTTCCAGCCAGGATCACGAAAGAAATCGAGACAACAGACGTAGTAAATCACTATGCATGTGGACCTAGAGACAAAGAAACTTAGGGTGTTGTCAAGCATTTCTTCAAATACAGACACCGAATGGCCATATGGGAGGAAGGACAACAAAAAATTGTAGAGAAAGGAGAGGAAGGTGAACCAAGCCAAAGCTGAGCGGCCATGAAAGGACAAGTTCAAGCTCTGGAATCGGTCAAAGTTGTAGGGTTGACTTGGTCAACTTTTGCAACAAATTTGTTATTTTTATGGGAGCATGTTCCCTTTTATTAATGACATTACTATTTTTAGGTAAATTTTATTTAAAGGCCCAACTTTAATGGCTCAGCCTAGGAACTTACAAATAGTGGAGTGCTCTCCATTATTATATATATATTTTTGAGAAATTTGGAGGAAAATTGCTTTTGAAGCTTGGAAAGGTGCTTTCAAAGTTTTGTTGAAACCTTTTAATTATATTCAGTATTGTTCCTTGCACTTGGAAATAATTTTTATTGTGTTGAATGATTAATCATTACATGATTTGTGAATTTTATTCCTTTGCATTATTTGATTAATTTACCTTTATTTCATATTATTATTTTCATATCATTAAAAGAATAGTGTGATTACTTCTCATCGGTTGTGAGAAACTATTTTCCTTATGTTGATTAAGAGTTTCATTATTATTATCACATAGGTGAATACTACACATGTGCTTGTGATTATCCTTTTGATAAATTATCTATGTGTCAAATCAACGCTGATTTCTCTAGTATGTATGTTTAAAGTTTAGCAAAGGAACGTGTGCTTCTAGTCTATGGTATTTTGTACCCTTTCAAGGTTGCAATAGGTGAAGGTGGCCAATGATGCATGCATTCTATCCACATTAACTGTTCTTGAAGTTGAACACCCCTTTTCTTGGTGCATCACCACTTCTAGCATAGGTTTTGTTTCCTTGCATTCTCTCTCCCTAATCCCATGAAATGTTAGCATATGACTAGTTAGCTATCTTTCTTACATAATAAGTAGTGTTTTGTTTAGTTTAGGAAAAGGAATTCACCCTTCTCCAGATGTTCACGTTGAGCCCAATTCCCACAGCTTGAGAGGTGATCCCATGTGTCCCAATCACACTAAATTTCTTGATTCATTTCAGGCCATTCGGGGGGTGTAATGATTTGGAGACAACAGTTTTTGGCACACCTGGTGGGACAAATTTGGTACCCCTCTTCTCATTTTAATTGACACAAAGTACCTTGTGACTCCATCTCTCTGGATTTCAAAGTTTAGTACATCAACTCATGCAAATAATTCACAAAAGAGCTTCTTCAAGATGTGATAATTATTGTCATACAAAGCTTTCTTTGTCTCCCCAAGAAGAAGGGGAAGAAACCTTTCAGTACTATTAGCTGTAGCTATACCTTATAGAGGACATTCAACTCCTCCTAAAGGACATTTCCCCTACCTAGATATAACCAATTTGTGAACGGCATGGCAGCCAATACTTGTCCTCAATTCACTTGCTAGCGTTGCTTTGCTTTAACACAAAGAGACACAATACCAACAACCACTTTGAAAAGTCTATCATTCTACACTAGGAGACTAATGTGTCACCTCGGGATCACATACTAGATGTGGCTAGTATCTATGTAGTACACAGTATTACAAAAGATAATGTGGCATTTCGACTCCTTACTACTTCATTCAAGGGCAGAGGAATTCAATAGTTCCAGAATTTAGCCACTTTGGATCTATTACCAATTAGAATGATTTAGGCATAAATTTGTGTAAACAGTTCAAGAAAAAGTGATAATATTTTACTTGGGGAGAAATTTCATACTATCACGTGATCTCCCCAAGATTATATGAGTGACTTCAACATCTACTTTGACAAGAATTGGAAATGGATCCCAACACTTGTAAGGCCATCCCCAGAAAGTGCATTTCTATATTACTTACGGACATTAAATAGTGATATCGGTGTCATGATTTAATCCATGGGGAATTGTGATCCCTGATGCTTACGAAGTAGTCATGACGAGCTGAAAATTTCCTAATTCAAGAAGGTAAAATTTCTCTTAGACCTCTTATTCTTGTTCCGCAGCAGAGTTTATAGGCCAACATTTGGTCATCACCCCAATTATGACAGCTTTTACTCTAGTAGCCACGTATGTGTCCAATGATTTGGCTGAAGTAAAGTCACTGCTACAAACCTTTGGGAATGAACTCGTAGCCATGAAGAGGTAGCAGTCCCAATATGCTTGCCCCTTTTAACCCCAATATCAAGTGAACCATCCTCCATTTCAAGGAAATGGCCAGCCTCAGAGCCAAGCCATAACCCAAGCTGTAAATGTGAAACCTTTAAACTTCCAAAATTCCTCAGATGTCAGCTCTTCTAGAGCCATAGTCCCGGTCTAGAAAAACCTCATCTAAGACTATGAATGGTTTTATCCTTGTTCTCAGCCCCATAATTAGAATCTTTTCCCAAATTGAGTTTTGAGTCAAGCTCTCATGGTTTAAAGCATAGACACACCATCTAAATCATCTACCAGATTATCCACTTCAGAAAGTCAAAATCAATCTCCTAATGAAACCACATTATTAAATTAGAAAGTAACTGATTCCCCCACCGTAATGTCTAACAGACATTCCAAGAAAATGGAAATAGATTTAGGGTCCTCTAATACTGATCAAGCATCCACTTCTTAGGCCCGAATTCAGATACCAGATGATAAAGGCATGAGAAAGAAATCACCAGAAATATCCGTTGATCAGAATACAAAGAAATATGGGATGCCAGGTATCACGATACCCAATAAGCATTACCTAAAGGAAGACCCCAACATCCCAAAAAGCATTAGCAAAGTGGGAGCAATTCCATTCAGCATAGTGGAACAAATGAAGAAGACCAATTTGAGTGTCACAATGTGGGATGCACTTTTGATTGCTTTTCAAAGGAACTTGCTATGAGAAGCCTTAAACAAATTTCAAAATACTAGCAAACCATCAAGCTAGGAAGCAGGAGAAGTAACCAACTTATGCCAACTTGAGACAAAAATGTAGGCTAAGACCAACAAGCCTCCACCATTTTATATCTCACTGATTATTTGTGACCATTTGGTGCACAGTTGTATGATTGATTCTAGAGCTAGCAGTTTCGTGATGCCTAAGTAGATTGCAAATGTACTATAGATTCCATATGTTCTAATTTCAAGAGGATTTGTTCAACTAAATGGTACTACAATCCAAATTGTAGGGTTCACTAAGGGGCTCTAGCTCACTATTCATGCATGTCCTAGTTTGACTTTCACACAGGATATATCTATCATTGATCTCCCTCCCCTCTTCGCCATCTTCCTATCACGGGATTTCACCACAAAAATGGGAGGATATTTGTCATCAGACTAGTCGCATATGATCTTGAGAACTCGTTATGGAATGAAGGTAACTATAAGAGCAGAACCGATTTCTCCTACCCACGTGGAACCATACACATCCCAACCCATAGAGGGTAACTACATCATTTGTGACCCAGAGGAAGAGATCACGGATCATGAACCAGCTACTCTTGTAGAGGAGGTGCCTGATACAGTGCTTGATGAGGTAAGTATAGACCATCAATATGACCCGTATACTGATTTATTGGCTAATGAAGAATCTGGTCTATTGTTTTTGGATGAGACTGGGTTGGGAACTTATTGTATACATGAAGAAGGTACAACCATACCTTAGTTGATTAAGGCACCTAGCGATTTCGAAGGACTGTGGCATCTCTTCTTTGATGGTTCAAGGAGTAAAAATGGATCTGGTACAAGAGTCATGTTAATTTATCTAGAAGGAGATAAATATTTCTCGTCTTTTCAATTGCAGTTCAGTTGTACTAATAATGTCACTGAATATGAAGCCCTTATACAAGGGTTGTAGCTGGCCCAACAAAGAGGAATCAAATCCCTGATCACTTTTGGTGATAGTGAATTGGTGGTTCATCAGGTAACAGCCCACAGTGCATCGAAGAATGATCTCTTAAGGTCATACAAGAATCGAGTTTGGGACCTAATAGAGGAGTTTGAAGCTTTTGAATTCATGTAGTTCCTAGAAATCAAAATCAAGATGTTGGACAGATTGTCACTATTGGATCTCAATATGATATACCTATGGATATCATGGAGGAAGGGCAGAAAATAGTCAAAATGGTTGTATGTCCCACAGTACTAGATAATGTAAGTAGTTGGCAAGTTTTTGATAGTGATGAGCAGATTGTTCTTTTTCTACAACAAGAAGTAGATTTCACCGCCAAACACCAAGGTAAATTATAGGAATCCTATGGTGACCAGGTCATTCAGTTGAGAGGAAATTTTTTTCCAAAAGGTTTGGTCATGCTTGAATCTATCTTCAATTCGGATGACCAAGCCAAACAACAAAGCACAAATATGGTGGTAAAAGAAGAAGATTTTGAGGAAGTTGAGGTGGCCAGCGAGAAATGTTTAAAGATTGGTAAGGTATGCACTACTTAGGAAAAGGAAGCTTTCATTGAGTTGTGTTAAGAATATCATGATATTTTTCATGGAGCTACAAAGACCTGCGTGGTTTTGATCTAGGCCTAGCTCAACAAATGATCAAACTAGATCCAAACTCTAAGCTAGTTTGTCAAAAACAAAGGCCAATCAATCCCAAGATTGAGCCGCTAATGAGGAAAGAGCTAACTAAGCTTATCAAATCCTACATAATTTTTCCAATCAAACATTCATCATGGGTAGCTAATCTAGTGCCCGTAAGGAAAAAGAACAGTGAAATTCGGTTGTGCGTAGATTTCAGAGATCTAAACTATGCCTCATTAAAAGATCACTACCCTCTTCCATCAATGGAACAGATCCTCTAGATAGTGGCTAGAGCCCAAAGGTTTTCTCTGCTAGATGGCTATTCAGGTTATAATCAAATTCTGGTCCAAGAATCTGATCAATTCAAAATGGCTTTCACTACTAAGTGGGGCATGTATGCATACAACAAAATGCCATTTACATTGTCTAATGTAGGAGATACTTTTCAAAGATCCATGGACATGGAATTTTAAGGACTCACCCGAAAAATGCATCTTTTAAGTTTAAGAAGGCAAGTTATTAGGGAATATTGTTTCAGTTGAAGGACTCTTAATCGACCCATCCAAGATTTAGTCGATTTTGTCTCTATCCCTCCCAAGTCACAAGAAGGGTCTCTAGAGTTTCTGGGAACTATAAATTTTGTTCGGAGATTCATTCCCCAATTTGTAGCGTTAGCCAAGTCACTGATGGCCATGCTTAAAAATAAAATTCTTTTCTCATGGACAAAGGGAGGAAGAGGAAGCTTCAAGGCTATCAAAACTGCTATTTCCCAAGCTCCTACGCTGGTAAATCCCGGTTTAATAAGGATTTTATCCTATAGGATTTTGTAGGGAATGAGAGTATTTTAGGTATCCTCACTCAGTAGAATGATGATCTGATGGAGCAACCAATTGCCTTCTTCAATCAGTCTCTCAAGGAATATGAGCTCAAATATTCTTTTTTTGAAAAACATGTCTTTGCAGTCATTTGAGCTTTGAAAAATTTTAGACATATGTTGTCCAACAACAAGGTACACTTGATGGTCTCTCATCCTGGCATTAAAGAGTTCTTGTTGAATAAGGAGATGAATGAGAAATGTGTTGGGTGGATCACGAAAGTAATGGAGTATGATGTACACATTAAAGTCACTAAACTTGTCAGAGGCAAGGGGTTATGCCAGCAGTTGGCCACAGACATGGAAATCAAGAATGGTAAAGATGTTGTGCTCTTCAATATTGAGGAAGGAAATGATTAGATTGATTGGTTAACTAAAATGGAAAATTTCCTTCTCTTGGGAATATATCCCCCAAATATGGATAAGATTCAATGACATACTTTCCATCTCCAGTCCATTCCATATGTTGTGGTAGATGGCATTCTTTTATGAAAAGATTTAAATGACGTTCTTTTATGCTGCATCAAACCAGAACAAGTGAACAAGATATTGGAGGAGTTCCACAATGGGCTATCAAGAGGCCACTACTCGGCACAAACAACTGCTACCAAGATCATGCGAGCTAGTTATTACTACCGGACTTGTTCAAGGATGCCCATTTTTGGGTATTAAAATGTAAGGAGTGTGCTCTTTTTGCAGGAATATAGAAGCTAGAAGCTCTCCCGTTGCATCCCATTCAGGTGGATCAACCCCTTCTTCAATGGGGGTTGAATTTTATTTATATGATCAATCCTCCATCTAGTGAAGAACATAAATGGGTCCTTAATGCGATAGATTATTTCAACCATTGGACAAAAGTGGTGGCCTTGAAGGAGAGAAATGAAAAAGTTGTCCTTGAATTTTTGGAGTGTATTGTGACAAGGTTCAATGTTCCATTTATCATATCTATGACAATGGAATGGCATTCCTCAGGATGAAAATAAGTGAATGGGCCATCAAGAATGGGGTCTATCTCAAGACTTCATCTAATTACTATCCATAGGGAAATGGGTTGGCGAATCTAGCAATAAGAACCTGATAAGGATCATCAAGCACATGATGGAAGCCAATAAAAGGACCTGGCATACACAGCTTAAGGTTGCTCTATGGGAAGATCGAATAACACCTAAAAATTCCATTGGGGTTTCACCCTTTACTCTTGTATATGGAAGGGAAGAAAATTTGCCACTTTCCTTGGAAATTCCTTCCCTGGATTTGGCTTATTGGATAGAAGTTATGGAAGATGAAGCCTTAACAGTGAGATTTTAAGAACTCATGTAGCTAGAGGAGATTTGAAACATCTGCTTTATGAATATGTTGACCGAGAATCAGACTCAGGTTAAGAAATCCTTCGATAGGAAATCCTCTGATAGGTTATTCAAGCAAGGGGATTTGGTTCTAAAATGGGATGAATATCATGCCAAACTAGGTAAGCACACCAAGTTTGATGCTCTGGAGTGGGCCCTATGTCATCACAAGCTTCAAAGAGGAAAATTCATTTTGCCTATCTAGACTCAATGAAGAAGAATTGCCCATCCATGTGAATGGGATACACCTCAAATCTTTCTTTTGAGGAGGTTTTACCCTATATAGTTTTTTCTATTTTCCTCCAAGTGCTCGCATACATTGTTTTGTTTGTCTTTTCTTTTTCTTGTGTTTTTTTGTTTTGGTTTTATTTTTTTACTCCTTTTCCCAATGTTTTGCTTAAGGCTCGTTGGTTTAAAATCTTAGTAGACAAGCTTTCCCTAGAGATCACAAAAATGTTAACCATTTAACTTACCAGAGAAGAAGGCTATATGTCGACTAATGTTTTTAGAGAAATTCTTGTATAGTGAAATTTTGCTAAAGCCCGAGAATAACGATAATTTTTAATTTTCAAACTTCGAGTTTTTCTCTTTGAGTTTTAAAAATCAATTTCAGAATTTGCATTTGAATTTTCTGAAGTCTGAAACTCTGAAAGTCCAATTTTTGGGTTTTCAGAAATTTGGGACTTTTTGTCCCATTTTTTTAAAATCCTCTTGGACTTCCAAGTCTGAATTTCGAAAGTTCAAAAATTTAGACTTTTGGGTTCGGGTTTTGGAGTTCTTTGAGACATTTTAGGATTTTTACTTGAATTTTCCTAAAGTCTAAATTTCTAAAAGTCTGAATTTTTAGATTTTCAAGTTTTTGGGTTTGGACTTTTAGTTTCCAATTCGTCTTTTTGATTCAATTTTTTTCAAGTCTGAAATCCTGAATTTTTTGAATTTCGAGGATTTGATTTCAGTAACTTTACATTATATGTGTGATTAATTCTCACCTACCTTCGTGCGAGATCAGATTTTTACCATTAATATCAGGATTTCTATATAAATGTGGATTTTTAATTTTCATTTTTACCTAACACATTCGCTCTAACATTTCACTCTTGTACTTTTTGGCGTCCTTTTCAAGGTATGTTTTTAGTTTTATTTTCTTTTGGTTTAGGTCTTTTTCCTCCTCCTCACCTTTTGGGTTTTCCTTTTTTCCTCTATATTTCCTATTTTTTTCTTTCTTTTTCACCATGTTTCATTGTGTAGGTTTTCTCCAGGTTTTCAAGTATGGGGATGTTTTTAGGTCCCTCATACTTCCTCATATTTCTCAAAATCCAACTTGGCTTTTTGACACTTATTTTGCAGTTCCTCTAGAGACCATTCAAGATTTCTTTCGGAAAATTCATTTCAGAGAATTCTTTCAAAATATCACAAGGAAAGAACTATTTTGGAGAAACTTTTCGGTGAAAATCTTTAGAGTTTTCCAATTTTAGAATTTTGGAGAACTGTTGCTTCGGAGAACTACTACTTTCGGGTTTTCAGATTTCTTAACTGGGAAACTATTTCAGAGATTTATTTTGAGTTTTTCACTTCGGGAAACCTTTTTGGAGATTTTAGTTTTAGGTTTTCAGAGAATTCAGGATTTCGGGTTTTCATAGAATTAGAATTTCAGGTGTTTTGGGACTCGGACTTCGGAAAACTTTTCAGATTTTTCTTTCGGTAATTATTTTTGGACTTTTTGCTTTGGGATTTGGTTTTCCTTGCATTTGGGTTTTCAGAATTCCTACAACCTTCACAGGTTTTAATGTCTACCTCCACTTCGAAGGGAAAAGAGAAGATGAAGTACACATTTTTGGGGTTGCTCTCCAATCTGCTTGACCTCGACCTAGGAAATATCGGGGACACCGATCTAGTACATATTTATCTTCCCGAGTTTGGGAAACATTAAAGGCCCTAAGAAAAATTCATGGATGCGAGACCATCTTTGACAATGGTCTTATCCTTGCTGCTGGTTTCCCCACATCCATGTAATTCCTAGAGTTCATCCTAGTGAAGCAGCCGACTATGATGAGGAATCTATGTCGATAACAGATAGGGATGATAAGGTGGTGATCTGTCTAGACCCAAACTTCTTTAAAGACTTGTTAAAATTCTAGACATTCAATATTATGCCACTATGTCACTTGAAATAGTAGTCAAGCACAGGATAAAAGAGGAAATGTGTTCAAAGGTAATGATGAAATCCTACCTGACTAAATTTTTGCCAAGTTGCCCAAGACTATACATCGATTAGATTTCATTCAAGAAGTAAACGATCTTATTATGCTCTTGAGCATAGTTTCAGGTCTTCCTTCTATAAAGGAATTCCAAGAATGGATGTTCTTATACATAGCAACTATCAAGAAGAATACCAAGTTTATCCGATGGGGTGAACATATTAGTAGCAGACATTTGCTACATAAGTTGGGCAGTAAAGATGTCGAAACCAAGACATTCTACATGACACCTTTTCTAGTATATGTAGCTCTTTGCTATGGGGGATTTTGTAGGATTCAATCCCTGGGGGGTTCACAAAGACGTCCCAAATATATGAGTTTTATCCCCAACTTACTCTAGACGAGGGGAGCAAGCACTTTCGAAGAATCAACGACACCTTCTTCACTGTTATCCTCTATCGCTTCGATAAAGAGCTATATAATTAGAGGGTTTCGATGAGGATTTCTAGGAAGTGTGAGAATGGGGAGCAATCTACTTCCAATTTCCCACATTCACCTACATTCGGATTTCAGGTTTCATATGTTCTCTAAGAAAGTTGCCAAGGTGCCCCACTGATAAATGGATTCTTCTAGAATTGGTTCGGAAATTGTTGGATTACCATAAAATCCAAAATAAGTATCACAAGGTGGGAATGCATTTCCCTGTTACCATTGGTAGGTATTCTTTCCCAACTATCCACAAGGCAAAGAATGTAGATGCAAAAATGGCTGAAGTAACCCTGCGGACCTTCCATCTGCAAACTAATTTTGACTATTGGGGTAAGTTCGGGGAGATAGGTAAGTTCCAAGTGCTCATGTGCCCAGTTAGAAGACATATGGATTCATTGTCGGGATGAGTACATCATGTGGCAAAGAGATTATGAGAGATTAACTCTGGATGAAGTGTGACAGTTTGGATTGGCCGATGTGCCAAAAGACTTACAGGACAATGATGAGGTCCTAGATGCATCATATAGGGATAATAATGTTGCCAATCAACCACTGCCATGGGTTGATTGGTGTGTGGAAGAGTGTAGCAATACTAAAGAAAGGGTGGGCCCCATTCTAAGAAGAAATTTCAGTTGGTTGGCCACCTTGGGAATCTCACCCAAGGGGGAAAATCAACCTACAAATACAGGGTCTACATCAGTAGTAAACCAACCAACACCTATAAAAGGAAAGAGGTTGACTCAAAGGGTTCCCACAGTTCCAAAGAAGATTTCATTTGTGGTTGGTGGCTCATCTCTTTCTAGGTCTATTACTCCCAAGGTTACAACATCTACAGTGCCAGTTACTGAGGTTGTTGAAGTAAGTGAATCTCCTAGTGTCATTCAAGATCCATCCCATCTTCCCCTTCCTCCATTATCACTTCCAATATCAGTTCCTTCCACTTCTACCATCATTTCTTCCTTCCCATCCCCTTCTATGGCTCAGGTATTTTCATCACTTCCAGTTTTGTTAGCTGGGGAAAATATTGGGTCACCCATTTCCTCCTCACTTCCTTTGACACTTCCACTTTCTTCAATTTCGACCCCTAGCATTGCTTTGTCAATTCCTATGGCTATCCTCACTCCCACACCTTCCATCATTGCTACCTCTTCTTAGATATCAGCTGGCATTTCTAGTACTCTTACTCTAACTGATGCTTCAGGTATTGGATCTATTACTCCATCTTCCTCGGCTCTAGCCATACCGGAGTGGGTATTTAGACAGACTCCTAAGATACTGAAAAAGGTTCCTCTCAGGAGATGTGATATATCTTAGTATATTGGAGTCCATACCCAAAAGGAAAGCCAAGAGACCGAGAAGCGTATCAAGTCTGACGGTTAATCCATCAGAGAGCATGTGATAGAAGTGACTACCCACCGTTAAGGGGAAAACTAAAGAAACCATCACAACAAAAGACTATCGAGATCTCAAAGTTCTCATTGGGGAAGGTTACTCATAAAGGATCCAAGAAGGATGTACACACTACTCTGGGGGCCCTTTTGGATAAATACGACAAAGAAAAGGAAGCCAAGGACAAGCTTAAGGCCAAAGTCAAGCAATTCACCGCACTACTACATAGAGTAACTCAAAAACACTCCATCCATTTGATATCTCAACTACTACGGCCATGAAAATTTCTTCTACAATCAATTATATCTCTTCTCATGACCTAGAGAAGCTAGGCTAGAATGGGAGAACACGGTGAATGGATGGATGGAGAGGATCTTTCAGAGGCCAATCCTTTATTATTAAGGAAGCCGTTGAGATTTATACCGATTTATAGATTGTAAAACCATGCTAAGATGTATGAATGTTTTTAAGAAGATAATAATAACTTGAACTTAAATTTGGCAACATGGAATGACATTAGAGAAGAATATTTTGATTTGCTTCTGCAGGAAGAGGTAATTGATGATGCCTCTAAATTGTTTGAATATTAAAAAGCTATGGAATTATGGTGTCAAGTGCTACAAGATCTGATCAAAAAATTGGAGGAGAAGTGATTGGAGATTACAGATGCCCTTAATGATATCTCATAGGAGTTCAAAAACACTAACTGCAAGTTTTTCAATGAAATTATCAATGCTCTTCCCAAGGACCAGATTAAGGAAAATTTCAAAGATTTGGTGAAGCGGGATGACGATGTTGTAAATAATTTCAATAGTGACTCCATTGATCGATTGATTCTATGTTAGAATTTCATAGGGAGACTAAGGAAAGTTACAAATAAGCTTCAAGGTTTCAGCTAGGATCATGAAAGAAATCGAGACAACAGACGTAGTAAATCACTATGCGTGTGGACCTGGAGACGAAGAAACTCATGGTGTTGTCAAGCGTTTCTTTGAATACAAACATTGAATGGCCATATGGGAGGAAGGAAAACAAAAAAATGTAGAGAAAGGAGAGGAAGGTGAACCAGGCCAAAGCTGAGTGGCCATGAAAGGACAGGTTCAAGCTCTGGAATCGGTCAAAGTTGTAGGGTTGACTTGGTCAACTTTTTACAACAAATTTGCTATTTTTATGGGAGCATGTTCCCTTTTATTAATGACATTACTATTTTTAGTTAAATTTTAGTTAAAGGCCCAACTATAATGGCTCAACCTAGGAACTTATAAATAGTGGAGTGCTCTCCATTATTATATATATGTTTTTGAGAAATTTGGAGGAAAGTTGCTTTTCAAGCTTGGAAAAGTGCTTTCAGAGTTTTGTTGAAACCTTTTAATTATATTCAGAACTATTCCTTGCACTTGAAAATCTGTTTTATTGTGTTGAATGATTAATCATTACATGCCTTGTGAATGTGATTCCTTAGCATTATTTGATTAATTTACCTTTATTTCAGATTATATGTTTCATATCATGAAAAGAATAGTGTGATTACTTCTCATCAGTTGTGAGAAACTATTTTCCTCCTGTTGATTAAGAGTTGCATTATTATTATCACATAGGTGAATACTAGACATGTGCTTGTGATTATCCTTTTGATAAATTATCTATGTATCAAATCAATGCTGATTTCTCTACTATGTATGTTTAAAGTTTAGCAAAGGAATGTGTGCTTCTAGTCTGTGGTATTTTGTACCCTTTCCAGGTTGCAATAGGTGAAGGTGGCCAATGATGCATGCATTCTATCCACATTAACCCTTCCTGAATTTGAATGCCCCTTTTCTTGGTGCATCACCACTTCTAGCATAGGTTTTGTTTTCTCTCATTCTCTCTCCCTAATCCCATGAAATGTTAGCATATTACTAGTTAGCTATATTTCTTACATAAGAAGTAGTGTTGTGTTTAGTTTAGGAAAAGGAAGCCAACCTTCTCTCGGAGGTTCACCTCGAACCCAAGTCCCACATGCTTGAGAGGTGATCCCATGTGTCCCAATCACACCGAATGTTGTGATTCATTTTAGGCCATTCGGGGGGTGCAGTGATTTGGAGACAACAACTTCCTAAAAACCAATCCTTATAAATAGGGAGCACTTTACATCCTAGTGCCTCAACCATTATTTGAAACCTTTATGGAAATTAATTAAAATTCTTATTCTTAAATAAATGGTAATTTAGTCATCAAGTTTAATGGGAAAATTTTGTACAAACTGAAACTTTCTAGAAACTTTCCTTTTTAAGTGGGGCCCACATACTATCACAAGCTCCAAAATATATAAATGGAAATACTTGAGATTATTATATAACATATAATCATAAAATTTGAAGCACCAATCCATTCGGGCTTGTACATTCATTTTTCCTTAGTCACTTTATAGAGATAGGGTTTTAGTAGGGTTAAAAAGTTGTTTGGATTCTTAAAGATTGTTCATAAAAACATACTATCAAACAACTCTATTACACTTGTAAAATATTCATAAATAAACTATTCAAAACCCCCCAGGATCTTAGGTTTTCATCAAAGCATACACTCCCCAACGAGTAAATGAAAGTCAACTTTTAGCCTTGGTTTCTCACCTTCAGAACCCAGTTTTGGTAAAAATTAATAAATTGGACATAGCTCTAAACCATTACCTAAAATTTAGACCACATCTTTAAAAACCTACCAAAAAATATCATTATATTTATTTTGCACTAACATTATGAAAATAGTCCAAATCACTTCTCTAGGGCATGCTTTCTTAAGGATTAGGTCTAGAATAGACCTAGAAACCACATCAAACACATGTACCTACACTCTCAAACACTTGTGAGTGTTTATAAACCTCATATACGAGTTTTAATATGCTCACACAAGTGATAACTGATTCACTTCACCTTACTACACCTCATACTACTCACTAGGCCTCTATAAAAGAACACCGAAACATGTTTATTTCACAAAATATGATCTCAAAACATTTTGGCCAATCTTGAACACATTCTATAAGATACACCACACTTCATGAAATAATTAAAACATCATACATAATTTTTATTACCTCTAGAAGCCACCATATTGACTCAAGAAACCATGTACTAACACCACAACCAAGCAATCTCAAGAAGAAACTTAAACACTTCATGTGCCATACACCATTTGAAATGAATGAAACTCAATGAAAATATCGACAACAATACTCTTTGACATTGATGACAACTCAATGCAAACAATCTCCCCATTTTTCATTGATGGAAAACCCATTGATGTAAACATAAAATAGACTCAAACTCTCCCTAAGGAACACACATGCCACCAGCTCATTCTCCCTAGTTTTACATTAATGACAAAGAAAGCAGACATGAAAAATGTCTTCTTCGGCATCACAAAGGGCTCTTTTCTTGGTTGGAAACATCAACCAATCATGACATCATCTATTCTTCATCTCAATCTAAATTTGACTCTTTGAGAAACTTTGTTCCCCCTCAACATGTGCATAATTCAAAAAAATGACTCAAAAATTAAATCATGTTAATATTCACACAATTTATTAAAAAAAGATAAGTAACACATTTTGGAATCATACCTTTCTTATGAGAACATATTGAGCTCAACATGCATCATTAAGACTGTTTTGAAATCTTCTTCTTAAGGAAACAAAAAAATATGCATATGAAATCCTATAAACACATGCTCCCCCTTAGGTTGCATACTCTATTGAGATATCAAGCTCCCCTATCCTAATGCTCTCATCCAAAGAAACACAAGACCATACTCTACCCTTAGAACACACTATTAGGTTTTTCCTTTCAAATCAAGCTCCACTCATGGATCTTGAAGAGGGTACTTAGTTGATACTATATACCTTCTCTCGATTATTACTCATAACCTACCACAAGGCTTAATGAAGGGATAAAAATTAGCACAAAATTTTTCAAGAACCTAACATTTTTCTCATTATTATCATTAAAATCTTCATGCATTATGAAATTTAACCTGAGATTACATATGCCTTAATTTTTTCTAACATTCATCATGATGATAGAATCCCCTTCTAGAATTTTACTAGTCATAACACAACTCTATCATCACCATTGTGACACATTTCATACAATACATACTTTTACCTGACCCAAGAACTCCATAATTATTCCTCAGCTGATATAGGTTTCTTGATCACCAACAAACATCTTTGAGTCATTAAACTTTTGAGCATAGATAACTCCCCTATACACTATACATTATTATCAATCCTTGAATGTTGGATGACCTCTAATTGTTTGTATCTATTTAAACATGAAATTGATATGATCTTATTGATATTGTATCCATTTATTACTTTGGATTCCCTTTATAAGTTCCTTAAGTTTGATCCCCAACTAAGAACATACAAAAATATCATATATGTGAACCATGGCATGGTACCATATCTTATCTCAAAACACATACCTAGAACTCTAATTTCACTACCATCCTATTACCAATGAATCAATATTCTAAAACATTGATAAATAGTTTCACTTTCCTAATAGCATATCCAGTCCTTGACAAGGTCTCCCAATAGAATACATACATTTTTGATTATATAAGAAATATTTAAATTGTCACACTATCATCATGCTTTCTAACTTTCTATTATCCTTGGATCACTTGACACCATTCACACAAGAACCTAGAACTAATACCTATTTATCTTCCACTCTATCATCTCATAATTATCATATCAAGATCTTCAAACTTGTCATTACAAAAAATCATGTAACAGAATATTAGATTTCCATAATGAACTAAACCAATAAATATTTTACATACCTTGTTAGAATATTCATGAGACATATTTGTACTTGGCTTGCCCTATTACTTGCTTTAATAGAATCCTTTGATTAGGTAACTATCAATCATGTTTTCAAGATTGAAATTTTTTCTTGATGTCCATGAAACTTTATCAAGCAAATTGAAAAACACACATACTTCTATAAAAATTTGCAGAGCCAAAAATTTCTAATCAACCTACACATACCTTCATAATAATTTCTTGATGACTAATTGTACATCTTGACATTTTAGAAGTTCTCTTTATCTTGCCAAGTCTCAAAACATATTGCTTTTTGATTTTTAAATGGAAAAAGCCCTTATAAACCTATAATTCCATCAAGCCACCGATCAACAACCAGCTTTGTTAAGAAACTTATCATTGTACACCTTGATTAAATCCTAGCTAACTTTTAAGCCTTTTAAGGCTATCGTGCCTTCTTTAGATAAAATCAATCTTCTTCAAGCTTAATTTTTACAACCCTAAAGCATATTTTATTGAAAACTCTTGAACCTTAATCCATCATTCCCGATATTACTTTTGAATGAAACAACCACCAAGCTACTTCATATACCAAAACTATCATATGACTCAATAAAGAAACAAGACAAAACACATACCTTGAACATGATGAACCATCATAATGTACTAACACAAGTCTATCTCAAACTATCAACCTTGACTATTACACATTTAGTAGCCTTCTAATGTATCATAGTATTATTATAGTGACTAGATAACCCTCTAATCCTTATCAATCCTTTAATCATTAGACAATGAATCCTTTTGCTCAAGCATCTTCACAAATGTACCTACTACATATGTTCTTTATTGTACCATCAACACTACACACCTTAAGAATCTTGTATATTTATAAAATTCATCTAAACACTATAAACACCCAAAATTACACAAGTGCCACATTGGTGGTAAGGTAAAAGCCTCGATGATGATTTTTTTTTCAAAACAAAAATGAAGTTGAGATTCTTTCCCCTTTCTCTTAGCATGATTTTTTTCTTAACTTATCCTTGTCTTAGATTTTCTATCTTTTCTAAACATTTTCTACTTGTTACAAGGTTGTCATAACTTTAAGTCACACAAATTATACATTAGTTATGAAAATGCCACATAAGTTATTGTTAGTGCAAAATCACAGCACCCCTGGATGTTGATCAGATTTCTAGGTTGATCACTCTAGCATCCAGTGTGATTGCACAACATTGAAACCTTTCTCCAAGTGTGGGACTTGCAGAAATGAGAAAGGAATCTCCAGAGAAGGCTGGTTCCTGCTCTTAAACTACTTGCCACAAGCTATTCCGGTCTGGCAGGAAAGCTAATCTAAACCTAATCTAACCATGCCAAGGAAACAAAGAGAAAGGGAAAAGGGAAAAACAACAAAAGCCTACACTAAAACAGTGATACACCAGAGAAGGAGAATGTTGAACATCTATCAAAACTACCATGGAATAAGGAGAGGTGAGAAATGGGAAGGATGGATAGATGCATCACAGGCCCAAGGATAGATTTCACACAGAAAATGTCCCAAAACTCCATGAACATAGCTCCAGACCTGCAATGAACATTAGAACATGCAAAAATACCTGCAATGAAGAGAGGCAAGAAGAAAACAAGAAAAAAATGAGCAAGGATGGACAGATGCATCATAAAACACATTTTTGTTGCTTTAGAAATTTGCACAGAACATCATTTCAATAGTAAAAGGCAAAAACGCCATTACAGAGTAGGGGAGGAGGTTCGAACTCCATTTTCAACCCTAGAAAAGAAAAGAAGGGAGGGAAGAGTAGAAAAGATGAACCACTTGTAATATTTTTTCCAAAATGAGCCAAATCTGGACTTTTACATTGCATGGGTCGAGCCCAGGAGAGAGAAAATGTAGGAAATTGTACAAGCAGCCCAACCATTGACCAAAATGCATTCTTCATTAAAATCGGTGGTTGAAACATCACTTCTAGCCATGCTGAAGAAGAATGTGACCCATGTGCATTAAAACTAGTTGTTGAAACGTCACTTTTGGCCATGCTGAAGAAGAATGTGACCCATGTGCATTAAATTGGTTGTTGAAACGTTAGTTCTGGCCATTACTATGCGCCAGAGACGTTTCTTGATTTTCTCTCTAAACTGAACCAAAATGCAAGACTAACCATGGAATCATGTAGAGAATTTTACCAGCTTTCCAATGATATAAAGAACGTGCAAATCTGAGCTCGATCAAAAGATATGGCGATCTGAAGATTTAGGGCAAAAACGGGCCAAAACGGATATTTGAATTTTTTCCCGCGCTCGCCACTGGATGACATGTGTCGGGCTCGATTGAATGAGAAATTCTCTCTCCTCCACCTCCCACGAGTTTCCTTTGAAATTTTGACATTTTTAGACTTTGGAAAATTTTTCATTTTTCCCCCGCGCCCGCCACTGGGACATGTGGCATCGCTTGTTGGCTGGGTTGAGGCACTGGGAAAACCTTTACCTTTTAGTTTTGGCCGAAAACTTTTGCTAAATTTTCTAAGTCCTCCCCGAGCTCTACACTTCCCCCCCTTAGGACATGTGTCCTGTGTCTATTGGCTCGAGCCGACCCTTCAAACCTCGCCCTTTGAACTTTTGGGCCCAAAAACACTTAGTCAAAAATTTTATTACGCCTCCTTGTGACCGCGTCACATTTCGATTCACCTGGCGGCTTTTCCGGGTCTTCGTGTCCCTCACGTATTTTTGGCCTGGATGTCCCAAACCGTAAGTTCTTTGTTTCAGCCAAACTGGCTGGTTCACGTCCTCTGCGTACTCTTGTACCAACTATGCGAAACAAGGACTTAGGAAATTTTTCCCTTTTTTGGCCGAATCGGCTTTTCACGTCCCACGCGTACCCACAGAGAAGATGTCCCAATTGTTGCGTGGACCACTCGGAGGCTTTTCAGCCTGTTCACGCCCCGACGTCCCAACTGTCCCAAGGACCGCCCGGGCTAGGACTTAGCCGATTTTCTTGCTTTTTTCGCCCCAATCTTGGTTTTTGCAACCTTTTCACCCTTTTTTAGAACTTGCTCTTTTCTTCTTGGACAGGAGAGTTAGAAAGAAGCCGAGGGACCCTAAAAACATGATTTTTTCCTTGAATCAATCTATTTTCTTGGGACTTGAATATTCTGATGCATGTTATCAAAATTTACCCTAGGGGTGAATTTTGGATAACAGTTTTGGCGACTCAATGGGTCATCTCGCTCGCCAAATGAACGATCGCAGCTCAAGCAATCCATTGGGCATGGAGTCATGAGTCAGTAACCCGCAAACGATCTCGATCTTTGAAAAGTTCCTTTGAACCGCTTGAAAACCCACCGATATGGAGTTGTTCTCACCAAAATGCCACCAAAACGAACTGTGCAAGAGCAAAACTAGCACCACCAAAACTATGTACAGAACTGAAAATCATACATGCTCCAAATGGAACATGCAGAGTGTGCACAAGCACTTCTTCTGCTGAAAGCAAACCTACCTACTCTATTCTAACTAGAAGCAAAAGAAAGCTAAACAAACCCTACAATTGGTTGTGAGAAATAACTTCCCTTTCTCAAAAGTGGCAGCCATGTAATTGATTTGGAGCTGATCATGGCTGTTAGGATGAATGGAAAATCAACAAGAAGTTGTTCTTCCACCCAAATCATCAAGGTATCAGCTGAAGGCAAATTCAATACCTCTTTTAGTTGCTCTGCATTTAGATTGAAGAGGTATGACAGCTGATCCTTGGTACTTTGTAGCTCATCCTCATGCTTAGAAGCAAGCATGACTGGTTGGACTTCTCCTTTGGCTCCAATGAAGCCAAATACCTGATTGGGCAAGGTATGATCCATTTGATATGCCCATAGCTCTGATTTTCAACTCCAAAAATGGAGTCCTCTTGTAGACCTTCTTGAATGGATGATGTGGAAGAAATGGTGAAACCATTCCGTCCTTTCTCCTCCGCTAATGAAGAACATGAAAGATTAAAATCTTCCAATCTTGGTTCCAAAGAGCTGCTATAAGATGCAGGCTGCTGCAAATGAATGTTCTCCTTCATGACAGCAGACTCAAGTGTTTGGAATGTGGATGATGAAAGAGAGAAAGGTGAAAACTCAACCGGTTCTTTTCCATCAAAACAGTCCTCCAAATCTGACAGATAAACTACCTCATGGCTGTCCTGCTGCAAATTCTCCACTTCCTCCATGGTGTCTTCTTGATCTGTAACTTGATCACCATGGTTTCTTTCACCCTCCAACATTGAGTTTGAGAGATCAAACTCCTCTTCAATACTATAACTTGAGAGAGGTGAAGTAGAAAGAAGAACCGAAGGTTCTCCTGTAGCCTGCTTTGTGCTCAAAGCCCTTGGATCTGCACTTTTCTCCTCCACAACTAGAATGTGCTCCTCTTCTTTTGGATCTGGAGCAGCTTCTCCTTCCTCCAATGTTTGAAGACATTCTTGCTCTTGATTGAACTCTTCCTCCAGCATGAAGTTTGCCAAGTCAAACTCTTCAATCTGTTGCTCTAGAGGACAAGTTAGGACTGCAAGATCTTCTTCTGAGCTTTCTTCCTTTATGGCTGATTGTGCAACTTGAATTGAATTAGTATTCCCTTCAAATAGAGTGCTAACATGGACACTAATTTTTGAGCAAATTGACTGCTGATCTGCTTCTTCTTTTTGCTCTTCTTCTGCTGCCACAAAATCAGTCTCAACCACCATTTGTTCAACCTTAGCCTCTTCTATAGGCCTGACCATCAAGGGGATCTTTGTCATTCCAAATTTGGCAGCCCAAACCCTCAAGTTGTCTGTCATTTCTTTTCTTCTTGGCTCTTCCTCTTGCTGTCCTTGATGACTGATTTTTTCAATTTCTTCTTCCCCACATGGAATTGGGAATGCAAGAGGAGGGATGGGTTGTAACTCAATTGATTTGGCAATTTTTGTGGTGGTAGAGGAGATGAAACCTCTTGTTTCTTTGGGGGAGAGCATATTTCTTTTAGCTCTTGTGGAGGGGATGACTGTTTGGAAGGAAAAAGGAAAGAAGAATTGAGGTGTGGTGGAAGACTAAGAGGTGGAGACATGGGATCAACATTTGGGACAACAGATGGGGAATTTAGAATTTGCAATTCCAAATGAGATGGTGCTGCTTGAGTAATGGGAAGAGAAAAACCAGATGATGGTGTAGAACTTACCCATTGACAAGGTTGTTCAACAACAAGTGTATAGGCCTCTATTTCTACTGTCCATTGTGCAAGTTGGGGCAGCATCTTCATCATGAAGTCCAGCTTCTCCTGAGGGCTGAAGTGTCTTGGAAAAGGGCCTCCCCATGGACAAGGAGTCCTGCAACCAATTCTGAAAGCTCTCATTTGAGCTATTGCTTGCTTCTAGATCGCACCATCTTTACCTCCATCTTTGGATTTTCTCCAACAGACCAGCATCTTGCATCTGATTGTCTTCATTATATGCATACTCTTGCTCTTGGAAAGCTCCATAGCCAAACTGATTTTGGCATTGCTGCTCATATGGGTATGCATGCTGATTTTGAATTTGTTCAAAATGCTGATTTGGAGGATTTAAAAAACATGTTGGAGGTGGGAAACATTGTTGTTGTTGTAAATGTGAGTTCCATGATGGAAATGAAGTCATGATTGCACAACTTCATGGAATGGAAAAGAATGAAAGAGATGGAAAGAAGGATGGATGTGGAAATGGATGAAAAATAGGTCTGCAACTTTAGAAATGGGTTGCTAATCAAATGGAGTCGCCAGATGTGTTTGCAATTGCCTCCAAAGGCTCAAAATTCACAGAACACACCAACCTCGCAAAAGATGAAGTGGAAGACCTCTCACCTGTCCCACTGTGCATGCCAAAACTATTAGTGTGAAATCACAAAGACCCGGATGTTAATCAGATTTCTAGGTTGATCACTCTAGCATCCAGTGTGATTGCACAACATTGAAACCTTTCTCCAAGTGTGGGACTTGCAGAAATGAGAAAGGAATCTCTAGAGAAGGCTGGTTCCTACTCCTAAACTACTTGCCACAAGCTATTCCAGTGCAGGAAAGCTAATCTAAACCTAATCTAACCATGCCAAGGAGACAGAGAGAGAGAGAAAAGGGAAAACAAAGAAAAGCCTACACTAAAACGGTGATACACCGAGAAGGAGAATGTTGAACATCTATCAAAACTACCATGGAACAAGGAGAGGTGAGCAATGGGAAGGATGGATAGATGCATCATGTGCCCAAGGATAGATTTCACACGTAAAATGTCCCAAAACTCCAAAACACAGCTCCAGGACCTGCAATGAACATTAGAACATGCACAAATACCGTAATGAAGAGAGGCAAGAAGAAAACAAGCAAAAAATGAGCAAGAATGGACAGATGCATCACAAAACACGTTTTTGTTGCTTCATAAAGTTTTACACGTAACATCATTTCAATAAGAAAAGGCAAAAACGCCATTACAGAAAGAAAGGGGAGGAGGTTCGAACTCCATTTTCAACCCCGGAGAAGAAAAGAAGGGAGGGCAGAGTAGAAAAGATTAACCACTTGTAATATTTTTTCCAAAATGAGCCAAATCTGGCTTTTACATTGCATGGGTCGAGCCCAGAGAGAGAAAACATACGAAATCACAAGCAAGAGCCCAACCATTGACCAAAATGCATTCTTCATTAAAATCGGTGGTTGAAACATCACTTCTGGCCATGCTAAAGAAGAATGCAACCCATGTGCATTAAAACTAGTTGTCAAACGCCGCTTCGGGCCGCGTCAAGAAGAATGCGACCCATGTGCATTAAATCGGTTGTTGAAACGTCGCTTTGGCCATTACTATGCGCCAAAGATGTTTCTTGATTTTCTCTCTCCAAACTGAACCAAAATGCAAGATTGACCCTAGAATCGTGTAAATAAGTTCACCAGCTTTCCAATGATATAAAGGAAAATCTCGAGCTCGATCAAAAGATATGGCAATCAATATTTAGGGCAAAAACGGACCAAAACGGATATTTGAATTTTTTCCCACGCTCCGCCACTGGATGACACGTGTCGAGCTCGATTAGATGAGCAATTCTCTCTCCTCCGCTCATGGGTTTCCTTTGAAATTTTGACATTTTATAACTTTGGAAAATTTTCCATTTTTTCCTCAGTGCCCCGCCACTTAGGACACGTGGCATCATTTCGTTCGATTGTGACAGGGGTGCTGGGAAAACCCTTACCTTTTAGTTTTTCGGCCAAAACTTTTGCTAAAATTTCTAAGTCCTCCCCGAGCTCCACACTTCCCCGCCTTAGGACACGTGTCCTGTGTCTATTGGCTCGCGCCGACCCTTCAAACCTCGCCCTTTGAAATTTTGGGCCCAAAAACACTTAGTCGAAAATTTTATTGCGCCTCCCCTTGTGACATGCGTCACATTCTGATTCGTTGGTGGCTTTTCTGGGTCTTCGCGTCCCTCACGTATTTTGGCCCTGGATGTCCCAAACCGTAAGTTCTCTTTTTTGGCCGAACGGCCTGGTTCAAGGTCCTCCACGTACTCTTGTCCCAACTGTCCTAACTGGTGAAACAAGGACTTAGGCAATTTTTCCCTTTTTCACCGAATCGGCTTTGCGCCCCGCTTACGTACCTACGGCCTAGATGTCCCAATGGCTTTGTGTGGACCGCCCGGAGGCTTTTCAGCCCGGTTCACGCCCCGACATCCCAATTGTCCCAAGGACCGCCTGGGCTAGGACTTAGCCGATTTCCTTGCTTTTTTCTCGCCCCAAGCTTGGTTTTTGCAACCTTTTCACCCTTTTTTAGAACTTGCTCTTTTCTTCTTGGATAGAGAGTTAGAAAGAAGCCGAGGGACCCAGAAACATGATTTTTTGCCTTGAATCAATCTATTTGCCCGGGACTTGAATATTCAGATGCATGTTATCAAAATTTACCTTCGGGGTGAATTTTTGATAACATGCTTATGTAACCATGGTGGCGGTTGTGTAATCGATGACAAAACTACTAGTCTACACAAACCGGTAGTTCTGTGTGCATTTACCTGAGAATCTAAACTAAGTTTTTCAGTACGCATGTCTCAAGTTTAAGAGTGTATTTATTTCCCATTTATTGACCATTTCACCCGATTCCTATCTTTTGGATACATATGGAACTCCTCTTCTCTTGTTTACTATTATTAGAATGTTAACTACCCCTTCTTGGGATGATTTTGCACTTCTTGATTGCTAAGTGTGCTAGAATTTTTACATGGCATTTTAAAATAAAATCAAAATTTTTACTCGTATGATGGGATGAATATTCTTGATTTTAATTAGACCGTTACTTTGCAAAAATCTTGCCAAGAAGTACACAAATAAAATAGTTCATTGTTTTATTTCTTCCTTCCTGAATTTGTGACCAGCTAGCCTACAAACAGTATGCTCCATCATCTTCTTGAATTCTTCTACAACCAACCAATTTTGTTCTTTAGATTAATTGGAATATCATCTTTGGAAAGCAATATGTGGAGACCAAATAGATAATCACCACACTTGGTGATTGTCAGAGTTATACATATCCAGGTTGGGGGTGTATTTTTAATTCTTTCAAAGCTTTAATTTTTGAATACTTTAGTTGAAAACATTTGTCTTAAGTAGTAGAATTTATATATCATAAGAATCTTTCAATTGATATTTTATTCTCAGCTTATCCTTGTGGATTTATCAGAAAGAATTTGGAGGAAGGTTATGTGCAATAATTTTTTACTTCTTCATTTTAGAATACCTATGTGTTTCATTTCTTCATTTCCATTTTTGTATGTGTACAAAAATATTCCATGTATATATTCCTCCCTAATTATCCATGTGGATATGCAAAGGAAATAATATTGTGGAAGTTCCTATATCCATGCTCATTATTTTAATTCTTCATTGTTAATTTAGTTTTGTAAATTTATTCGTTTTAATGGGGAAGTCTGAGGGGAAGAGGAAAGTGCTTCTGAAAATCCTTATTTCTTCCCGTGATTATGAGGTGAAGCAAGTAGAAGAAGTTAGAAATCCATAACTACACATTATAAAACATTATTTTTTAAATTTGATTAGCTTCACATCCTCGTAAAAAGGAGAATAGCCAAATCTGGTTATTCCCTATTTGCTTTAATTTAGTATAAAAGTATATTTTTTTGTTTTAATTAGTTTATTGGCCAGTATATTTATGTTATTTGATTCCCAATAGCTAGAAAAGGAAAAAAACACATTAGAAGTTAGATTAGATTCATCCAAAAAAATATAGTTTGTTTTTGTTTTTCTTTAATTAGATACTTACACACCAAAATTAGTTAACTAAAAGGGAAAATCAACTTCCATTTATGTAATTCAAGTTTGTTTATTATTTTTATTTAAAGTAGGAATTAAGGTAACTTACATTGGAAAGAAGACAATTTCTACTTCTTTAGCATCCTAAGATATCAGATCTTATCTCTCATCCCTTGTGGATTTCATCTTGCCTATATATTTCCATTTATTTTTTTTTAGTGCCCACATGACCATTCTCGATCCCGCCTAAAAATATTCGACCCAATCATCGAAAATAAAACATTGAGGAAGGCCAAACTGATATTGACCAACGCTTGTGCTAATTAGTTTTTAGAGCCGCACTCATGCCTCCTACAATCATCGGCTAACTCATTTCCTCAAATGAGGAAGAAGATATTGCCGAGGATTATTAGGATGATTAGGTAGACCAGATTAGACCCCGAAACTCTTGATTTTTCCATATCCCATATTTCATCATATCTTCATGACCCTCTCGTGAGAGTGAAATTCATAGACAACGAAGGGAAATTACCTCGTGTTCCACAACCGAGTAGATTATTATTTGGTTGTACAAATATTGACTAAGACTTATGCACTTGTGATCATTCTTGATCATAGAATCATCCTCGGAAAAGTTAGACAAGTGTTCATTTCTCTCAACAAATAGATCCCCTTTATGCCGTTTAGAACATTCATTTCCATGAATTATGTTACCATACCCACCTATCCCATCCATAATTTTTCCATATACCACATTAACATATAGCAATCGGTTGTCATGACATGACCTCATTAGGTCGCATGCATCTAAAATCACATGTTTATTTTCATACGTATAAAATTGATGAACCTAATGTCGTGAATAGTTCCTTTTCTTATCCTCTTTATTTTATTTTCTTTCATCCACCTTTCCCTCTCCCATTATTCTAGGGGTGTTTATACATTCCTCAAATATGTAAGGTCAGGAATATGACAGGCCTAATTTAGGTCTTCAAGCCTATTACCACACGATGAATATGCAACATTCACCATCATTATCTGGGTGGGTTGAAAACTACTCACAAAAATTGATACCTAATTACACACCTTATCTTCAAGGTTTTAACACTAATTCAATAGTTAGAATTGAGGAGATACATCAACCTAGCTATAGTGAACAATCAGATTTCTCAAACTCTAACAACATGAAATTTACAGGAGGACATGGTTTTAATCCACGGGTCTTGTCTAGACCTCAGATTAGTATGCATTCTCATTAATTTTATTCCTATTTCCCACCAAATGATTAATTTCTTATTTTTATCACCCAAATTAGTGACCATATTAACCTTATAGAAGGATTCTTAGATAAGATACAAGAATATACAGATGCCCTTCTTTAGAACAATTATACCACCCCTTGCCTAAGACAAAGAACACACCTAAAAGGGCATCTATAAATGACCAATTTATAGCAGGGTATCATATATCTTTGCAACCCAACAATGTCCAACATATGCCTAAACAAAATTCACAACCTTCTCCTGGTGATGTAATCTCAACATTGGTGGGTAGAATCAAGGAATTATAAATTGATCAAGCTTCACATCCTACACAATTTGTGGGTTCAAATAATACTTCCCATCATATTCAAAATAAAAACTCTACTTCTCCTATAAACATCCATCAACAACCACCACCATAGGTCTACTTGGGTGTTCCTAGCCCAGTGACCTCCTTACATGATCAGGCACACTAGGAATGGCCCCTCATCCTTCATATGCATATCCTACACAAGGGTCGGTCGGAAGTAATTTCTTGAATGCCAATCCTTTAGGAAATGTGACATTCATTGGTTTCATTCCCACATCCTAGTGTTGTCCCCCCTTACATACACATGTATTCCAAATGTAGACACAAAATTATGCACTTTAGAAATTATTTATTCCCAGTATCATACTATTATTTAGAAGGTTTTTGAGTGAAGGAAGAAATAATTAACCCCTATTTTTAGCCATATTGTTTTATTTTATTACATAATTACTGACCTCTTGTACCCATATTCCTAGTTGGATTTTGTCATCTCACGTTATTTAAGCCTCAACTACAACACCCATATTAGTATTAGGGCACCAGAGATGCCTGGTCCCACCAGTGTGCCCCTGACACTTTTTGACTTTCCAACCACTTATTGGGATCTTTCTAACCATTTGATATCTTTATCTTTCTTATGGTCAGAATTTTTGGGGTTAATTACGAAATTAGATCAAGAGAACCCTATAAATATAAATTTATGAGACCATAATGAGGGACCTAACATCATTCACTACTATCACTCACATATAGTTACATCCATATATTACATTGGAGATCACTTACATCCATATAGATTCATCATCAAGGCACAAGAGCACCTATGGCACATTATGAACACACTCATAAGAACTACATTTGGGTCCGAAATGTAGTACAACACTTAGTTAGTAAGACCACTTTGTGGTAGCTCAGGTTGTCCGACCCATTCATTTGCATATTTCTTTTTTAAGGTTTTGATAGCTATTTTTGTATTTTACAGGTTTTTTTTATCATCTTCTATTATTGAAGACATCTCGACATGGGAAAATGAATTTGATGTGATAGACAACTATGGTTTCAAACCACCTCTTAGCACCTTTGTGAAGCTTAGTTTAAGAGATTTTGTGCATACCATGACACCTAGTTTATAGATGAGAGTTCCCGTATGCACCCTAGTACCTATCTAGGCACTCCATTCAAGGGAATTGGTCTAGATCCATCTATTTTTGGAGTTTTTACATGGTCATTTGGGATTCCAGATTTTCCAGTCATCACTGTGACCCTATCTTCATGAGCATCTTCCATTCAGCTAAGTTATTTCCTCTTCCTTCTTGCACATTAGGGTTAGCATTTCCTTTTACATAGTTACTTAGATCATTTACATACTTTCTTTACTACATTTATTTACTTTATTATAGTTGTTCATAGCTTAGATTAACTATCCCACATACTACATAAAATATTCATATTTTTAGTTAATCATTTTGGTGAACCTAATTACTTTCATGCTTAGGATTTTTTTCATATATCATGGCTCCCATAGTTGCTCAAGTTTCTTTATCTGATTTACTTAATAGATATCCCCATTTCTAAGATGCTTTGTAAAAATCCCTAAACACCTTGTATCTTGAATAAAATATGTCGCCACACGAAATAAGTACTCTATTCGATCGTTTATCTGACTACCCTAGTCCTAGTGTTCATCAATCTAATCAACCCCTATTAGACTCAATTCAAGCTCTACATGATTTATTTCAAGAAAAATTTCAGGTTATGGAATCAACTATTACATCCCTCAAATCTGAAATTCAACATCTTAAGGATGCTTCTCAATCGAATGTTTGTACTCCTACATCTTATATAAAATCTATATCCACTACATGTCATCTAGTCGTACCTCAAGACATGCCATTGCCTTAGCCTCTCATATTTGAGAATAATACTATGCCACATGACATTCTTACTCAACTTCTTAGTCATCAGTTGATAACTTTTCCACCTACTCATTGCTATCCTCCTTATTGGCTTACAAAATATCAAGGTCGTCCATATTGCAACTATCATAAAATCAATGGACATAATGACAATGATTGTTATGCTATACAATGTAGGATCAAACATATTGAGTGTCAAGTTTTTATCTCATTCAATGCATGCCCATCTACAACTACTACACAATGATATATGGCTACTAGTGTGCCTTCTTCTAATCTTTACAAGAATTTTTGAGATGATCCTCTTATTGATTACATGCTTGTTATTGATAATCACTCACATGTGCATATTGATTCTTCTCCTAGTAAGAAAACTACTATAGTTCCATCACATGATTCTCCTATTTCGATACTAATTCTCCTCTACTTAATGAGCATCACACCACCATTTCTTATGTTCATTATTTTAAAATACAAGCATTTCCTAAGAAACCACCTATCAAAACCAATATAACACATCTTCCTCCTGGAAGAGATGCCATCATTCAAGATTTCTATCCATCTCCTTCACTTCCATTTCCAATTCATTTTGTCAAAGCAACCAATTTTATTACTGGTCTGGACATAATTCAAACTCCACCTCCATTATGTAAGGATCCTTCACCATCACCATTTCAGCATCCAATCACTTTTGTTAAGGAAATTACTCCTTACATTGATCCACTTAATGTATTTTGACTATAACTTCATCGCTTACACACTTGGGGACATGACATCTCATGACATCTTACTCTTCTTCCACACAATAATGCACACATAATCTTAGCATCATCTCATTTTGTATAATCATTCAAAATTTAACAATGTCACTAGCTAATGATGCTCTTGTGCTTCATTTCATACTTGATTATTGAGGGCTTGATACACATGAACCACACACACCGCACAATAGGTTCTACACACCACATCTTCTCACATATAGAATTCCATACATCATACATCATAATAATAAACATTATACATACATCATACTTATATTATCTACACATCTAGCATCATACATTACATCATCCTACATACTCCATTACTCATAAATCTACATACATTACATGCCACTCTATACATGAAATTTTATACATTCTACACATCTTGAATTTTCATTCTACACATAGTGTATTTACACATTCCACTCATCATATGGTCATCTATTATCACATATATTACATACTCTTCTATGCACTGAAATCACTACCATATGACGCACTTTAGTTCCTCAATCCATACTCAATCTGCAGAGGGTTTGAAAATCAAATGGACCACACTTCGTACACACTTACTATTCAGCCTTTCATCATGTGACATTTCAAGAATTAGTGACATACACTTTAGGCTAAATCATCACTTATTATATCACTTTATAGTTTTACACACCTTAGGTTACATCACCACTCCTCTTTTCATCTTGTAGTGTTATACGCTTTAGGATACATCACCACTACCTTTTATTAATCTAGTAGTGATGTAATCTTTAGGCTAAATCATCACTCTTACAATTCATCTTTTCATGATATAAACTTAGGCTATAGAGTTCATGCAAATCTCTTTTATCTATCACATATCATCATCACTATGCATATACACATTCATTAGAGTGCGCTAGATGAGACACACACTACTCGACCATTTCCGATGATACACTCTCATTTACAGTTCATTCTTGACTACTGAGGGGGAAAAAATGAACCTCACTACATACACTTACATTCACTCAAGGGGAACATGGATCCTATCACTCCATCTTGCATTCCATTCCATCCATCAACAACATACTACATATTATGGTTATTTTTATTCTTTCTTACTTTTTCTTTTTCATGGACACTTTATTACACATGCTAGTTAGCTTATTTGTATGTCATTTATCAATATCATCCACACATGTGTCTTCATGTCTTTTCCTAGTTATGATCATAGATACATATCTCTAACATGTAACATGGATGCTTACCTTTTACCCTTCCTACACTAGTCATTAGGGGAATCCACATTCATCGTTCACAAGTATTATTGTTTAATTTTATCCTTATCACTTTACATTACTTACTTATACATGCTTTTGACATACTAGTTATCTTTCTAACGTGCTAATGGGTGCTTCATATGTAGTATTTGTTATGCAGGATATTTTACTCCATATTTATTTTTTACATTATCTATTATTGTTTGTTATTATATGCGAGCCTTTCCTTTCGTTTTTGTGCACACTTGTTTCTCTTGTTTGCGACCATGATGGTCGGTATGTCTTGCAACATTGTGAGTGATGTATCATGTTTATAGCACACTTTGTGTGGCTTACTTTGTCTTCTTACATGTTTAGTGATTATCTTGGTATCTTACACAATCGTTTGTGTAGATTTCACATTTTCTTATATATACATGTTTATTCACATTTGTCTTTGGCTATCCTTCTTGTTTGTGTGTGCCTTAGTTTTTACCAAGTAATTTTGAGGGTACAGTTCATGTGATTGGCCATATTTTGGGGCCACATTCTCCTATTAGTGATGTCGTATAGACCCCGTAAAGAGGGGAATCATTTGACATTTTTACATAATAACACAAAGATTCTACACCGATTATGTTCATTATATATAACAAGTGGGTTCAAAACAGTCTACGAACCCTATACATAGCAGATTTTAAAGGACATGGTTTTGATAGCATTCTCAGCAAAGTAGTTATAGGCTTGAAGGTTATAGTGGGTGTGCCTCCATACATTACTTTAGCCAATGGTTTCGGATCACCGTAAAACTAGGACGATATAGAGATCTCTTCAAACATAGTTCAGGGAATTAGTGAGAGCTTGGAGGACATAGAGCATTTCCTCCCTAAACTTCTTTGGCATATGGCATGAGATCACCCAAAAAAATTGTAGTATAGGATATCCTTCTACACTCTCTCTCTTGACATGGATCAGGTGCACATGTTCCATTTACATTTTCCATTTACATTTGCATATTTTAAATTTACATGCTTTCATATACATGTGTCTTTTACATTGAATTTTTACACATACATACATATATGAATATTTTATTGTTTTTCTCTTGTAGGTCCAGCAATATGAGAAACAAGCAATCGGATGGGGGTAATAGTAACACTTCATGACAACACACACTTTACTAACCATGTAGGTACATCACACACTACAACAACTACACATGCGTTCTACCCTAGGTTCACTCTCATCACTTTTTATTTGTGAATTTTTCATATTTAGTTTCCAAGCTCCTCATATTTTTGTCATTCGATGCTTTGTCTAGTCCTTCAACACATTTCTACTCCACTCTTAATGGACATTACGTATGCATCTCTATCTACTTTATGTTACCAAGCTTTCCGCTCACCAACATAAAGTGGGGGCAAATGTAGACACAAAATTATGCACTTTAGACATTATTTAGTCCCAATCTCATACTACTATTTAGAATTTTTTGAGTGAAGAAAGTACTAAATATCCCTTGTCTTTTAGCCATCTTGTTTTATTTTATTTCCTCATTACCATCCTCTTCCACCTATATTCCTCATCATCTTCTATCATATCATGTTATTTTATCCTCGATAGGGCACCTAGATTAATACTTGGGGTTCTCGTGGGCACCCAGTTCCTTTTACACTTTCTTGCAACTTTTTGAGCTCTTTCTATACATTTGATATCTTTATCTTTCTTTTGGTCAACCTTTTTTGGGTTAATTACAAAATTAGATCAAGAGAACCCTATAAATATAAAGTTATGATACCATAATGAGGGACCTAGCATCATTCACTATTATCACTCATCTAGAGTTGCATCCATCTATTGCATTGGAGATCAATTACATCAACATAGCTCAATCATAAAGGTGCATGAAAACCTAGGGAACATTATGCACACACTCACCAGAACTAAATTTGGGTCTAAAATATAGTTCGATGCTCGATTAAGTAAGCCCATTATTGTGGCAGCTAAGGTCGTCATCGACCCATTAATTTACATCTTTATTTTTAGGGTTTTGATACTTCTATTTTATTTTGCGGGTTTTTTCATCATCTTGGATTATTGACAACATCAAGTATGGGACAATGAATTTGATGCGAAACACAATGATGGTTTCAAACCACCTCTCATATGTCTGAAGATCATTTTTAGATCTTTTACGTAGACTAGGGCACCTAGTTTTCAAGCTAGAGCACCCGCAGGTGCCCTAGTCCATCTCTAGGTGCTCTAGTCTAGGGAACGAGTGTAAATCCATCCTTTTTTTTGAGTTTTTCATGGTTTTTCCCACTTATTGATTTTCCATTCTTCACTACAACATTGTCCTATGATCATCTTCATTCAGTTGAGTTATTTCCTCTTCCTTATTATACATTAGGGTTAGCATTTCATATTATATAGTTACTTATATCATTTGCATCCTCTCTTTACTACATTTATTTACATTATTACAACTTTTCATAGATTATATTAACTATCTCACATACTACATAGAATATTCATATTTTTAGTTAATCACCAAATCTCCTCATTTGGATATTTACTCTTTCCATGGTCATTATACTCGAAACTAAGGGGTTCCTTATATCCCGACTAATGATTATATTTTACCTTATCAAACTTATATTCCACCTCCTCCTTCCTATTAAGGATCTTCAATGGTAACAATTTATGCAGTGGGCACTTACTTTGAATATCTAAAAGAGCCTCTAGACTTTACAATACGAGGTGTCATACTACTATGAACATTGCAAGATATTCAAAAATTTAAGGGAGAGAGATACCCCAATGCTCATATTATGGAATATGCCACTTCCATTAGAGAGTTAATCCCCTAGAATGTGGTCATTGTAAATATATTCCTAAAGACTCTCAAAGGGATTTCCCTCGATTGGTATTATAGAATCCCAGAAGCCTCTATACATTATTTTAAGCAACTCATATATGATTTCATCAATTATTTTTATATAAACAAGCTATTGAGGAAAGGGGTTAGATAATTATTTCACATTAAGTAAGAAAAAAACAACTCCAATAACCACTTCATTTAGGGGTGGCGGCAAGTCCTTTATTCTTCTCGCAAGGAATCCAAATATGGATTAGACATAGTTATACAATTTTTTCGTCCACTCACTTAATCGAGAGACTAAGGAGGAAGTCCAGAAGTTTCATCTTTGGAGTTATGAAGAATTATTATGAGAAATACTTATGGTCCCAATAGGAGGTTGGTCACCTCCACCCAAAACAATTCAAACTTTTAAAACAATTCAAAAAAAAACCAAGGACCCAAGGTCCTCAATCAGAATTGTGGTGTCACAATAGATGGTGTTACCAACTAACCCAAAAAGCCAAAACATTGTGAAAACTAACAATATGAAAACTAAAAATAGATATGTAAATAACTAGAGGAAATACAATCCTACTCCTTCCATTAACACAATTGATTTTATTCAGCCTCTCACTCAACAATTTTAGGCCCAGGGCCCGAGTCAATAAAAAAAAATACAGCGAGAGGTATCTAAAATTGAATTACAACAACCAGTATCAGAATAACAATTGAAATTATGGACCACAACAAAATCAAAACCAAATAACTATAGATTATGATCCCAACCTAGATTATGGATTTCATTGAGTGATATAACTGGACCCTTGAACTTGTATGGATTCTACTAAGTTTATATAGAGGTTTACGGAAGATTAAAGAAAACTCTTTATTGACATGTTCTTAGTAAACCCTGTAGGAACTTCCCAAGGTACTCATATGGGACCTGTCTCCCCACAAAATGATATCCTTGGAATATATAGAGACCCTTTCCTAAAATTCCCCAAAACTGAGAAAGTTAATCCTCAGGGTACTGACAAACATATTCTTATAGGGACCAATGATCACAAATCGTGTACATCAATTTATCCATGATTTTCTCCTAACTTATACTATAGCAATCAAGCAAAAATTATAGGTTTATTTAAGTTGAATACAAATCCCAAAGTCTCTGTAGCTACCTCTAGTCACAATTAAATGTCACAACCTCTCCCAATGTATTTTTAGTATAATATGATTCACATGTAGTTCCCAAATGAGTAGGTTCTTACGATTTGGTCATGGATCTCATCAAGACCTTTTCTCACATTTCCTTCTTTGATTTGTTGAAGAATTATCTAGAAAACTGATATCCTTTTATAGAATATTTAGGTCTTGGCCATCTCATGTATGGCATGCCTCCTTAAGAGGACCCAATTAATAATATATATTTTGACATCTATCCGTTGGGCCACCATGAGAGAGATATCTCTGGAATTTTTTTGACATTAGTAAGATGCCTACAGAGGATGAGTTAGCATGAAGAGGCGATCCTAAGTTGAAATTGCAAGTATGAATCTATAACAACTACATCAAGAGAGTGATGATTGATGAAAAATTGTTCTTAACGTTTTTCCTTTTTCTTTCTTATAGAAGTTAGGGTATGGAGAATTTTTTTTTCCGCACTAGAAACATGCTAAGGGGATATGATAGCCTTAAGGCCACATTCATTAGTAGTATTGTTCTCCACATCACTCTAGGGCTTAAGACCATTCTAACTGAGTTCTATATTATATAAATTTAAAAAAATATAATATGATCCTTGGTAGACCATGGATTCACCGAACGAAGTCCATTCCATCTAATTTGTTTCAGAAGTAATATTTTATCATTTACGGAAGGTCTTCATGGTTCAAGGTGATCCAAAACCAATTAAAATTCACCTATGAAACCTTAAAAAAACATGGCATCCATTATTAGTTTAAATTCCTAGCAAACAAAATGAACATACCATCCTCATCTAAGGAAGTGATCCCTACTGCTAAACTAGTTACGAAGGAGTTAGAAGTTCTAATGCAATCGAAGAGGTGGACACTTTGGTGAGAAAACAACTATTGTAGTAGCAAATATTTCAACCAAAACAACATCGGAGATAGTGAAACTCTTAAAGGATGATTTTTTTTATCTTTATTCATTAAAAACATTCTAGTTTATGGTCTCTTCCGGTGGATGGATTTGAAGATGTTTTCATGGTTGAGGTTTCCGAGGTACAGAAAGAAGATTTAGAAGACAATGTAACATCTATTTTTCCTCAAAATTGTTGTAACCTCAAATACGATGGATAAATATTATGCTATAGTGCAGGGGCGGGGTAATTATCACTTCTCCATAAGGGAGATTCATACCCTTAGCCTTTAAATTAAATTTCAAGTGTAGTAATAAAGGAGAAGAATACAAATCTCTACTTCTTGGACTCATCATGGAAAAGAGGATGAGAGTTTGAAATTTTAGAGTTGTAGGTAACTCGCAACTCATAATAAACTAGGTCTTAGAAGTTTATGAAAATAGAGAAGAAAACCTCCATATTTACAAGTCCATCATGCACAAGCTATGTAAATATTTGTATTTCATTTTTATTAAGGCCATTTCTAGGGAATAGAATAACCTTGATGATTCTATGAATACATCTCCCTCTCATTTCTGTCCTAGCAATGATTTGAAGGAAAATGAGTTCACAATCTCTAGCCGAGATGAACCCTTGGTTTACAAGATTCTTTAAAATGTTATTCTAGCATACATAGACATTGAAAATGAGCCCATTACTCTAGATTTCGTAGAGAATTATGGGTAAATCTTAAGATTCTTCCCGCATATATTGACCTCCATCATGCGCATCATAATAAGTGATTTTCCTTCACCCCTAACCATTCTTCATACTTAAGAGGTAGAGAAATGAATCCTTCCTCGTCAAAATACTTTTAAATTCATGAAGTCAAGGAAGAACCTCTAAAGTTGCATCTGAACCACCTAAGTTTAAATAAGGGAATAATTATTTAATATAGGGGATTATAGACATTAACATTAGGATAGAAGAGGATCATATAATTATAAAGCTTGGATCTTTATTGTCACCTCAAAAATATAAGAAAATACAAAGGTTCTGAAATAACATTCTAAATCCTTTTCTTTTAGTTATAAAGACATGAGATTTGTTTCTCTTGATGTAGTAGTTCACAACTTAGTAACCAAACCTAAAGTGAATCCAGTAATGCAAAACATGAAACCTATGTAGCCCAAAGTGGCTCTAATGGTTAAAGAGGAAGTGATGAAGCTTCTTTATGCTTTGGGTTTATAAACCCAGTGAGAATAATCTATGTTGTTTTCTAACATCATCCCTATTCTAAAAAAGAATGGAAAAATCATAATATGCATTGAATTTAAGTACATAAAAAATCTTGTCATAAGGATGAATTCCCATTTCCATCCATTGATATTATTTTTGATGCAAAAATGGTTATGAGTTCTTATTGCTTATAGATGGGTTCTCTGGATACAACCAAATAAGGATCTTTGAGGAGGATCAAATGAATACTACCTTTACCATTCCTTAGGGAACCTTTTTTGTTATGCTATTATGAAATTTGGTCTTAATAAAATTGGCTCTACTTATCAACACGCTGTGACTTACATATTCCATGATATTATTCACAAGATGTTGGAAATGTACGTTAAAAACTATTAGCGAAATCTAAGAAGAGATTAGACCACCATAAATTCCTTTGGATCATTATTTCACGATAAATCGTATATGACGTAACCTTAAATATAGATAAACATGTGTTTGAAATCATTGGAGGCAAGTTATTAGGATATATCATTTATTATTGAGGGGTTGATGTAGATGTTGTGAAAATGTGGATGATTATTGAAATGTATTTGTCGTCAAACAAGTTTAGTATGAGGTCATTTTTGGGTAAGCTTGGGGAAATCCATAGGTTTATTCTTGATTTGACATATGTTGTCCTAAGTACCAATGGGTTACTGAAGAAATATTTTTCTAAGCCATGGACCAATGAATATCACAAAGTGTTTGAGTAAGTCAAGTGATTTCTTATGTCTCCACTAACACTCATGCCACCCAAAGATTATCATAATTTTCTTCTATATTCTTGAGCCACAGATGTGTCCATAACATACATGTTAGTGCATAAGGATGATGGTGGTCATAAATGCACCTTATATGTCATTATTCGTGCATTGTTTGACTATGAAACGCAGTACACCTAGGTGGAGAAAGAGTGTTTCGCCATTGTTTTAACAACTAAGAGGTTGTGGGTTTACATGACCAACTAGGAAAGAAGAGTATACTTTAAATGGGAATAGTTGCAGATGTTCCTGACTCAAATAACCTTATCAACAAAGGAATCTAGGTTTATCACATTGATGGGTGAATTCAAGTTTACCTCTATTAATAAAAAATTCGTTAAGGGATAAACCATTGTGGATTGGTTAGTTGATAACCCAATAGATTGCAGGTAGATAGTTGACATGGACTTCCTCAATGATTGTGCTTATTACATAGAGGAAATCCCCACCATTTCCTCATGTTCATGGTATATATATAGAATAAACCACATAATATATTGGACATATCCTTAAGGATACAATTCACAACAAAGGTGACGACTACATATCATATCCAAAAATACATGATTGTAGAGGAAGTCATATCATAGATATTTCAATGGCATGTTGTTAAATGCATTTACAAAAAAGAAGAAAAACATATTCTCTTTGAATCCCAGAATGGAATATGTGGTGGGAATTTTGGAGGGCATTCAACCACTCACAAGATCCATTGAAGGGGCTATTTCTAGCCCACATTGGAACATGACATTATAGAATATGTACAAAATTGAAAAAAGTGTCAAAAGTTCTCACATGTTATACACATTTTGGCATAGGCTCTACAACCAATAGTGACACCTTATCCCTTCCATAATTATGGTCTTGATTTAAGATGAAAATTCTATCCCTCATTAAAGCAGATGGCCATAACTTTGTCATCACATGAACAAAATACTTCACAAAGTGGGTTGAGGTCATGCCTCTAACTACAATACCTAGATCTGTCATTTTTAAATTTTTCATGAACTAGATCATCTATAGGTATGGTGTCGATAGGTAATTATTTTCGATAATGGCTCTCATCTTAAGAAGTAAGGGATGAATGAGTTTTGTGCTCAATTTAAAATATATCATCACACAACCTCTTTATATAACCCTTAATCCAACACACAGAATGAGGCAACTAATAAGACTCTGAAGTACATTACTCTTAAAAAAATGAAGGAGAATAAAATAGACTAACACTTAAAATATTTTTCTTACCTTATGGGGCTATAGCCAATGGGAGCAAACCTGTTCTCTTTAGTTTTCAGTTTCTAAGCAGTCTTACCACTAGAGGTATAATTACCAAGTATTTGTATGTCTCTACAAGGCATTCTTGATGAAGATGCATACCAAGAAATGTGATTGGTTGATTTAGAAGTATGGATGAAAGGAAACTTAGAGCTAGACAACATCATCGGTGTATGTAAACAAAATGTGTTGTTAGTTAAAAAAACTATGAGCCGAAAATCGGGTAGGAGACCTCCTCTTGAGCTTGGATATCCAAATAGACAAAAAGGTTGGTGAAGCTAGAAATTTCAGGGTGAAATGGCTTATACCCTATCAAGTTATGAAATATTTCAAAAATGGTACATATCATCTGTGTAATCTTAAGGATGAAGAATTCAGCGAGTCCATTAATTCTCTTGACCTCAAATATTTATATAATCATTTGTATTTCCACGTCATTATTGATTACATTAGTAGTATATTATCACTTGAATTATCATGTTGTCTAAATTTTAAAATGGAAACTTATTGTTCAAGTAATTATTTGACTTTTAAACATTGGAAAATCTCTTAATCATACCTACTTCACCATTATTTTCATACATTCAAAATTGTATAATATTTATCATCACTTTCATACAAGAGACAAATTTTGACATTGCTTTATAAGGGCTTACATACTCATTATTCTCCACAGTTTCTTCCAATTTGGGTGTTTCTTGCCCATGGTTTTCACTAGAAGCTTCTTGATGATAAATATTTCCCTAAAAATCTCTCTCTACAACAAAATCATTCTAAACATTTCACTTGAAACTTTTATTTTCCTATCTCAACCTTCGGTGTTGATCCCTTGTATATTACTAGTTGTGTGGGGTTTAGATTAGGGGAAAGTGTTTATTTCTAGAGGAAAAACAAGTCAAATTCAATTAAAAACATATAAATAAAAAATAAGCACAAAATTTTTTCATTGTAAATAAATACACTTCTCGTCCCTACCAACCTTCAGTAATTAACTCTTGCTTCTTACTGGTAGCATGAGATTGGGAAAGGAGGTAAAGTGCCCTTACTTTCCTATGTCTTATTGTGAGTGATGAGCCCATGCTTCTTACTAGTGGCCTGAGGTAAGACGTAGGGGGCCACAATAATAAATCATAAGTTACAAATAAACAAAAAATAAAGGAGCTTTCGAAAATTCCCAAGAAAATGACTTAGATGTATATGTTAAGAGAGAAAAATATTATTTAAAACCAAATTTTATCAATCAATAGGCCATCTATGAATCTAAGTCTAGTTAAAACTTGCAAGAAAAATTAATTTTGAATTGGTTAAGTTAATTTTTGTTTGGGTTGGGTTGTAGGTTTCTTAGTAAATCCTTGTCAAATTTCTTGTCTCTTGGTCATTCTCATTCACATTATTCAAAACATATATCTCGTATTCTTCTTGGCTCTCAATGGTGATCCCTCACATCTTACTGGTTATGTGGAGTTAAGAATGAAGTGAGATCATTTTGTCATCATACCATATTCAACACATTTTTCCAATGAAACAAAAATGCTAAAAGTTACTTGAAAAAAGTATTCAAATTACAATTTGTTACCATACTCATAATCATATGCATATCATTTTGTTTATCACATTGTGTCATTATCATAATCCATAACATACATTCAAAAACATGAAAAACATTAAAAATTCTAAATCATCTAAGAGTACACAAATGAGATGAACCATAATGAAATCAACTCATATAAAAGAATGTCAAACCTGAAAGGATATAAATATGTATATATGTATAATATGTCAATTTTATGATGTTAAATTTCATCACACCATAGAGTAAGTGTGGTAAAAATTCTCTCTAAGAGCTCAAAATACAAAAAAATTGATATACATATTAAAAAATTATCTCAAAGTAATAAAGGCCCTAGGCCTATCCCTCCCTCTTAAACCCCTACAAAAATGCAAGAGAAACATGATGGCTCCTAATGTAACTCCTATGGTGGGATAAAATTAGTGTATAATGGGAGACTCCTTGTGTCAATAGTTGTGAATGCACATGCATTTGCCTAGGTGAGTGACCAATATTAGTATCCATGTTGTGTGAGTGTCCTCATCGTTGTCTCTCTCATTCTTCATGAAACGTAATATAAGTCCTTAGTTTGGGTTATCACCATCGAAACATGTCATCTTTGGTATAAACACGTTGATGTAACAACCGAATCATGATGGGATTTTGGGGTCTAAAAACAAATTATCTCATATCTTCTCACTGGGATCACGAACATATCCGGGAGTATTTTTTGAATAAGATCTTGTCATCCATTAGATGTGGCTACAAGGATAAAAAAATGGCAAGTTAGAAAACATACTATAAAAATAAAAAAAATAGAAGGAAATTTCATACTAACAACTAATATAGGCATTAGATATAGGTTAAATATGTTTATACTCACTTAGGTCTCCGGGCATCCAACTTAGTTCAAAAAATGGTACTACCTCCTCCTCTTTGGCTCCCTCTCTTCTATGCACCGAGGATGCATGAACCCATCCTCTATCTCCTTGAGGTGTAATGACTCATCCTTTGCCTTTTCCATGGCTCTAGTATCCACATAGGTCTCTCTTGTGTCATGCCACTTCGATTTTGTCTCCTTCTCGACAATGAATTTTTCTCTTCCTCTTCCTCCTCCTTGCTCTATGATGGGCCTACACCAATTTTTAGTATCTATCTCAATCTAAGTGTTCTTGCAACAACTATATACGGTGTGGCCTATGGTGTGATAATAGGAACCCTAGTGTAATAACCCTCTACTCTAGCAGCCCCCTTTAGGCAACTTTTCCCTCATGTATCCCCTCTAGATTGTAGCCACTACCGAAGAGTTTCTATCTACGGTAACCCAAATTGATGGGTTACCTTGAGCACCAGTGAGTCTCAACTCTACTACTCTATTAATTTAGCTGAATGGTTGTGCAACACGTAGTCAAATTAATTCCCTCCTCACCCCATCATTCAACCATATCCTAATATAGTCGTGTAACTATTTTTTTTATATTTAGTGTAGAAAAAAACTATGATGGCCACTAAATGGAGCCATATAAACCTAGTTGGATTCTCTAGCTCATGCGGGATCTGTTATCCCAACTCCCCTCTAGTAGGGTATCATCCACTCATATACCCAAGACATGACTAAAGTAGAATGGACAATTTATTTATCCCCCAATTTCAAAATCCTATAAAGGTCACGATAGGGAGTCCCCAAAATTTACACTCCCCACTCGTAGACTCTATTGAGCTACTCAATACTTTGAACAATGGGAGCCTATAATAACAGGAAAATGTCTCCCACTTATCCCTAATCGGATGCAAATCTAAAATACTAATGATGGCATTGCGTAGAGTAGAGATAGGTGAGGTGTCCACTTTGAAACTAATATAACCCCCTTATTGCACTGCATTAGGTTCTAGTACATCACCAAGATAAGTATCCCAACTACAAGCCTCAAGCCTCATTTGTCGAACTAACACTTTTCAACACTAACTTCCTACTAGTGATAGGAAATATGAGGATCAAATAGACATCCTCCAATATGATGGTCCACTCACCTCTAACCCTAAGAAACTAGAAAGTGTTATGATCTACATCCCAATAACTCAATAAATCACAAAGGATCGAATCATAGGAGCAAAGAGTCATGTCGATCAATCCTTCAAAGTCCTTCCCTCCCCATTAAATCCCTCTCTACCTGGGTTAGCCATTGTAATATCTAGGGAAACCAATCCTATTCACGAGATTTACTCCACCTAATATAACCTCTCTACATCCATAAAAAACAAGAAAAAGAGTAATTTAGAACCCGATAAGTAAGTAACAAGCTCACAAAACTTATAAAAAAACAAGTAAAAATGAAAAAATACTACTTAGTCAATAAAATGAAAATTTCCTTGACGATTATGAAATGACCACTTGTAAAAGAGCAGAGGCTATGTAAATACCATGGCGAGTTATGTAATATTCTCTCTTTTAAAGTAGTATTTATGTAACCACTTTGTGGATTTTGTATAAATACTAATCAAGACTGAGCAACAATTACGCAACTATCGCAGTGGTTCTACCCGCATGAAGCTGGGACATACCATAAAGCATAAAAACTTGTAAAATCCTAAAAATACATAAAATTAATTCAAATAATATAAAATTTAATAGGTTCCACCTTATGATAATTTTGAGTATAAAATTATCAAAAATCGCCCCATAACCACTTTTAAAAAAATCCTACATTTTAAGGGAAAAGTACGCAAATGCATGTAACTTACCTATTCGTGCACCTCTACTACTACCATTAGTTGTGTTGTCATCATCTCTAAATTATCTATAACTCAGTTGTAATCTCACTTGAAATAGTCATAGGTAACCCAAAGCTCTCAAAACAGCTAAGTTGTTCAATGAAAATCATTTACGTAAATGGTAAAAAGTAATATATATATATATATATAGGTGTGTGTGTGTGTGTGTGTGTGTGTGTGTGTGTGTGTGTGTGTGTGTGTGTGTGTGTGTGTGTGTGTGTGTGTGTGTGTGTGTGTAAAATTAGTTTTTCTAATATCATTTTAAGTGAGTTTTTGTAGGGTTAGAGCACTAAAGTAGGTATGTTTCTCACCCTCACGTATACGGTACACAATCTTGTTTTATTTTAGAGTATTTTTATAATCATTGTTTTATGTCCGCACTTAATTCACATCTCTCTTTTATATGTCATGGGAATTTTAGATTGACATAGTTTTAACACACAAGGATTTAAGATTATTCAAAACCTAAATCCTCTGTCTTAATACTTTCTCTAAATAGTCCTTGACCTTGTGACAAATGAGTATGTTATCTTAAGAATTACCGAGCATAAATAAACTTCACGAGATCTTAATTTGCATGGACATCTTGATGATGTAATATCATACTTAGCACATTACTCATGCTTAGAAATACTTATCACCAAACTATGATTGCTTACCCAAATGTATAGAAATTCAAATTCCTCTAAATACTAATTATAGTACTACTATTTCACCTTTCCATTATCATGCTTGCAAAGACATCTTCATTTTATAACCCATCTCATACATTCTTAGACACACATGAGAATTATCCCTTTGAACTTGATGATGAGCACAAAAATAGACTTATGAGCTCATAAATTCAACCGTTTGACAAGAATAGGTCTCATTAAGGAAATTTTCATCTTGTAGACCATATTTTAAGACTTGAGAAGCCTCATACACTTATTCATTTTGACCTTAAGGCCTCTTTCAACCTGTAGGTTACCATCTCTTCAAAATTAATCCAGTTTTAGAAAGATATAGACCATTGAGACACCTTTTCCACCATAATTAAATTATTGCAAGATATTATGTAACAACCACCAATACTTGAAAAACCATCACAGAGCTTCATATGAAACTTTGACAAAAGATTCCTCCTTCACAGTGTAGACACCTAAATTTTCTTTCATTCCCCTTAGCCCCTGATTGCATAGCCAACTTAAACATGGGCACCTAACCATGGCCCCCTTTCACCCCACATTAATAATTAATTTAATTAAATTAAATACCCATCCTCACAATATCAATTATTTTATTACCTTAATTGACCTAATTTCCACCTCACCTAGACACCTTATCTAGCCACCTCACCCTAGACATATTCTTGACATGTTTCCATAACTAACAATAACTAAGTCTTACTTGCCTTAATGAGCTAAGATTTTTCTAAACCTAAAATCAGTGCCTAAAATCTCTCTAACCACATTCCCTCTCATTAGAAGGGAAGATTTTATTCGATCCATTACAAAAACAAACTTGGCCCAAGAAATTAGAAATATCTACTCATTTTAGTAAACCTAGGGAATCCCACCTTAACCGACACCGGTCATACCTAAACTAACTCCGGTCAAGACAAAATCATCGTCGGTTACGATTTTCATCTTAGAAACCTTGTTTGAGAGGTTGGCACATTCAAGACTAGTGAAGAACGAGATCAGAGCTACATGTAAGCAGAACCAACATCTTTTCATGCATCCAAGCATCTAGAACCATCATCCAAATAGATCTAGGAGCATTGCACCCACGGTAGCATTCGAGAAGCATTGCCTCAACACCAAACACCATTCCTCCGATCAATTATCACTTCCATCCAGCAATCGAAGTTGCATCACAATAAGTATATTGTTAACCAACATTCTTCTATTTTCATTCTAGCGAGGCATTGTTACTTTCGTTATTAGTTTCTACTTGAACTCTCACTTCCCCACCATTTATCTCCATACAAGTTTGATCATTCCTTCACCCACACCATAAAATCACCCATACCTGACCGATAGAAATCTATGAGTATTTCCAACACCTCCCCAAACTTACACCCACTCCTCATCATCCCCAAATTAGTCTCAGACAAATCCCTAAACCATGAAATATTGAGTTATTGAAAATCTGTAGTAGCCATTTCGGGTGTTACTAAATCATCATCAGTCATACGAGATTGACGCTAGCCTCATGTTTTATACCTTTCCCAAAAATAGATCCAAACAACCTCCTACCAATTGACCTAAACAACCCATAATCAGACCCTAACTAGATCTAGTACCTTGACATTTACCTTCTCCTTTAGATCCAACTATAACCTAGCTTGTTGTGATTGGATTTTCTTATTGTAATTGAATTAGATACCTAAATCATATCAACTATATTAGGATGTTATTTATTTATAGCATTAATTTTTTGAACATTGGATTGGCAGCCATCTAGGAAGTATCACACTACTTGGAACTATCATAAGCTAGGTAGTCCACTATCATATAGCATTTAAGTTTTCTTTTGTGTTCTTGTTTTTGATTACGGGTAGTTCCTCCTAGCCAAAAGGAATCTCTCACAATCTATCTTTGGATCGAGAAGTCGAACAGTGGTGCAATAACCATCAACCAACCCATTTAATATGTATTCCTCCACCCATAACCTTATCTGCTTTTTTCATTCAAAAACCTAAAGAAAATGATGAAACATTTTGGTATGCACTGGTGGGACCCATCAGGGTTATATTGCATTTTCTTCATTTCTAGGAGAAAATTTGTTTTTTTCCTTTAAAAGGATTACACAATAATTTTTCTTCCCTAGTAATCCTCTCCTCTTTCTAATTACTCTAAAAGAAACATTTTTCTTAGTGCATTTAAAAGGAATCATTCTTATTTTTGCTTTCTACATTTAGTGAAAGAGCATACCATCTCCTATTCATCATTTGCTTCATCGAACGCAATCTTTTCTATTTGGGCTTAAAATAGGTTTCATTACATTCTTATTTTCTACATTTACCTCACATTAAAATGAGGGCAACCTATATCTTTGGAAGTCGGGCCTAGGCTGATGGTTGACACAAATAATTATAGAAAGCACATTCTCTCTCTCTCTCTCAATTTCTTAACAAACTTACACAAAATTGAAATATACACATCTTTCTTAAACAACATCTTACACGAGAACACTGTCCATGATCACATGATCAGATTGGCAAGTACTCCCGGATCGTTACTCTCGTCGATTAATTATCTCGGAGGATAGCTCGCCCATTCCATAACATACCTGAAACCTCTCCTTTTAGATATCCTTCTTTGTAGGAAGCCTTCCTCACCAAAAACTCTATTCTAAAATTCATGAGTCAGTCTTCTAAATAACATAAGCTCAACACATTAAAAATCACTTTTTAGGTATGTGTTTTTAGTTTTTGATTGATGCACATTTTGAGGTGTGAGGATACGTTTCTCAATTTTTCATTTTTTTCCTTACACACTTCACAATCACGGTTGGAGTATTCGACTTCTTTTGAGTTTTTCAGGACTTCATTGCATCATCTCCAGGACCTGCGGGTTGATTATTTATCTCACTAAAATTCAAAACAATCCATTTTTCTACATTTTTCATATTTCACAAGAATAAAATCGGTTACCCCAGCCGAGGCATTGGTTTCTCTTAACCGGCATTAGTTTGCTTTATTATTTTGGGTTAAATTACGTTAAAGAACCCTTACTTCATCTTTTTTTTTTTCAAAGTTCTTGTGAGTCTCTGTACTCTCTCTACTTTGATAAACAATCATCATTCAACTTGTTCATCTAACCATCACTAGTCTTTTCCTCATTTGATAAAACTATCCTGTCTCATAGTAACCAACCTTGGTTACCCCTTAACCGGCATCGGTCATCCTTAACCGGCGTCAATTTTCTGTATTGAACATCAACCAATATATTACCCAAATCTACCTATACACACTTTTTTCTTCATTCTTATTACCCCATGTGTCATTTATAGGATACATATATATACTCATTCACATGGTGTTGACTCACAATCAAGCTAACGCTCTTACATTTCATGCAAGTCACTAACCACTTCCACCTATGTGTTCACCACCCTATATCCTATCACTCATGGATCCAATCTTACCTACCACAATTTCTACAAGTGACAAGGAATTTACACAACTCCTTGATTAGAATCCCACGGCCTTACAGTTCTACCTTTCCCACTCTTCCACCTAGGACTCCTAAGGACAATTGATATATGGCATGTTTGTATCCATATCTATGCCCTTATTCCTACTTCTACATCATACCCTAATAATGTGACATTACCTTCAACTAATTTTTCCCGGTGGTTTCACAGCCTAGGACCCATACCTGCCATGACCACTACGTCTACAATATCACTCACACTGTTGTATTTTTTTCCCCTCATCGACCACCAGGACATAACCCCATCCACACCCATTTTATCATAAATACCCATTGTAACACAACCGCCCATAGTGGTAGTGACCCGTAATCCATTCCAAAATCTTATCCTCTACATCCCACAAACATTGCCCCCAATTGCTACTAGAGTCACCACTACCGTCCCACCTACATACACATACTATCAAAAGGCTCCTATCTCATCTATCACCCATTCTAGGTACATGCCCACTATACCGGTCCCTATTCTTAGCCTCCTTATTCAGCATCACCATACACTGGAATGCCAACCATGTCACGGGAGTTCCATACCAGCCCCCTTATGCCATAGGAGCAACCCTTCCACCACAAACTACCGATGAACTCATCAAATCAATGATGGAAAGGATGCAAACACTAGAAGCATCGGTTTCAGGCTCACACAATTGTCTCACCTATGATGAAATCTATAATGATCCCATTCATCCATCCGTCCCTATTCTCCCATACCTTGTACATTGGGAAATTCTAAAATTCAACCATTTCAATAGTAAAGAAGACCCATAGTAACATTTGTAGTCTTTCAAACATGGGTGTTACCAAATCACCCATGATAACACTTTACTCCTATGGACCTTCCCGATGTCCTTGACAAGACATGCATTGGACTAGTATAGCGGGATACCAAGAAACTCCATCTACTCATTTAATCAAGTAACCCAAGACATCCTAGATCACTTCTCCATCAACATTGTTTAGAAGGTTACCATGACTAATCTCTATTCAACATGACAGTACGACGATGAGTCTATCACTGAATTTTTTACTCACTAGTGTAGCCTAATTAACTAGCTCACATTTCAATTACCTCAAACTGAACTCATAGAGTTGTTTACTTGGGCTTGCGTAAGACACATCTCACCAACCTTGCAGGTGCATACCTTTCACACTTTTGATGAGGCATTCACCATGGCATAGAAATTGGAAATTCGTGCTATCAAAGAGAAGAAAATTCAACTTCATAACAAGAACATCATGTTCAAATCAAATGATGCTTCTTCATCTTCAAAACCCCAAAACAAATTTTCAAAACCCAAAGGATCTTCCAACTCTGTAGTTATTAAGGCTAGTCTGCCTCATCAATCAAACCACCAAGCTTTCCAGGTTTAGACGAGAAAAAAAAAAAGTATAATTCGATAGGGGAATCTTATTCTTCTATTTTGTAAAATCTTGTTAAGGCTAGTGCCATTACCCTTCCACCTATAAAACCACATATTGGTTTTGACCTTGAGCACCCCATGTCCACGTGGTATAAGGAACATGAATTTTGTAACTATCATCATGTCAAAGGTCATAGCGATAATAACTACATCACCTTCAAGAATATCATTCAAGAAATGTTAGACAATGGAAATCTAGTCCTGGATAGCCCGAATGCACCCGCTAAACAAAACCTACACATCTTCAAGAATCCATTCCCTAATCATGCCCCATCTTCCAACCAAGATTGTGACACTTCAAACAGTGATAGCAATGTCCATGAGGTCCATGCTATTTTGGATGACATACTAGGTCCTTCCCAATTGCCTCATGTTCCTTCCATAGATGAAATATTTTCCTACGTTCCACAACTGCCTGCACAAGAACCAACTTCATCTAATCCTCCACCCACAGGGAATCCCTTCATTTTCTCCATCACTGTGGAAGAGCCTATAATTAACATGTCACCTTTGACCTCTCAAATTGCCAAGAAATTTTCGGTGGCACCTCTCCTACTCATAGAATATACATATCCACCACCTACGCCATCACAAGGAGAGTCCACCTCATTTGGACCACCCTGTTCACTACCCATGGAGGATCTTATAGAAGTACCATTACCTTTATCTCGACTATTCACCATTGAACATTCAAGATCACACTGGCGATATATTTTCATCTCTCTTACCCACGCAGTCGGGGCTAGCCATTTTCTAGTGTCTCAAACACATTTAATCGGAATTACAACTCAATCCACATTGTCCCCACTTAAAACAACACCATTTTCACACTTGGTCAATTCCCTAGACTATGTCGATAGAGCCTTACGTTAGGGATGCCTTCTACTTCTTGCTTTAACACAAATGCAAGCTGTCACTTGCTTTGACGCCTCCACTATCTATCCAAAAGTGTTTCAAGCAACCAAACTAAACACAACCACAACTATTACAACACCACCTATGGCCCAACTCACACCTATACCCATAACCCAACATACATCTACACCCAAACACCTAGTAATGCCTATATCATCTCTCTTACTCAAACCTATCACTACCTTAGGGGTCAAATGCTTGACTAGCCTTAGTCACCCACCCATCAAATTAGATTTAGCCACATCTTCCAAAACTAACAATAAACTTACTGGACCCTAAAAATAAGATCCAATCTCCTAGACCTCATACACCAACCTCACCTACCACACCCTTATCACCTTCACCCCTTCCATCCATCCTAGGACCTCACCCCTCAACCCTAGCCAAGAAACCCCCATCCACCGGTAAACCAAGAACACAAAAACCCATTTCCCCATCATAGACCTCTAATATACCCAAGTAACCCACACAACGTCTGCTCTCACCCTTAACATTCTTACTAACCATACCTCCACTACCATCGATAAATTCTTCACTACCCATGAAACTTTCTTCTCTTTCACTCATGCCTTCTTCCCAACCTACACTACCCACCTCCACAAAGACCACCGTTACCCCCGTGGGTAACTTTGTCCTCTTCAACCATCGAATTTTCCCTCCACATCTTGTACACCCATGTCATCGTTTCCCAAAAAGATGCAACCTAAAGCTAAAAATCCTCTACCCTCCAATAAGGTAGTTAAACCAACCAAACCTTCCATCGCTAGCTCTTCTACCATGCCCGTACCCAAGCAGATGCAACCAAGACCTAAGACCACTTCACATACCAAACTAGTAAACCAACCCACCCCCCCTCATGTAAATCCTCTTCCTCCACAATCAGTTGTACCTACACCCAAACCCACATTCACCTCCCATTGTGATCCACTAGCAGGATCCTACACCAAAATATTAACCAATCTCCTTGAAACTTCTGTCATCACATTACCACCTCTTAGACCTTACAACCCACTCAAACCCAAACCAAAATGGTTTGAAGAAACAAAAATTTGCACCTACCATCATGTGTTAGGACATGATGTAGAGAACTGTAAGGCTTTAAAAACCACTCTTGTCTAATTGTGTCCTCTTGAAGAAAATTTTGACAATGATGATCTTCTTGATGAGGACCCCATTTTTCCTTCACCAATTTCCACAAATCTTCTCCCATTACCTACTCAACGACAAAAATCTCCACCCCCACAACTCTTTGATCCACCCCGAGATTCAAGATTAACATGGTTTGTATAAGAGAGTTGGCCAAACCACCACCAAAATGCCAATGTGCCCTACTCATTTCACAAGGATTATATCCCCCACTAGGGTTTTGTCCCTCATGTCATTATACCTTCCATGACACACCCTCTTCATCCACCTCCCCTTAGATTAACATGATCAACATTACCACCCATGCTCAAAAAGAAAATGGAAAGGAAAAAGCAACTAGCCCATCAACCAACCCTATACCCAACATACCATCCATACATGTACCCAAAGTCACCATTCGAGTTCCTACATATCCTATTTTCGATGGGACCACACATCGAACAAAGCTAAAATAACTACACAAATCCCCCTTAAAATGTCTTTATATGACCTCGTCCAAATCTTAGAGTCACATCGTCAAGCCCTCATGGAGGTCATTCAATCTATTGAAGTCTTACCAAATGACCCCACACCGTAGTCTCCATCATTACCCCTCACCACGTAGCCTCTCTCACTAGATCATCACCTTCCTCTATGCCGCCACCTACTCGCCAAGTGGCCGCCCTTAGCTTTTTAGATGAAGAGATCACTCCCTTCGGTCGATGAACCTGATCTTTCTCTTTTCATCTCCATCTTTATCGATAATATACGTATACGACGCATTATGATCGATGGTAGTGCTAGCATTAACATCATTTCCTCCCATATATATGGCCAAATATGGATACCAGCCAATTACATGCATGGTAACTTGGTAATGCTATGATCCTTAAATGATGTCATGACCTCTACCTTGGGTACCATTTTTCTCCTTGTCTGTGTGGGTCCTTGCACTATCTCAAAAAATTTCTATGTTCTGAAAGGGGAGTTCCAATATAACTTACTACTTGGCCGACCCTAGATCCGTGTCATTAGTTGTGTCTCTTCAACTTTACATCGCTGCCTCAAATTTGAACATGAGGGACATAATTACACCATCCCTATCGACCCATCACCTGTCAAGACATGTAACATGTTATATCAGCCCAATGATGTTCCCAATGATGTGCTTTTATCGGTCAAGGAACCTACCACTATCACTACTTCACCTTCACCTACAAGCCCATCCACCAAAACTACCACTACCTCTGCTGCATCTAACCTTGCTATCCCCACTGCATCTATATCCTCTACCACTGACACACTTGTTTCTCCATCATCTAGTGAGCCATCTATCCCTGCTACCCACATACTAAATGCTGATCCCTTAGAAGGTGTTTTTCAACACCACACTCTGGGGGGATACCACATATACAATATCGACACCTTCCTCACCCCACAAGATTATGGGAATCTGTTTCAACACCCCAACTACAACATCCACATCAATGATGTTTTTCCTTATGGCCCCCTCCACCTTTTCACCAATCTAACGTATGGGGACTTGATATTGCCACCTATATACCCGAACCTCCAACCCAAGCCTAACCATTTTCATCTAACCTAAACTCCCTCACTAAGCACCACTTCACTCATAGTTTCCTCCACCGATGCACGTAGAAAGGATTTGTCTTCTTCTTTCATGAACAAGGCCACCATCTTGTCATTTCCTATACCTCTCATAAAAACAATGACTATAGTGTCATTGGTTTTAACCTTCCACCCTCTAAGAAGGTTCATTTTGACCTTATCTAGGATGATAAATATTCCCCATCTCATTCACCCATGGAATCCATAGATCCCAAATAAATTCCTCCTAATTTTTTTTTTTTTTTCATAAACACCATTTCTCTGGGATGCTTGACCTATTAATGTGATAGCGAGGCTCCCTCTTCTCTCCCATTCCTATATCCTGACATGATCAATGATGATACACCTTCTATTAACGTCATTCAATGTCAGGATGATGAGTCCATCCTCACCTACCTTGGTGCGGAAGACTCTTATATTCATCGCTCATTTCCCTCGACGCAAACCATGTTGAATGAATTAACCATTGAAATTAACATTAACACTCAGGATGACCCACACATTCTAAAGATCGGCCAATCCTTAGACGCCATCTTTGAGAGAAGCCTTTACCTCTTTCCTTTGGGACCATAGCCATGCTTTTTCCTTGTCCTATGCTTTGATATGCCCGATATCGACCCAAAATCATGGTCCATAATATCTTAACCATTCCAAATGTCAAACCCATCAAACAAAAGTTGTGAAAAATGCATCCTCACATTACTCTTCTAGTCAAGGAAGAGCTTCAAAGCACCTTCTCTCATTTTCCTTCATCCTACCCATTGACTATACCCAATGGATTTCTAACATCATTCCTGTCATAAAGGGGACTGGGGGACTCCACATCTGCATAGACTTCCGTGACCTCAACCTAGCTTGTCCTAAATATGAATTTCCCTACCAGGAATTGACTAACTAGTTGATCTAACCATTGGCCATGAAATTCTATTGCTCATGGATGGTTTCTCGGGTTACAATCAAATATTACTAGCTCCAAAAGATCAACACAAGACTGCCTTCATCATCCCTTGGGAGACCTTTCGCTATCGAGTCATGCATTTTGGCCTTAAAAATGTTGATGCTACATACAAACATGCCATGACTTACATCTTCCATGTAATCATGCATCGCATATTAGAAGATTATGTAGATAATGCTTTCCAAATCTAAACATCGAATCGAACACCGCCTCATCAAGTATTATGTTCATCTTCACCAAAGAAGTGTGTCTTTGTGGTACTTTCGAGAAAAATCCTAGGTTTCATAATTTCATTGTGTGGCATAGAATTCGATCTTGATAAAGTCAAGGCTATTCTGGAAATTCCTTCTCACACTAATCTCCGTTAACTTTGAAGCCTACAAGGTAAGCTGCAATCCATTCATCATTTTATCTTATAGCTTTCGACCATTATAAACCATTTCACCATCTTCTCGAGAAAGACTTTTCATTCAAATGGTATGATGAATGCCATAAATCCTTTGAGGCCTTAAAACAATACCTTCTTCAACCACCGCTACTCATTCCTCGTAAAGGTGACCAACCCTTTTACCTATATATTTCTACCACTGACCATTCTTTAGGTGTCATGCTTTCTCATCGCGATGACCAATACCAAGAGAAAGTGGTTTATTACATAAGTCATACCCTTATGGACTATGAAACTAGATATACCCACACCGAAAAACTTTTCCTAGCCTTAGTTTTCATCACCACCAAACTCCACCATTACCTATTCAACCACAAAACCTTTGTCATTACTAATACTGACCCATTGCACTATATGTATGCCAAACCATATCAACATCAACGTGCCACATGTTGGATTATGCTTCTAGCCAACCTTGACCTTGAATTCATTCATCAAAATTCCATTAAGGGCTAGGATATTGCTGACCAACACGTGATGCACCTATTTCTAGGGATCAACCATCTAACTTCGACTTCCTAGACGAGTCTATAGCTACCCTTTCCCTGGATGAACCCGCTTACCAAATGACACTCTTCTTTGATGGCTCCAAGTGTCAACGTGGGGGTGGGGCTGGTGTTATCCTCATTCCTCTTGAAGGTGAACCTATGCCTTTGTCTTTCAAACTTGATTTTGAATTTACAAACAATATTGTGTAATATGAAGCACTCATACTAGGTCTCCGGGCCACGTATGCCTTAGATGTTAAGATAATCAACATCTTTTGTGATTCTCATTTTGTCATAAACCAAGTCAATGGTATATAATAGTTTCATAATGAGATTCTTCAAAAGTATAAGAAACACGTAGACATACTTTTGACCATCCTTGGACCGTTATACACTTCAAAAAACCCCACGTTCTACTAATAAATTTATGGATACCATGGTCTGTTTCACTTCTCAAATACTGCTCTACCCATTGAATCTAAAATATTTTCACCATACAAAGGCCAAAATAACCCTCTTATTTACCTAGTGAGGTCTACTCCATTGGAACCATTTCCCCTTACCCACGTGACCTTTGGTATAAGCTATGTGCAGACTATCTTTCCCTTTCCATTTTTCTCACTGATCTCATGCGTAATGGACTACGAGCCTTTCTTAAAAGTGTCTCCCATTATGTCCTCGTGGGTGGTATCATTTACAAGTGTGGCTTTGATGAAATTCTCTTACGATGCCTTACATGTTCTGAAATTCCCTACACCATTAACGAAGTCCATGATGAACTTTTTGGAGGTCACTTTAGTGGTTTAGCTTTCACAAAATGCATCCTTCGCCTAGACTATTATTAGCATTGTTGTGATTATGTTAAATTTTGTGTGAAATTCCAAAACATGCTAATCTCCATCACACACCTAGTCATGCCTTAGATTTTTCATGAGACCTTTGTCCTTTCTCTCAATGGGGTTTGGATCTTTTCTCTCGAGCAGCAACAGATTTACACAGGAAATAACACACAATAATATTATATTTTCTATATATTTCACACAATACAATAGCCTAATATATAGGCTGGAGTTTCCCTAGAATATAGGAAACTAACTCAACTACAAAATCTCAACAAAGCCTAATTATGTGGGGTGAGAATAACTCACGTAACCCACACATAACAATAAATACAATAATATATTGTTGAAACAATATATTATAACAACTCTAACAATAATCTCTCAACAATAATAATTACACACGTAATTATTATTCACACACATAAATATGTGAAGCACTATATAAATATTTCCTAACATTCCCCCCCTTAGTGCGAACATGGGGAAAACTTGCCTTATACTTGCACCTGCTCATGATTTGGTGATTTTCACAGGATGATCACAAACCTCAAGGATGGTTTTGCAAACGGTTGACCAAAAACCAAGAATGGTGGTTTTGCAATTGGTTTACCACAAACCACAAAGTGATGGTTTTGCAAATGGATTACCAACAACCAAGAATGGTGGTTTTTCTATTGGTTTACCACAAACCACAAATGAAGGTTTTCAAGTGGTTTACCTACAACCACATCATGATATGCCAAGTATTATTCTCGCCCTCGTCACATCTCACTTTGTAGGGAATAACATAGGAAATTCTACTAACATCATTTGCTCATACATACATAGAAAAAGCTGACATCTTTGGAAATGGAACATTGGAATGATGTTCCCCCTCAATGTGAAATTTCCACTTATTGAAAACAAAATCACTACAACGAGGCACACCACACTAGAAGCACTAAAATCAAAACAGCACACACACATGTCACCAAAGCTGATATGCAGCCCGTCGTTGCCCGCTAATCGACGAGAGGTCGTTGAATGACCTCCAACCTCCAATGCCTCCTACCTTTGTTCATACCGCTAGTTGGTCGTATTTGATCATGGAGCTCAATTACAGATTGGACGTCGGATTCCACCGAAAATGTGTCCGGCTAAAATGAGGTAATTTGTTTTTTTTTTAATTTTTACATAGACACTTGTTGACATTTGACGAGACAATAATAACTTAGAAAATGATGACGACTCTACCTCTTTTGACAACTTTCAAATATTTGACAATAAGAAGACTCAACATAAAAATGATTCTAAACTCTAGACTCCTTTTATTTATTTTGACTCAAAGATAATTAAACAAACCTATTATACTTAACATAAAATATTTCCAATACAATAGACACTTTTACTCAAATAGAGATGACTTCTTACAAACTTTTTACAATACTCTATCAACAATAAACCTTATATCACATAAGCCCAAAACTATGTAACTTTATATTAACAAATGATTTGATGACCGATACCCAATCGGACTAAAACATTAAACCCAACTAAATAAAGAACAAGACATATACGACACAAATATAGGAATAAAAGCAATATTTACAATATAAAATACCTATATCCGAAAAACGTTGATGAATGCAAATAGGACCACAACCAAATAATGTGAGATCTCATTTAGTCTTGTTAGAAGAATATGAGGAATAACTCACTGCTAACCGACAAGTATATGACGTATTGACCAAGGAGCTCGCGAATTTAGTTTGACTGGTGCACAAGTGATAATATTTGGGACTTCCACGCGTGATTTCGAACCCCACAACTCATGAGTACCTAATTTGACATAGTTTACTCGCAATATTTTATGTCAACCTCTGTATAGGGATTTCATACTAGTATTGGATTGATATTGCTAACAAATCATGTTATGCAGCATTTAAAGGCACCAAACAGACCTTTCACTAAAAGTTCTCATACACATATGTGTCAGATCTGTGTCGAAGGACTTATAAGGCACTGATCAATATGCATGTATTGCCAAGAATACTGCGTATAGTTAGATCATGGACATATCAACTGGGAAGATTGTCGACTAGTCAACTATATGGAATTTTATTTTATTTATTTTTCTTTGGCCTGCGCCGCTTCCTTCAACAATTGGGCGTTTTGATCAGGGAATCAATGCCTTACTAGATCCTTTAGCAGTTGCACCAAGTCGGGCTTGTTTCGAAGGCACCAATGTGAAATGAACACAAATCTTGTTTCTATAGGCTTCCACATGACTGCACAGGTAGTTGATAATTTGGAGGATACAGATTACAATAGTATCCACGTGCACAGTAGATCAAATGCAGTCGCATGCATTTAAAATCAGACCTGGTCTTGGATAGCTAGCTGAAACCACGATCTATATTGTAGGATCTTGTCAGACAACATGGATGTTGGAGATACCACCCATGGACATATCAAACCCTGTGTATTCCTCCAATCATACAATATAAAACTATATTCAATTTTACAGTCACAGATCCTTACACAAAAAGACTCTCATTTTCATTGTATTTGCTCTGATACCAAATCTTAGAGCAGCAACAGATTTACACAGGAAATAACACACAATAATATTATATTTTCTATATATTTCACACAATACAATAGCCTAATATATAGGTTGGAGTTTCCCTAGAATATAGGAAACTAACTCAACTACAAAATCTCAACAAAGCCCAATTATGTGGGGTGAGAATAACTCACGTAACCCACACATAACAATAAATACAATAATATATTGTTGAAACAATATATTATAAAAACTCTAACAATAATCTCTCAACAATAATAATTACACACGTAATTATTATTCACACACATAAATATGTGAAGCACTATATAAATATTTCCTAACATTTTCGGTGAGATCAATCCCTATTCTTCACAACGCCACCAATGGATCATAACCACTACCAAATATTACACTAAATGGGTAGAAGCCATTCCCCTCATTTCTATAAAAGACGGGAATATATGTGAATTCATCAACCATCACATCATTTTTCATGTTGGTGTTCCTTGTTGCCTTATCACCGATACGGAAAACAATTCAAAAACAAACCCGACACAAACTATGAGACACTTTTGGCATCCAACTCAATTTCTCATCACCTTATTACCTGTAAACCAATGGTCAAGCTGAATCAACCAATAAAACCTTGAACAAAATTCTTATGAAGGTAGTCAATGATACTGAGAAAGATTAGCATATGCACATCCCTTTAACCTTGTGGGATTATCGTACTAGTATTCATACTTTGATGGCTGCCACACCCTTTTCTATGGTCTACAAATCTTTGGGGTTGTCTTACCTCTCGAAGTCCATATTCCATCTCTCTGCATATAACTACAAGACATGCTCAATGACAATGACTTTTTCCAAGATCATTTGGCGTAACTTGAGTTATTATATGAACATCATCTTAATGCTCTTGATCATCTCCAAATTTACTAAAATCATATCAAACATGCATATGAAAAATGCATTCACGAACAAACCTTCTAGTTTAGTGACCTCATCCGAAAGAAAACCAACATGTAACTAAAGAAGAGAAAAGCAAATGTGGAAAAAATTATCCTAATTGGCTTGGACCCTATATCATTACCCATGCCTATGGATCAGGTGCTTATTGTTTGTCTTCACTCAAAGGTAAACCCAAACCTGAGCCCCTTAACGCCTTACATCTTTGACTATTTTATTGTTGATATCAAGTCCTATATCACTTTTTTTCATTTGATCACTTGTCCCTTGAGCAATATTCACCTTACATATTACCCATTTTGAGAATCCACAACTAGACAATAATCATGTAATTTCCCATCATCTTTCACCTTATCTTCAATATGAGTACCACGGCTCTACTCATAGCATGATTCTCATGGATACTTTTCATCTTCTCCAGGATGGAATCCCATGGTTGTTCATCGCTCAAAACCACCCCCTTTTATAGTTAATCAGTAAACTAGGGTCTTGTCTTCTAAACAAGAATCTAATATTCCTCTATAGTCTTGTCCATGACTTAAACGTCCAAAAAAATAAAATAAAGGGATACAACTCCTTGAGTCAAACTTCCAAGAACCGATGACTCCCCAAAATGGACATCTCTTAGCTCTAATTCCACCGTTATAAATAGACCACTCCCTTAAAGGAAAACTATATCATAGTTATTTCAAAAATTCAATAAAAATATCCGAAGCTTCCCACATCGATGATCTTAATGAAGACCTCAAGGAGATAGTATACTCATCCCATATAGACTTCCCACATCGATCAGCCTATTATGAACAAATGATGAAGAAAAGGCTGAAATTTTTATCATGGAATTTCCTATTCTTGATCCTAGTTTATTATTCGAAAGACACGTTGTCGTACACTAAGTTACACTAAACCGCCTATTCTCACCTCACCTTTTTGGCCTAATTCCCTCGTTACTCAAGGGACTTACCATAAACGTGACATTTTGTGATTATGCAACTTTCTTCACCCTTAGAATGGTCCATTACGCAATGCCTTTAGGGTCTTATGTTCATAAGCCCCTCTTAGGTATGGTTGAATCCTTAGGGTTCTTATCAATTAAGTGGATATTTTACTACCTCTTACCATTCACCTTCCTCATTACTTATTGATTATCCTATACATGACCATATTATCAACACTTATATTTAAAAACCACTCAACCATGCTTGTGACCTAAACTCAACCATGCCTGTGACCTAAACTCAATCATTCCTATGACCTACATTCAACAATTCCTAACACTTGTCAACCCATTCTTCTACTTCATCATAATCTTCCTTAGCTTATGGGAGAACTACATCGGCCTAAGGTCCCTTTTCACTAGGACTATGTAGGTAGCACTCCAAGGGCATGGGGCCCTTAGAGGTTAGCTTGATCACTCTCTACCTTGACCCATGCCCCATTTTCCATTCCTATTCACATTCTACCCTAGTTAGTTTCCTTTCTATATCAATAATAAGATATTAAACCAAATAAACACCAATTAAAAAACATCACTATCAACCATTTTTCCACACATCATCATAACGTTCACCAATTTCTACAATTCACAAATATTCAAAAATTTCAAACATGACATGCATATCTGTCATCATTTGTTTCCTTTGTTACCAATAACGTGGAACTTAAATCCAAACCAAAACTTGACTCCAACCATGCCTATGACCTGACTCTATCATGCCTAACTTACCTAGTTTCCATCACATGTACAACATCATCATCGAAAGTACATAAACACATCATGCCATAAACATCATTTATCATTGCCATATATATATATATATATATATATCAACATATCTACTGTCTGCTCAAATATCTCCAATATATAATGTCTCTAATAAAAATGTCTCAAGATCATTGGCTCATAGGTGGTATCATATAAAAACATCATCGACATGCAAAGCGATTATCATATACAAAAAATCATTGGCATACAAAGCCAATCCATATCACAAATAATCCCTGTACTATCCGTAATGGTGATATCCCTTTTCTGTCCCTCGGATATCTTATTCGGTCTCTCCTGACTCCTCTATTGCTCCTGTGTGGTTCCCCACACCTACGTCACCACTTGTTATGGGCCTCGATCTAGCATTTGATGGCCCCTCACCTGGATCTAGCCTACGTACACTAGTGGTGTCACCTTTCTCCTACCTCTAGGATCACCACCCCCTGTGCTCTCCACACTGTGAGTGTGGGATCAGGTCATCTCACTCGAGTCCTACTAAGCTTGATACTCCACATATGAAGGGACATCTATCCCTGCTACTACCAAATGATCCTGATAATACCTTGCCTCACGCAAGGCATCCTTGAATCTTGCCATGGGCACTATCTGAGAAGGTGTCATGGGTTTCACCACAACTTGTGTACTCTACCCTGTCAATAAGGGTCTCTAACCTTGTACCTATACCTTTACTATGGGATCCTATCCTTGAGCTTGTCCTACTACCTATGCTAGTGTTGGTGCTGCATAGCAATCTGGGCCTGTAAGGCCATAATTTTTGCCTATGTAGTGGCCAACTGACCCTATAACCCTGTCACTTGTGCCTGTAGGGTGGCCACCTACTCCCCATCTCTAGCCCCACCTTGTGTAGGTACCTGCCCCTATAATGTGGTGATCTAGGCCTAAAGGGTCACCACCTATGCCTATAATGTGGCAACCTTTGCCTGTTCACTCATCTGCTATCCCTATAATCCTATAACTTGGCTCTGTAAGGTGGCCACATGTCCCTTTAACATGTCCCTCGGGCCGTGAGGGTGGCCATGTCTAGTTGTCTTGGTTTGGGTGGCATTGCTCGAATGTTGAGTTTCCCACCACTATCTCGTATTTTTAGTGCACTTGACATCATCAATGTGTTTTTCCAGGTGGTGCCTCTGTTGCTCTATCGGTATGGTATGTCATGGAGGGTACATCAGCCTCTCCATATCATCCCTCCTATACTGTGGGAAGTGAGGTAATACATCCTGCAATAGCCCAAACTACCGTATCAACACATGCTCTCTCGTGTGACACTCCTCTATCCATCAAACCATCTGTAACTCATCTAACTCCATGGTCATCTTCCCATATGATGGAAAACCCACATAGGACCTCTAAATAATGTCCATGCAAGAAAAACCATCTAGCAAATGCATGTAATAGGATACATCATGTGTATCCACGACAACTCTACGCACTCCAAGAACTAGCACCTAGTTCCTGTAACCCACTCAAATAAAACCCGGATAGAATGCATCATCTCGGGGTATACTAGTGGCCTCACACATATAATGTGCTCATATGCCAAGTAGTGGAGAAGAAAGGTGCAGCATAGGTGAACCTCCATAATCTCCTATATGCCCAAAATCGCTGTATAACTACACCAAATATGGTGGCACCCAAGTAAATTGGGTCCTCTCCTCCATTATGTCATTGAGGACGCCCATCAATGCTCGTGGGAATCTCCCACCCTCAGCATTTGGTAGTGCAAAGCAACATACTTCCTCCATAATCAAAACTACTAGCCTCATCTCCTCTAGAAGGGTACATACATCTCACCATAGCTCAAACTGGTGCTATAAAACCTCATCTCTGCCATACCCTCACCAAAAACTGTTAGCATCAACTCCTTGGAGGCCTCCGAGGAGATAGAATACACCTATTGTCCCACTATCGGTAGGCATAGGATCTGATAGACATCCTCTAGGGTGACTGTCAACTCACCCATTGGCAAATGGAATGTGTTGGTCATTACATCCCATCTATCAATGAGTGTGACCATAAGGCTAGGCTCATGTACTATATGCCTATAACATCTCATGCCTATCAAGTTGACATCCATCACATGCCTCCACTCATTGGTGGTGACACTCAATCATACTAACAACAATAAAGGAGGTACATGGTCCCTCATCCGTAGCTTCTCTCTGGCACTGCATCCACCACATTACAAACATTATTCAACTTTCCTTTAACCAACATTTCCCTCCACCCCCACCTCACCCCTACAAACCTAAACCAATCAACCAACATTTCCCTCCACCCCTACCTAACCACTACAAACCTAAACCAATTAACTAACAAACTCAACACCCCACCTAACCCCTCCAAACCTAACCCCATCAACCACACCCTCAACACCCTAAACCCTAAACCCTACACACCTTAAACCTAACACCACTCAAATTAAACCCCCAACCCTAACAAACCTACACCCTAAATTTTGTAAGCAGTATCGGTCACTCCTAATCGACACCAGTCCATGCTAAACTAACATTGGTTCTTAAATCCGATTGATGTCGGTATCTATAGACCAACGTTAGCCATACCTCAACTAGTATCGGTCTCTTTACTACACCCAAACCTGAACCCCGATTTTCTTCCACCTATTTTCTCCTCGACACCTACCCAAATTTCCTCCAAATCCCTCCCCAAACCTATTCAACCTACTTATTCCTTTTCCTACCCCTTCTCTCACCCATTTTAACCACTAAATTTAAAATTCTCTACCCTACCCACACCGCCCGACTCATATTCCCTCTACATTTAAAAAAACACATATAAAAGCTTATCTCTTACCTCGTCTTAGTGTCGCTGCGCATGGTGGCATGTCTAGTCATTGTCTTTGGTGGTCCACCCGACCCCTCCCCTACCTTTTCCATGTAACACCTCTCCACCATTCCACTCACTATGCTTGATCTTGTGGGCCCGTCTACCCCGACTCCTCTCCCCACTTGGATCTCTCTACCTCATCGTTGTATGGTCCCATGTACTTCTCTCACAATAAAGCATAGCTCGTTAAGTGCTCTATTGTTTTCCAAAAATCAAAAGCGTATAAATGAATCCATATTGTTTGAATTTTTCTTTTTATACCCAAATCGACTGACCGACGTCCATCAGTCGTGCCCTAGTAAAATGATGTCGGTCATTAACTAATTGGAATTGGTTACCTGTCATACCCCTTTTAGTACCTTTTTCTCATTTTGACCCACATTTACCCCACTTTTCACCCTCATGACCTTACCCATCCTTATTTCCACCTTCCTACTAACCTACATTACCTCTTCTTGTCCTTTATTGCATTTAGGGACTTGTTATTTTACCCATACCTCACTCCTACCTGTGTCGTGACCTAGTTACCTAGACCTGGACCATTTTTCGTGATCTATGAACTCATGTGCTCGCTATACCTTGCGACAATGTTACCCATGTTGTTTGACCTAATGACATTACCTTGCCTATCACCATGTTGTTTATCCTGACCCAACCTTTGGTGTACCGAAACATACCTAAACGTTCCTACACCTAACCTATGTTATATTTCCACACCATATCCTATGCCTTGGATATCAGATCACTTCAACCTTGTTCAGATAAACCTATCGACCTTGGACGATGTAGATTTTGCAAGTTCTTCAACTTGGAACCATGTCGTAGTTTATACCATGTGCATGCGTTTAATTGCCACTATCTTTTACCCAATCCCATTTACTTATTTGCTTAATTTTGACCTCTACTATTTCCCACATTCAACCACATCTATGCTCCTTTTCCCTACATCCACCCTTTATCAAACCACTCACCACTTCTTGTCTTCCACCTCACTAGTTCCTGGTTTGAGGGGGATCACCTTCACCCACACATGAGGCACCCACTTCTTATTTTTGTTAGCATTACTTACCAATACAAGATCCGTGACAAAAAGGAGAAAATGTAGACACCTAAATTTGGTTACGTTCCCCTTAGCCCTTGATCGCATAACCAACTTAAACATGGGAACATAACCGTGGACCCTTTCATCCCACATTAGTAATTAATTAAATTAAATTAAATAACCATCCTCACAATATCCATTATTTTATTACCTTAATTGACCTAATTTCAACCTCACCTAGACACCTCATCCAACCACCTCACCCTAGACCTATTCTTGGAATGTTTCGATAACTAACAATAACTAAGTCTTACTTTCCTTAATGAGTTGAGATTTGGTCTAACCCTAAAATCAATGCCTAGAATCTCTCTAACCACATTCCTCCTCATTAGAAGGGAAGCTTCTATTCTGATCCATGACCCAAAACCAACTATACCTAAGAAATTAGAAATATGTACCCATTTTTAGTAAACCTAGGGAATCCCACCTTAATCGACGTCGGTCATACCTAAACTAACACCAATCAAGACAAAACCGTCATTGGTTACCATTTTCACCTTAGAAACCTTGTTTGAGAGATTGGAACATTCGAGACTAGGGGAGAACGAGATGAAAGCTACACGCAAGTAGAACCAACATCTTTCTATACATCTAGGCATCCATAACCATCATCTAGACAAATAGATGAGCATTGCACCCATGATAGCATTCGGGAAGCACCGCCGGTGCACCAAACACCATTCCTCCGATCAACTATCACCTTCATCCATTCATCAAACCTACACCACATTAAGTATCTTGTTAACCAACATTCTTCTATTTTTGTTCTAGTAGGCTTTGTTACTTCGTTATTAGTTTCTACTTGAACTCACACTTCCCCACCATTTATCTCCATACAAGTTTGATCATTCCTTCACCCACACCATAAAATCACCCATACCTGACTGATAGACATCTCTGAGTATTTCCAACACCTCCCCAGACTTACACCCACTCCTCATCATCCCCGTATCGATTACATACAAATACCTAAATCATGAAATATTGATTTATTGAAAAGATGCAAGAACCATCATCGGTTATTACTAAACCATCATCAGTCATACAAGACTCGACGCTAGTCTCTGTGTTTTATACCTTTCCCAAAAACAAATCCAAACAACCTCCTACCAATTGACCTAAACAACCTAGAATCAGACCCTGACTAGACCCAGTACCTTGATAGTTACCTCCTCCTTTAGATCCAACTATAACCTAGCCTGTTGTGATTGGATTTTCTTATTGTACTTGAATGAGATACCTAAATCATATCAACTACAGTAGGAATTTATTTATTTCTCACATTAATTTTTTTAAACAGTGGATTGATAGCCATATAGGAAGTATCACACTTCCTAGAAATAGCATATGCTAAGAAGTCCACTGTCATATATCATTTAACTTATTTTTTGTGGTCTTGTTTTCTATTACAGGTAGTTCCTCCTAGCCAAAAGGATAATCTCACAATCCACATTCGATCAAGAAGTTAGAATGTGTGCAAAACCATCAACCAACACATTTAAGGTATTCCTCCTAGCCCGTAACCTTATTTGTTTAAGTCAATAAAAAATGTAAAGAAAATGGAGAAACACACATACTTATGACACCTCTCATTGCATTGAGAACACATTTTTGACACTCCTAGAGATTCAACCTTATTTACATAGAGATTCTATTCTCATTTAGTTTCATTCCCTAATAATAGACCTTTAAATCTTGTAACTAGACATTTTTCACCTTACTCATGATTTTCAAACCAAACAATGCAATAAGATAGTCTTCATGCCATGAACACTTCTTTATATTGAGTACACAAGCTATTATGCCTAAAATATGAAGAAAACACATGCAAATTTTAAATTATTAAATTTCTTAGAGAATTATCTCTAGATATGAGTACCCATTAGGACTTAATAACACCTCTCAAAACCATGAATCCCGATGTCAAAGGAGATTTACCCAGTTAACCATTTCACCTTTTTCCAATTAGGTAATTTGTACCTTCAAATTAAAACTCAACTCTTTTAGAAGTTCCAAAGAGATTAGGAATTTTTAGGGTCTAAATCCACTATAATCCTAAAGTACACTGTCTAGATGATTTTTACCAAAAATTGTCTTTGAAATCCACCAATTTCACCTTCAAATTCAACATTCCTTTGATACCACTTCACAAGAATAATCAACACTAGTTATGACTATGATACCTCAAATATACACATATTTTTATTTCATGAACTCACACATGGCCACCAACATTATAAAACCATTGACTAGTGTCTTTAGCACCACTTTTCATGATTTGAAAATAGGATTAATATTTACATAGATGAATCCACCTAGTTTTGTATATGATTCCACTTGATTTGACCTCTTCATTTCCACAAACCACTCTTGAGTTGATGGTATGATCAATTCATCATTTCTATTAACACACACCATCTTCAAAACTTTCATCTCAAGACATTAAAACACCTAAATTCATGATAGGTACTCCAAACAATAGATATCCATGAACATTTGGACTTAGACATCCCTAGATGACTATGAAAAACTTCCCAAGAAGAACGAGTCTTGTATGACTTTTGATCACCTTTAACTTGATTATGAGGAAATTTCATAGCTTCAAACACACTACACATACTTATACACAATTGAAACATGAAATTACAACTCATGACATTTCATTTGACACAAATTTTAGTCCTTGAGGTATTACAGACTCCTAGACAAGAAAACAAGGCTAAATCATAGAATCAAAAAAATAAGACTTCTTCATATGACATAATGAACCTCATTTTTGACATCAATCCTAACTCATACACCCTTAGAGTAATCTCAGATAAACCTCTTAATTATGAAAAAGAAAACTCATACTTTAAGGACACATAATTATTCACTTGAAGAACCAAACTTCAATCTTAACCTACACAATATGACCAACCATTTTGAACCATAAGAATAGGCTAAATGACTTAAAGTTACATACATTAACATCATGGAGAAGACAGGACACATAACAAGAAATTTCCCCCTCACTCCAATACTAAATTTGAACCAATACACCTATAAGAAGCCTAGTAGAGGAATATGTCTTCATACGGGGCTAGAAGAGAGACCTAATAAGTTCACAAGCCTTCGTATGGCTCCTTGATTGAATCATTTTTTCTCATTCTTCATCTAATACAATGAGACTCCTTATTTTTATCAATCAGGCCTTTGGGATCCTCTTGAACACTTTGGTTGGCCTCATTATTATTCTTGTACACCTGGACTAGTGGCTTGGATCTTTGAGTCCCTTTCTGACTGTCATGATTATTCATGGTTCTAGATCCTTTCTTCAACTATGTTTCATCATAGAACCTTGTAATGCACCCTCTCTTGTGACACCTAAAACATTCCACCTTTATTTTCTTGCACTCAACTTCCTTATGTCAAAAGCATTTCAATTAAAGCAATATCCATTAAAATTTCTTACATACCTTTTCTGTTCTTGCAATACTTTGCAAGATGTCCCTTTGCATGACAAAGGTAACCTTTTGCACCATATCTCTAACCAAAATTTCACTCCTTATTTCCTTGAAATTATTCTTCATTCTCTCCTTCACAATGATACTTTTTAACTTTTCCATTGTAGTCATATTCCTTCTTAAACTTAGGACTATGCATATTGGATCTATGTCCATAAAAACCACACTTATAGCAGTTACCATGAAAAAATCCATACCTACATGCATTTGGTTGTCTGATAGATGATCTTACATGAAATATAAGCCTTGAATTCTCTCTCATGCTTAGCTATCTTCTATCATTAGATCTTTGACTTGATTCTTCCTCATTTTCTCTAATTTGAATGAATCTTGGACTTGTTCTATCACTATATGCCTTTTTTTCCTAACATCTTATACAAACTATCTGAAATTTCATGAAAAGATGATACCTTGCTTATAATGGTAGTTAACTATTTCTTCATATCCTCTTTCTCAACCTCATTTTTGATATAATCTTCCTTCTTGATATTCGACTTAGCTAGGGCATCCTCAATTCGAGTCTTTAAAACCTTGATTAATTCCTCAATAGATACACACAATGTGTCCAACTTCTCTTCACATTCTTCGACATGTTACATTAAGCGATAAATATCACCCAAATTTTCAAAAAAATCTCCCCTTAGCTTGTTAGGATTCTTCCAAGAGCCTTCTCTGATACCAATTTCTATAAGTGACAAGGGATGAGGGGGTCAAATCATTCCCCAATAAAAATTTGCACTCTTTATACTTCAAACATCAAACACACATCCTCATGAAACACATACATTAATGTTTGATCACAATCAAATATAATTCACCATGAAATATACTTCACCAAAGCAAGGATTCATGTATACATATCAATAATAACACAATATATACTCAAAACATTTCTTTATTGATATTCAAATCAGATCACAATAAATGATGCCTTCAATAATACAAAAACAAGATACAATCAAGTGATATCAATGCAGACAACTATGCCTCTTGAATACACAAAAGTATACTCCTATTTTTCATAAGACTTCAGCTCATAATCACACCTAAAAATGATTCAGAGACATAGAAATGACATCAACATACTATAAATATAACTATCAACACATGACACCAACTCTTCCCTCCTTCATCAACTCGCCATCAAAGAAACTTTGCCATCCTTTCCTTCGCTAAAATCCACCTCATGAAAATAGAAGCATTTACTGACCTAGAATGGAACTATAGGGGTTTTAGGCTAAGCCCAAGGGGTTTTTTTAAAGAAATTTTTCTTCAAAAGAAGATAAAAGGGTTTTCAAAATATTAGCAACATTATACCTAAAACTTCACTTTTATAGCCTCTCCTTCATTCAAATTCAAAAGAGGTTGTTTTCCCTCCTTTATCTCAACCATACCAACTTAAAAACATCCCATAATAATCACTAGAACATTCACAATTGACCCATATAGGTCAGCCATTCCAAAACCTTCATCCATGCACCAAAAATCCTCAAAACCCCACCAATGGAATGAGAAAAATCCCCTTATGCCAAAAATATTTTTATTCAAAATATAAGAATCACAAAAAATTTGTAATATGTTATTAAAACATCATCCATGATCACAATTTTCATGAACCAATAAAATTATTTCATTTAATGGGCTCACTGTGACTCATTGCCTTCACAAAACACCTATTTCCAACACCTTGATTTCACCTTTGGACCTTAATACCCATAAGCATGAGCTCAAATATGCCATTTTACCACTCAATTGAAATAAAATAACCTTTATAACACTCATAAGAAATTTGGATCTCATGAAATAATCATATGTTCAAACCACATGTACTTTTTCCTTCACCAAATGAAGTGACCAAAAACATGTTTTGTAATATCAACTAGTTTGCACCCTTATTGACCCTTTAAATACATAAAAATGGATTAAATGGATTCCAAATTCACACCTTTTCACTTTCTAAGTGGTATAAATCATCAACTCAATCCATTTCATGCACTAACCAACACAATTGTTTAAAAAATATTGTTTTGTCCTCGAAAGTAAGAAACTTTCTTGCTCACAAAGTGACCTCGAAACCACTTAAAATAAACTAATCATAATAAAAATTTATATAACTGAAAATATATCTGAATTAAATTTCCATAACATATTGTAACTCCTTCCAACTCCAAGTGTAAGGCCTTCAACAAAAATGGTCTCTATAAACTCCCGAAATTACCTCAAATATTCCCTTTGACCGATCAACAAAAATGAAGAATAGTTGACCATTTAACTACATCACCATGACCTAAAAAAATCATGTAAATCAATAAATACGACATGATCACCATAATTATTATTTATTTTACAACTACTTTGGACAACCTTATCCCAAATTGAACATCTTAAGAAACTAACCTTTTTGAGTGGGGTCCACTAATCACCACAACCTATTTCATACCTTTATATAAACTTGGAGAATTAATATACATGATCCATTCATAATCCATGAATTATAAATAAATTCTAGCCACTTAGGAATCAAATCTCTCCTACCACTTTTGAGCTAGGGTTTGAAACTCATAAAAAGTTGTTTTCCTTCTTAACATTCTTTCATAAAGATGTGATGAGGAAATTGTTAGGATAAATTAATTATGCATTATATGATTTATTGTTGTTGCAGACTCACAGCACCCCTGGATGTAGATCAGGCTTCTAGGTTGATGTTCAAGCATCCAGTGTGATTACACAACATGGAATCCTCTCTCCAAGTGTGGGACTTGTAAAGATGAGAAAGGATTCTCCAGAGAAGGCCGGTTCTATTCCTCTGTTCAGATGCACACAAAAAAAAATGCAGAGGGTTCACTAAAACCTAATCTAACTTGCCAAGGAGACAGAGTAAGAAAATGCATAGAATAAAACCTAAACTACAAAGGTGATGCACCGAGGAATATTAGACACTCATTTTGCAAATTTAACACAGACCACATAGATGGAATACAAACACCATGCATGTAGTAACCAAAGCTGCAATAAGAGATCAAAATGACAACAATGAATGCATGAGAGGGTTGAGAGTCAATCAAAACATATATATTATTGCTCAAGAGTCGATACAAGTACATTACGGTGGCAAGAGGCAAAAATACTAGCATTACAACCCATATGGGAGGTTTGAAAGCTCCACAATTTCTCTTGCAAGTGAGGGAAGAAGGGAGGATGAAAAACAAGAATGTCTGACCCTTAAAGGAGCTCTTCTTTACCATATATATCAAGAAATGAAAGAGGGAAAAGAGAGGAAATCTAGAATCTGCTCCAACCACTTCTCGGTAGCATTTAAAATCATCTTATTATGATAGAAGTGGTGGATCTGGCAAAATGAAGGGCTGTCTACCGGGAGCGGTGGAGTCATCTGCTGCATTAAAGTTGGTAGTTGAAGCATTACTTCTATCTATCACCACGTGTCAGAGACGTTTTCTTAATTTTCTCCCTCCAAACTACACCAAAATGTAAGATTGACCCTAGAATCATGTAGAGAACTTCAACAGCTTTCCGTTGATATAAAGAACGTGCAAATCTGAGCTCTAGATCGAAAGATATGATGATCTGAAGATTTAGGGCACAAAACAGGCGAAAACAGATTTTTAAATTTCTTTTCCCATGCTCGCCATCGAGACAACATGTGGCGAGCTGCCGGTTCGCCGAGCATTTTCTCTCTCCACCATTTTGCGGGCTTTTCTTGTGGACCCCTTAAACTTGGACACATGGCACTATTTCGTTGGTTCGGATCGTGCTTGAAAAGTCACCCTTTGACTTTTGGACCTTTTTCCTTGGCGACACGTGTCATGCTTTGTGATTTGTCCACGGGCTTGCGATTTTCATGTCCATCACGTCTTTTTGTCCTAGATGTCCCAGTGCTTCGCGGGACAAAATCCTCCGATCCACCCAAAATGGGCTTCCTCGTCCCTTTTCTGCCGGTGACACGTGGCGTGATCTGATTGGCTTTCGGCTCCTTTGGCTATCCATGTCTCGTGCGTCCCTTTGTCCCACTTGTCCTTGTGCTGAAGTTTCTTATTTTGGCCGAACCAATCGGTTCGCATCCTTAACGTCCATTTGTCCCAAATGTCCTAGTCTTTGTCTCGGGACAAATTCTTCCGGTTCACTCGACCCGATTCGCGTTCCTTTGTCCCACATGTCCTAAAGTAGTTGGTCAATTTTCTTCTCCCTTCGGCCGAGTCGGCTTCTCGCACCTGCGCGTCCTTCTGTCCCAAATGTCCCAATGCTACAGTTCTCTTTTTGGCGAACCGGCGGTTCGCATCCTCGCGCACTCTTGTCCCGCTTGCTCCGGTGAAAGGACTTGGACAAATTTTCTTTCTTTCGGCCGATTCGGGAATTTCGCGTCCATTTGTCCTAGATGTCCCTTTTCTGTTTGGGCTGTCTGGAGGCTTTTCGGCTGATCCGCGCCTCCCGCGTATAATTGTTCCAACTGTCCCAAAGGCGGTCTTGAGCAGGACTTAGCCAATTTTACGATTTTCTCCTGAATTAATCTACTTGCTTGGAACTAAAAACTCTGATGCATGTTATCAAATTAACTCTGGGGGGTGAAATTTGGATAACAATTTGGTGACTTTTCAGGTCACCACCCGCTAGGTAGAAGATCGGTGGCCTTTTAGCGATCCATTGGGCATGGAGTCATAAGCAATAACTGAAATGAGCTCGATGTCAGTAACTCCCTCTACGAGAGCACGCTGAACCAGTAAAAAAAAACTCAATCTAGGAGCAACAAAACTGCACCAAAGCACTTAGGAACCGAAACCTAACTACAACAAGACAATGTGCATATGCACTTAGAGGAATTGAAATCTAGGCTAATATTTACAAGGGTGAACCTCTTATTTTCAAGTAGCAATGTTTGAGATAGATTCCATTTTTGGAATCTATAGTTCTTCACCATCCAATGAGGCCAATTGGAAAGCATTGTTGCTCTTGCACTTCATGACCATGTATGGGCCACTCCAAATGACATCAAATTTTGAATGCCTTCCCGGTTTTTCTCTGTCCACATCCCATTTCAACACTAGATCTCCAACTTGAAAAGATCTATCTTTGGCCTTCCTATCAAAGGTCTTCTTGATCAAAGCTTGATCCTTTTCCATTGCTTGGGATGCCTGATTTCTGATCTCTTGTAGCTCCATCAACTCTGCATACCTCACCTCCATGGGCTCAAATTCAAGTAACTCCAGCTACTTCATGAGTTCCAATGTTGGCAACTCAAGTGACATGGGCAAGATTGCCTCTCTTCCATAGACAAGCCTGAATGGAGAGTTACCTGTGGATCTTTTGGGAGTGATCCTATCAGCCCATAAGGCTGATTTCAGCTTGGTATGCCAAGACCTCTGATTCTCATCAAGAGTTCTCCTAATGATCCTCAACAAGTTCTTGTTTGTAGACTCGGCCTGGCCATTACCCTGAGGGTAATAGTTCGATGAAGTGCTTAGGTAAATACCATTCTTGACAGCCCACTCAGTCACCTTAGATCCAATGAATGCCAATGCATTATCAGAGATTATTGTAGCAGGTACACCAAATCTGGTTGTTATTCCCTCATAAAAGTCTAAGATGCTAGACTCATTTGCCTCTTTGAGTGCTACTGCTTCTGTCCATTTGGTGAAGTAGTCATGGGCTGTCAAAATCCATTTCTACCCTTGGCTTGAATTGGGATTAATGACTCCAATGAAATCCAAACCCCATTGCATGAATGGCTGGTCAACTGAGATTGGATGCAATGGAAGGGCAGCAAGTCTTTCTTTTCCGTGAAGAATGCACAATTCTTACACCTCTTGATCCATGCATAGCAATCCTTTGAAAATTTTAGGCCAATAATAACCAACCTTCATGATTTTTAGAGCTATCACTCTTGGTGTGAAATGACCACCAGCTGGTCCACCATGAAACTCTTCCAACACCCTTTGAATCTGATGCGTGCTAATGCATCTCAAAGAACACTCCATTCACATCTTTCTTGAACAAAACTCCATCAACAATGGCATACAGTAACATCCTCGCAACCTAAAGTGTCTTCTCTAGGTCTTTTCATCTCTCGGAGGGAATAGACTGTGTTTAGAAGTGCATAATACCTTGGGTCCAGCAAGGAATGGGGGAAGCATTGTCTTCTTCATGATTTCCGCTTGGCTCATGGCTGTCCTGGACTGTCAAAACAGCCTCTTCTTCATTGCATACTTCCTTTTGCTTCCCTAAAACCAGCTGCTCACACAGTCCTTTCCCTCTTACTAGCTTGGTGATCTTGATATCAATGTCATATTCCATGACACGGGTGATCCAACCTACCCTTTTCTCATTCAAATCCTTGTTGAGGAGGAAGTCCTTAACTCCAACATGTGAGACCAGCAACTGGACCTTGTTGTTTGAGACTAAATGCTTGAATTTCTTCAAGCTTCGACATCGCAGTACATGTTTTTCAATAAAAGAGTACCTCACCTCACAGTCATCTAAGCTCGGCTGAAAAAGGCAATCGGCTACTCATCATTCTCTTTGTTCTGCTGTACCAGAATGGCAGAAATAGTGTCATTGCCTCCAAATGCATAGAGGATGAAATCCTTGGAGAAGTCAGGTTGATGAGGGTTGGTGCGAGAGATAGCTTCTTTGAATGCTTCAAAGCTCTCCTTACCTTACGTTGTCCACTTAAAAGCCATGCTCTTCTTTAACATTTTGGTGATGGGCTTGACAAGGGCTACAAAATCTGGGATAAACCTGTGGACAAAATTGATCCTTCCTAAGAAACTTTGAAGAGCCTTCTTGTGACTTGGAAATGGCAGTGCTCTTATGGCTTCAACCCTCTCGGATCAATTGTCAGTCCCTCTTTCGAGACAACATGGCCAAGGATCTTTCCTTCATGTGGAAGAAAGATGCACTTCTTGGGGTTCAAAGATACTCTGAACTTTCTACACCTCTGAAACACTTGCCTGAGGTGAAAGAGATGGTCTGCTGCATTCTTTGAGAAGACAGTGATATCATCTAGATATATCAGCACTATCTTGTTGATCAAGCCTTTGAATGCCATGTCCATTTCCCTTTGAAAGGTAGCACTAGCGTTGGACAACCCAAATGGCATCCTCTTGTAAGCATATGTGCCCCATTTAGTTGTGAAGGCTGTCTTGAATTGGTCTTCTTCTTTCACCATAACCTGATTATACCCTGAGTAGCCATCTAGGAGAGAGAATCTCTCTGAACCGGATACTACTTGCAATATTTGTTCCATTGAAGGAAGCGGGTAATGATCTTTGAGAGATGCTCTATTGAGGTCTCGGAAGTCCACACACAACCTGATTTCTCCACTTTTCTTCCTGACCGGAACCAAGTTAGCAACCTAGCTTGAGTGTTTGATCGGGAATATAATGCTTGCCTCTATTAGCTTATTTAGCTCTTTCTTCATTAGAGGCTCAATGTGAGGGTTAACTGGTCTCTACTTCTACCTGATGGGCTTAGCATCTGGATCTAATTCTATGGTATGTTGTGCCAAATTCGGATTGAATCCTCTCAAGTCTTCATAGCTCCAAGTGAAGACATCTGGAAATTCTTGACAAAGCTGTATGAAATCTGATTTCTCCTACTCAGTGGCCACTTTACCAATTTGAAGTGTTTTTCCTTCCCCAACCGGAATTGGCTCTGAATCTTCCCTCTTGACCTGTATGTTAGCCTTTTCTTTACGGAACTGGTCGTTAGGGTTGAAGATAGACTCCAATGTTACTAAACCCTTGGGAAGCTTGTTTGTCTGTAGTTGCACTACTTGATCCCCATACTGCTGCTCTAGTCTATCCTGATTCCTAGCTGAGAATTCAGCCTCTTCTTGTAAAAAAAAATGACGATCGTTGATTGTTTTCAAACACTGCCCATTTGGTGTTATTATCTCTGAATCTGCTGGCCTCACAATCACATGGATATGTGGCTGTGTTTTTCCTTTGATGTTGTCAACCACATCAAATGTTGCTCCAACTGCTACAAGCCTATCCGTGGCTTCATTTTTCTTCCTGGGTATGGACACAATGTTGAAAGCTTCGAAATCCTCAATGAGGTCCCATACCCTATTCTTGTAGCTCCTCAGCAAGTCGTTCTTTGTAGCATGTTGTCCTCTAACTTGGTTGATGATTAGCTCGCTATCCCCAAACACCTGCAAGTTATTTATCCCTTTTTTCCTAGCCCAATGAAGTCCATGAATCAAGGCCTCATATTCAGCTATGTTGTTTGAACAAGAAAACTGGAAACGAAAAGATGAATAATATTTGATACCTTGAGGTGAAACAAGCATGGCTCCACCTCCTACACCTTGCCTACTCCTTGATCCGTAAAAAAAAAGCTGCCATACCTCATTATCATCATTATGGCTCGGCTTGGTGATGCTAGGAACAGGTTGATTTTCTTCATGTATACAATAGACTCCCAGCTTAGATTCTTCTACTTCTTGATAGGGATCAAAAGCATGTATCTTTTTTGCCCATTCATCAAGAGTTAGGTCAGGATACTTCCAACCTTGGTGTCAGCCTCATCAGTACTAGGGTGATCTTCTTGATCAAATGCTGAGCAATTGGCATTAATCTGACTTGGAGTGTAAGGCTCAATATGGAAGTTTGCAATAGGTTCAGACCTAATTGTAGCCTTAGTTCCATACCTTGTTCTAAATAGCATGTGAGACCAATCAGTAGACAAATACCCCCCAATCTTGGCTATGAAGTCCCTTGACAAGCAAAGGGCAAAGAGTGGTGGAAGGTCTATGATTGATATATCTTGTAAGACAACAACATTTGGACATGCATGCAAGGTAAGACTCAAGTTTTTAATCACTCCAACTATTGCTATTGCTGTCCCATCCAATTGCACTACCCCTTTAGATATTACTTCATATTGGAGACCCAGCTGATCAGCTATTTGCTTGGGCATCACTGAGCTACTTGCCCCGGAATCAATCATGCAATTATGTACTAGTTTATCCCCAATGATTAATGAAACATAGAAAGGAGGGGGCTTCAACATTTTACCTTGTTGCCCTCCATGGCTTCCTTCAGGCTGGGCAGCATTTGTAAGCACTTTGTCTTGCATCTGAACCTACTGATTCAAAGTTGTCCAATCCTTCATGGCAGCTTGCAGCAGATCTCTTTGTCCTGGGATGGATAGGGATTCCCACATTGATATATTGACGTTAGTCTTCTTCATCTGTTCAATGATACTGAACGGGGATGAAGTATCCTTTTTTTGTCCCTTGGTTTGTACACATACTCCTTGTACGTGGGTAGCAACAGCTGGCATTTGAGTTGGCCTAGGGGCTATTCTTGGCTGCCCTTGTGTAATTAAAACTAGAATCGCTTTCCAATCATTTGTGGAGCCGTGGAAGGTTGTGGATCGGGTGGGGCTAATGGCTGTTCTTCACCCAAATTTCTCCTCTTTGACCTTGTGTTGGCTGTGACACCTTGAGAAACTCGCTTGATTCATGCCACGTAAATCTTCGCTGCCGGTTCACCAACGTGGTGTCATTTGGGGCTGATTCTTTGTTGGAATGTTTCTTGTTGTTGATGTTTCCTTGATCGCCCTCGCCCTCCACACCAGAGAGTTGCTACCACGTACAAGGATTGGTTATGAGGCTTGTTACATGGAAAGCACCAGTCATATTCCTGAGCAATGTTGTTCTGTGTTGGCACTAATGCCTTAGAGGCAGATATAGCATTTGGATTATAGGGCTGGAATGGTCTATTAGCGGGAGGCCTTGTTTGATTCACATTTGCAACTGGATTAGGTGGTCTTTGTGGTTGGTATGGCTGCCTATTAGGCTGAGCTTGAGGTTGATAGGAAGGTCTGAAACCTTGGGCTTGTTGCCTCTTAATAGTAACCAACTCATTTCCCAAATTTTGCAACTGTTTCATGACCTCTAGGAGTTCATTTGAAGCACTTGTAGATGAAGTGGAAGATTCATTTGAACTCTGATTTCTAGGAGTGGGAATAGGAGCCAAAGTGGGTGCTTGACTAGTGCTTGGATTTTCTAAGTTTGGATACAAGGGCATGGGAGGCCTAGGAGCCAGTTTACCAGCTTGAATAAGACAGTTTTCAGCCCTAATGGCAATGCTATAAGCCATAGGGATTGTTGTGCCTCCCATGGACTGAATTAACATAGAAATATCATAATTCAAAGCTTTAAGGTAATATAGAAAAGCACCTTCTGTTGTTGGCCTGACTGCCACTGGAATCCTATCCCAAGACCTTTGAAATATGAAGTTGAAGTCGGTCAGTTGCTCATTGGGGGCTCTCTTGATAGTTGTCAGCTGCTCCAAAAGAGACAAGTTGTCTCCCTTCTCTCCAAATTGCTCGTGAAGTGCAATACACAGCTGATTCCAGTTTGTGATAGAACCAACTCTAAGGCTCCTAAACCATTGTAATGTTTTACCCTTGAAGGAAGATGCCAGTAACTTGACAGCCACTTGCATTTCATTGATTTCATGGATTGCACAAAGGTTAGCAATATCTTTAACATGATCACCAGGAGTAGTCTGATTTTATCCGGTGAAGTAGGGAATGTTCTTCAAGGCTGCAATAGGAACTGGATGCTCTACATTGAGAGCAAGTGGGCTACTGCCTGTGAATTTGACGTAGGGATTGTTCTAAGCCATTCTAATTGGTCTTAAAACCCTTGTATACTAAATGAAAGGCCTGTCAGGTGGAGGAGTTGAGAGAGTTCTGTTTTGTGGAGATGGAGACCTTTGAATCCTTCTTCCTCTTTTCCTTCTTCTTGGAGATAACTGCAGGTATTCAAACAACACTTCTTCTTCTCCAACTCTTGACCTTGTGGTGATTCTTCTCATGAGTTTCGGTGCCTGCGCACTCATCGAAACCGGTCGATTCTTTCCTTGGAGTCGCCAAATATGTAAATAATAGCTCTTATAAGCAAGAAAATTGCAACAGACGCATATCAACTTTGCTGTAATAAAAATGAGACCTCTAGTGTCCCACCGGGCGTGCCAAAACTGTTGTTGCAGACTCACAGCACCCCTGGATGCAGATCAGGCTTCTAGGTTGATGTTCAGGCATCCAGTGTGATTGCACAACATGGAATCCTCTCTCCAAGTGTGGGACTTGTAAAGATGAGAAAGGATTCTCTAGAGAAGGCTAGTTCCTATTCCTCTGTTCAGATGCACACAAAAAAATGCAGAGGGTTCACTAAAACCTAATCTAACTTGCCAAGGAGACAAAGTAAGAAAATGCATAGAATAAAACCTAAACTACAAAGGTGATGCACCGAGGAATGTTAGACACTCATTTTGCAAATTTAACACAGACCACATAGATGCAATACAAACACCATGCACAGGTAACCAAACTGCAATAAGAGATCAAAATGACAGCAATGAATGCATGAGAGGGTTGAGATTCAATCACAACATATATATTATTTCTCAAGAGTCGATACGGTACATTCAGTAAACGGTGGCCAAGAGGCAAAAAGGCGGCATTACAACCCATATGGGAGTTTTGAAAGCTCCACAATTTCTCTTGCAAGCGAGAGAAGAAGGGAGGATGCAAAACAAGAATGTCGACTTCTTGGTAGCATTTAAAATCATCTTATTATGACAGAGCGGCAGATCCCGACAAAATGGTGGGTGTCTAACAGAGATTTGTCATCTGCCTGCGCATTAAATTTGGTAGTTGAAGCATTACTTCTGTCTATCACCACGCGTCAGAGATGTTTTCTTAATTTTCTCCCTCCAAACTACACCAAAATACAAGATTGACCCTAGAATCATGTAGAGAACTTCAACAACTTTCCGTTGATATAAAGAACGTGCAAATCTAAGCTCTGGATCGAAAGATATGATGATCTGAAGATTTAGGGCACAAAACAGGTGAAAACGGATTTTTAAATTTCTTTTCCCGCGCTCTGCCATCTAGACGACACGTGGCAGGCTCTGGTTCACTGAGCAATTTTCTCTCTCCACCTTTTCATGGGCTTTTCTTGTGGGCCCCTTAAACTTGGACACGTGGCACTATTTCATTGGTTCGGATCAGTGCTCGAAAACTCACCCCTTTGACTTTTTGGACCTTTTTCCTTGGCGACACGTGTCATGCTGTGATTTGTCCACGGGCCTACCAGATTTTCACGTCCACCGCATCTTTTTGTCCCAAATGTCCCAGTGCTTCGTGGGACAGAATCCTCCGATCCGACCCGAAATGGGCTTCCTCATCCCTTTTCTACCGGTGACACGTGGTGTGATCTGATTGGATTTCAGCTCCTTCAGCTATCCACGTCCCGCGCATCCCTTTGTCCCACTTGTCCTTGTGTTAAGGTTTCCTGTTTCGATCGAACCAGCCAGTTCGCGTCCTTCGTGTCCATTTGTCCCAAATGTCCCAGTGCTGTCTGGGACAAATTCTTCCGGTTCACCCGATTCGGCCGGTTCGCGTTCCTTTGTCCCACATGTCCTAAAGTAGTTGGTCGATTTTCTTCTCCCTTGGTGAGTCGCTTCTCATGCCCTACGTGTCCTTCTATCCCAAATGTCCCAAAGGCTACGATTCTTTTTTCTGGGCGAACCGGCCGGTTCAAGGCCCTCTGCACACTCTTGTCCCGCTTGCTCCTGGTAAAGGACTTGGACAAATTTTCTTTCTTTCGGCCGATTCGGGCATTTCGCGTCCATTTGTCCCGATGATTTCCCTTTTCTATTTGGGCCACCTGCAGGATTTTCGGCCGATCCGCGCCTCCCACGTATAATTGTTCCAACTGCCCTAAAGGTGGTCTTGAGCAGACTTAGCCAATTTTATGATTTTCTCCGAATTAATCTACTTGCTTGGAACTAAAAACTTTGATGCATGTTATCAAATTAACTCAGGGGGTGAAATTTGGATAACATTTATTATTTATTTTATTTTATTAATTAAATAATCATATTATATGGTTATATTGTAAACCATAATATAATTATAAGTTGTTATATGGTTTTAAACCATATTTGTCTTTTTTGTTTCACAGGGGATAATTGTTACAATTATTACAACAATTTATATGCTTCCGGATGTATTATTGGAAGTAGTTGTGAGTATGGTTTTACCTGTGCAACATATTTATTTGTCTACACATTTATGTCCAATATGTATAAATATTGCAAAGCACTCCATTGTAATGGTTAATCAATTTCACATTAATAAAATATACAGGCTTCCATCCCTGTTTGTGAAATTACATTTGGTTTCAGAGTAGGTTGAAGGATATTGGAGGATTGCAGCAGAGTTTGAGGAGCATTGGAGAAGCTTGTGTAAGAAAAAGAGAGCCAGAGTTGCCTCTGCAACTTCCCAGCCCCATCCCTTGCAATACCGCCATCAAATTCCTCAAAACCACCTTTATTCATTGCAATTAAGGTTGAGGAGGATAAAATTCACCAAGGAAGAGATTACAAGCTCAAAGGAAGGAAGAAAAATGATCTAAGGCGCCATACACACTCAAAACCACCTTCATTCTCACCAAAACCACCTATCATTTTTCTCTTTGCTGGAATTTTTACTCAAAACCACCTTTCCAAAACCGTGGTTTTATGAAGAGGTATGGTTTTACAGTTTGGAAGTGTTTAATTATAATTTTCTCTTTACATATACTTGTGTAGCTTAGCCGCCCAAGTGGCTAGCATAACTTTTGTAAGACACTTCCCATCAAGAGAGGTCAAGGGGTCAAATCCTTCTCCCTCACCCACTACCAAATTTGGCAGAAAATGGTGTTGTTGAGAGAAGAAATCATACTATCATGGAAATGGTGCGATGCATGATCGATGATTCTGAACTTACAAAGACATTTTGGGCAGAAGCAGCAAAGACAACAATGTATTTGTTGAACAGAGTGCCCACAACTTCTCTTGATGGAATTACACCACAAGAAGCATGGTCAAAAGGAAGCCATCCATTGCACACCTCAGAGTATTCGGGTGCAAAGAAAGCATGCACATACCCAAATAGAACAAAAAGAAATTAGACATGAAGTCACAAAAACTCATCTTCATTGGGTACAGTGAAGAGACTCTTGGGTATAGATTGATGGATCCTAAGATTAGAAAAGTATAAACTAGTAGAGATGTTGAGTTTTTCGAGAAGAAGGAAGCAGAGACTCCTCCTCTAGACTCACAAGATGTAGATTTTTCACCTAAAGTAAAAATTGAAGCTGATGTTCCCTCAGAAGATGAAAGTGATGATGATGATCAGATAGAACCATAACCCATGGGAATAGTTCATCGTATGCCTAAATGGTGTACAAGTACATTACGAGATGCAAGATTAGATGATCCACCAGATACATCCACCCCTAGACCACGAACTCATAGTAAAGAAATAGAAGAAGTTAATTTTTCTTTGATGAGTAGAGTTATTGAATTAGATGATCCCTCTACAGTCCAGGAAGCCCTACAGTCAAAAGTTTGGAAAGATGCCATGGATTCTGAATATCAATCAGTGATGAAGAATAAAACTTGGCAGCTTGTCAATCTTCCACTAGGGAACAAACCCATTGGATGCAGATGGATATTCAAAACTAAGTACAAAGCAGATGGGATAGTAGACAAGTAAAAAGAAAGAATTGTAGCAAAGGGGTACGCATAAAAAGAAGGCATTGACTATGAGGAGACATTTTCTCCCATTACCTAAGATCAAAATGACCAGGATGATCTTTGCTCTGAAATTGCTTTCGATTTGGATGGAAAGTTCACCAAATGGATGTAAAATTTCCTTCGTAAACGGAGATTTACAAGAAGAAGTCTACATTACTCAACCTAAGGGATATGTTATACCTGGTCAAGAAGCAAAGGTATGCGAGACTTAAGAAATATCTATATGGTCTAAAACAAGCACCTTGGGCATGGTACATCAAGATTCGTGGGCATCTCGTACAACATGGATTTGTTAGAAATCCATACGATCCCAATCTCTACCTCAAAAAGAAAGGGGGGGAGATGGTGATTGTTGTTGTCTATGTCGATGATCTAGTCATCACTGGCAGTTCAGTGAGGATGATTGATGCAACGAAGAAAGATCTTAATCGATCATTCAACATGACCGATCGATCTCGATGCGATGCACTATTGTCTAGGATTGGAAGTGTGGTAGAAAGAGAATCATATTTTTGTTTCTTAGATGAAATATACTAAGAATACGCTCGAGAAGTTTAGGATGATGGATTACACACCAATTGCTACACCCACGGAGAATATATTGCAGTTATCTCGTTCAGATCCATCTCCTGAGGTAAGTGACACTCTCTATCGGAAGTTGATTAGGAGTCTCATTTACCTGACCTACACTAGGCCAGATATCAGCTTTGTAGTAAGATATCTATCTAGGTTCATGCAGGAACCCAAAGTTTTTCATTGGAAAGTAGCAAGGTGCATATTGAGATATCTCAAAGGATCAATGGATCTTGGTCTAGAATACAAGAAGAATGACAAATTCTTCTTGTCTAGATATTCAAATTCAGATCATGCAGAAACATTGATGATCAGAAAATCCACTTTAGGATTTGTGTTCTTTATGGGATCTAGACCAATATCATGGGGAAGTAAGAAACAACACTTCATTTCTCGTTCTTCCATAGAAGCTGAGTATCATTCTGTAGGAGAAGCTATCTGTGAAGTGATTTGTCTATGTTGCATACTAGAAGGACTTGGAATACCACAGGAAAAACTAACCACCATGTATGTTGACAATGAAGGTGTTCTCAAACTTGTTTGCAATCCATTTTTTCATGAGAGAATAAAGCACATTGAGGTAAAATTTCATTTCATACATGAACATGTGTTGAAGCATAACATCCAGCTTCAATATTGTCCAACAACTAAACAACGAGCATATATCTTCACAAAATCACTTACACGTGACAAGTTCAAGTTGTTTAGAGAGTTCCTCTCCTCATCCCTTGAGACAATGCACAATTAAGGAGGGGAATGTTAGGATAAATTAATTATGCATTATATGATTTATTATTTAATTTATTTTATTAATTAAATAATCATATTATACGGTTATATTGTAAACCATAATATAATTGTAAGTTGTTATATGGTTTTAAACCATATTTTTCTTTTTTGTTTCACAGGGATAATTGTTACAATTATTATAACAATTTATATGCTTCCCGGATGTATTATGGAAGCAATTGTGAGTATGGTTTTACCTGTGTAACATATTTGTGTCTCTGATTGTTGTCCAATATGTATAAATATTACAACACTCCATTGTAATGGTTAATCAATTTCACATTAATAAAATATACAAAGCTTCCGTCCTTGTTTGTGAAATTACAGAAATGACCTAAATATTTTTGTTAAAAATTCTATAATAAATTTATATAAATATTTGAAATCCACAGGTCCCATGCAAAGTGAAAAATTTAGGGTGAGCATCGAAGTTCCAATTCGAGATGGAAATGACCTTGTTGTTAACCCTATTTCACCAAAATTGACATAACATGCAAAATAATAATAATGGAAGCCTAATTTTTTTCCCACATAACCATTACACACCATAAATACATATCTAATCATCACTATGTCACAAATACCTCTCAAATTCCATCAAAGTGAGACTTGCATAGCTAGCACTTAGGGTTTTACACTATAACACATTATAGAAGTTATCGAAAAGGTCCTAACATACCTGGTACATGCTAAAACAAATACCTATATGTATCCATGAGATCATATTTTTTTGGATAAACCTTGCTAGTATTCAACTTGTGTTTACAAGCAAGTGATAAGACCTTCTAAACCTAGACATTGTGGGGTTTCCGTGATACTGTGGATGTGGAAGGATGATGTTTGATGTTGCATTATGTGGAAGAATATATCAAGCTCCTCTCCTTAGAATGAACCTACAATCATAGACACTATAATATATTGGATTAAAAATATTTATGGCAGATTTCCTAGCAAAGGCTAGTCCCCAAAAGTCAATGGACTTCCTTGCAAGGATTTCAATCCACTTTTAAGAAATTAATCGGTGATGATAAAATAAATGATAAACAAATGAATAAAAAGAAATGATTTAAACTATTAAATAATGAATTATTAAGAAAATGATGTGAATGAAAGGAAGTTACTTGATTTCAACTAACTAATAAGACTAGAAATGTGATATTACCATATATGAGAAGGTTTTGGATGATGATTTTAGTAATGATGAAGCTCTGCATCTGACAAAAAACCACCCTCTAATGTTTTGAAAATAACTTGAGAACCGTACCTCCATTTTGTAAACCAAAATATTCATCAGAAATATTACTTTAAGACCTTTCCAATAATGTGTAGAAGCATAGATTATTTGTTTGAATAACTAGTGATTCATCCAATCTTTAGTGATTTTTGGCAATCGCCATCTATTGCTATAAACATGTACAAGCCAAAAAAAAGGACGAATATGGGAATTTGAAAGAAATGTTAGAAAGGTTGATTTAATCTTAGAAATGATGCATGATGATATAATGAATTAAGGGAAACCACTTACTTGGCATAATATAAGAAAATAAAATAAAAAGGTGATGTTACCCAAGAGATAAAGATTGTTGTTGTAGGAAGACTACGACATGATTCTAGACAATATAGCTCTGTGAGAGGTCTATGATGCAAGAAGAGAACAATATTAAGTTCTATATTCACATCCACTTGCCATTCTCTTTTAAAATTGAGGTTTGGAGTTTCTATTTATAGAGTTAATAAGAGAGAATCGTCACCGATTTGGGGAATCACTTTGGCGATTGTAAGTAGTTCAAGTTTGGGAGGATAAAATTGCTATTTTTGTCTTAGGTGGTTGAATATTTAGGGGAATCATATCTAGATAAGTTATAGATGTTGAGTGTGAGGTTTAGAGGTGGATGGGGTAGTTAGGATAAAGTAGGGATAAATTAGAAGGTTGCCTAATTTAACCTAGTGCTAACTAGTGAGGAGTGAGAAGTGGATATAGGGATAACTTAGAGGTGGTTAAAATATATTTAGAAGGGTTATTTAAACTATTCATGAGTAATGAGCTAGGATGATTAAGGTGTAGGGATAAGTTAGAGGTGGTTAGAATAATATATTTAAAAGGTTTAGTTAGACTAGTCATAACTAGTGAGTTAGGATGAGTGAGGTGTGAGGATAAGTTAGAGGTGGTTATGTGGTATTTATGGAAGGTTAGTAAACTAGTTAGTTACAACTAGTGAGTGTAGGTGAGTTGAAAGAGGTGTGAGAGTGAGGTGTGAGGGTATAACTATTTACTTAATTAATTGATTTTATAGACAGGGATGCGGTGATGAAATTATTAAATTAATTAATTAATTAAAGGGTATAAGTGGGTGACCTAAGTCATGGAGTGTTGTTTAATTAATAAATTGAGGGTTAGGTTTAATTAATGATGGATGTGGATTTATTTACGTATAGCGATGATGTTAAAATTTAATATTTAATAAATATGATGGGTGTAATGTGATAATGAGGGGGCCTAGCAGACACTCGACAATAAAATTATTGGTGATAATTTTAGGCGTCTATATTTTACCCTTTCGTTGAGTGGTTTTAAGATAAGCCACAAGAAATCAAAAAGATGAGACAAATAAATGTTGTAGAATTCTATGATGAGGTTGTTGGGATCACAATTGTCATTAGACCAAAACCCATGAGTGTAAGCCTCTGATACAATCGATAGAGTTAATGAATATACGGGAGGTGGTTAGTCCATGTCACGAATCCCATGGGAAGCACTGAAAACTAGCCAAAAAACCCCCCCTCAGTGTTACTTGAGGGGATTTGAACCCGTGACCCCTCGCTCTGATACCATTTGTTGGGATCATAATTTCCGTCAGACCAAAATCCATAATTGTTAGTCTCCAATACAATTTCCAAAGTTAATGAATACACGGGAGGTGGTTAGTCCATGTCACGAATACCACGGGAGCACTGATAACTAGCCAATAGAGATGCACCTCATCAAACTAGGGATTGATGAAAAAATGGAATTAATCACGAGCTTGAAAGAGATAGATGGAAAAATGCAAGGATAGGAAGATGATAAAGTGATTCCTTAGGATGAGGTGAAAATAAAATGGGTGTCATTATAAAATCAAGTGATAGGGGAACCAAAGGGTTCGTTTCCTATAGACATATGATTTTGATGATGGGAAAGATGTTTTGATGAGGTTAAAGGACTAAGAGTCGATCTTTCTAAAAAGGTTGGCTTACAAGACTGGGAAATCAAGTTATAGGGGAACCAAAGGGTTCATGTCCTATAAACATGTGACTTTTAACAATGGAAAAGATGTTTTGACAAGGTCAAAGGACTAAGAATTGATGTTTCCACAAAGGTGGGATTACAAGGACAAGAAGTCAAGTGATAGGGGAACCAAAGGGTTCATGTCCTATAGACATATGAATTAATGGTGAAAAATATGATATGACGATTTGATGAGGTCAAAGGACCAAAAAAATGATATTGCCACAAAGGTGGACCTCTTTGGATTGGGAAATCAAGTGATAGGGGAACCAAAGGGTTCGTGTTCTACAAACATATGACCTATTGGTGCAAAATATGATATGAAAATTTGTTGAGGTCAAAGGACTAGAAATTCATGTTCTTCTACAAAGGTGGGCTTATAAGGACTAGATGGGGTCCTGATGGTGATCAAGGATGTAGCACCTAAGGAGGTATTTGGTTGATAAATTTTGATTTTAATGAGTATATGTGATGTTTTAAACACAGTGATGTGACATTGAGATGTGCTCAAGATTTTGTTGGTGTATGATGTTGATTTGATTAATACATTTTGGTAGGTATTTTGATAAATGTTGATGTGGAAGTGTTGACAATTGTTAAAGTTATGTTTTGGGTATAATGTGTTTTTGATATTGATGTTAAAGTGATCTGATGTTTTACAAAACCATGGTCAAGGATGAAATGTAGATTGATTTATTTTATTACATTTGATACATATATGATGGGAAAAAATAGAGTGAAGGCACTTGCACTTTTGGCCTTCACAATGAATGTCAATAGATGACTAACAATAGGTAGTCACACTTAGGATCTTGGATATAAATTTAAGTGATAGAGTGTACCTTCCTAGGAAATGAGAAGGGTTGACATATGTAGGTTGTGTGGGAAAAGAGGGTTATCCTTTTAATAGTTTCATATTAAAATGCCCTATCTTTACATTTTTTATTTTGATGCAAATTGATCGATGTAGAAAGTTTACTTATAATGGGAAATCGATCGATGTGGGTAGCTTTCCTAGGATGCTTTAAATTTTGACTTTTGAAAGTTGATCAATGTAGGAATCCTTGTACATGGGTAGACATTGTAGACACCAAAATTGGGTCACACACTCCTTGATCCCTCATTAAATAATCAGCTTGAACACACACACCCAACCATGGCCCCTTACATCCCACACTAATATTAATTTAACTAATTTAATTAAATTAATCCATGTCCTCACAATATGTATTATTTAACTATCCAAATTAAGAAAATTCCCACCCCACCACCTCACCTACAAACCTCACCCTACGTCTATTTGTAGTATGTTTCCATAACTAAATAAGACCTAACTAAACCATTAAAATCAAAGCCTACATCCCCTCTAACCACATTCTTGCATAAGAAAAGGTAACTCCTGCTCTTTCCGGATGAATAGAGAGATTTGGTGGAAATCATTTCCATGATCTCCTATTTTTGGTAAACCTAGGGAATCCCACTATAACCGACGCCTGATCACCCCCGAACCCCGATGCCGGTCAACCCAGAACCTTCATCGGTTACCTTTTATTCCCTTTGGCAACCTTATTTTGAGGTTGGTACATTTTTTGAGAGAAAACAAGGAGACTAGAGCTGCATGTAAATGAAACAAGCATCCTTTTATACATCCAAACATTAAAATCCATCACTAGGATCAATCAAAGAGCCATTGCATTCATGAGAACACTATGGGAAAGCACCACTATAGGACCATACATGTATTCTCGATCAACCACCTCCACCACTCAGCCATCAGATCCTTAACACAATAAGTATGGCCCTAACTAGTATGGTTTATTTTAGTTATTAATCTTTATTACTCATGTTATTAATATATTCTTTGCATGCTTATTGCTTCATCACCCACTTGCTTGTAAACCCAAATATCCCTTCACCCATATCACCAAATCACCTATTCTCACTTGTTGTATACTTCTGAGCATACCTAAGATCTCTACAGACCTCCCCATTCACTCTCCCAAACCTTATTTGACCCCAGATCACCTCTTTCATTTAATCTATTTTGATTTTCTTTTACCTCGACCATACCAATGTCGGTTATCCACAACCATCATTGGTTCTATGTAAACCGACATCATCACATTTAGCTGACATCGGTCTCTGTGTTTTACACCTTGACCAAGAACAGACCCAACAATCACCTTACCAGTTGACCTAAATAACCCAAAATCTAACCCTGACTAGTCCCAATACCTTGACAAACACCTCACCTCTCAGATCCAACTATAGCCTAGCCTGTTGTGATTGGATTTGCTTATTTTATTTGAATGAGATACCTAAATCATATCAACTATAGTAGGACCTTGTTTATTTCTCACATTAACTTGTTTTAAATAGTGGATTGATAGCCATCTAGGAAGTATCACACTTCTTGGAACTAGCATATGCTAGGTAGTCCACTGTCATATATCATTTAACTATATTTTTGTGGTCTTGTTTTCTATTATAGGTAGTTCCTCCTAGCCAAAATGAATCTCTCACATTACGCTATGGATCAAGAAGCCAAAACACGTGCAACAACCATTAACTGACCAACATTTAATAAGTATTGCTCCTTGGCCCTTACCCTTATCTATTTTTTCATTTCGAAAAGGTAAAGAAAACAATGAAACATTTTGGCACACGAGTGGGTGAAGGTGTAGAGGAAGGAAAATACCTAGTGAGAGAGGCTATGTAGTGAGGGGTAATGATGGATGTTACGGGTGTGGGGTCATTTGGTAATAATTCGATAGATTGAAGGACCTCCATGAGGGATTGATGATGTGACTCGAGGTCGAGGATTAGGTCATATAAAGACATTTTGAGGGGGATTTGTGTAGTTGTTTTAGAATTGTAAAATGTGTGGCCTCATCAGAAATAGGATATTCATGACCGTGAATGATGACTTTGGGTGTGGGTGCGAGATGGTATATTGGGTATAGGTTTAGTTTATAGGCTAGTTGTTCTCTCTCTGTTCCCTTGTCTTTCTAAGCACGGGTGGTAATGTTGATCATGTTAATCGAGGGGAGGTAGATGAAGAGGGTGTTTCATGGAAGGTATAGTAGCATGAGGGATAGAAACCTAGTGGTGGATACAAACCTTGCGAAATGAGTAGGACACATCAGAATTTGGGTTGTGGTTTGGCCAACTCTCTTATGTAAACCATATTAATTTCAAATCTCGGGGATGGATCTAAGAGTTATGGGAGTGGAGATTTTGGTCACTGAGTAGGTAATGAGGGAAGATCCGTGGAAATTGGTGAAGGTGAAATGGGGTCCTTGTCAAGAAGATCATCATCGTCAAATTTTTCTTCCATAGGAAAAAATTGGACAAGAGCAATTTTCAAAGCCTTACAGTTCTCTACATCGTGTCCTGGCACATGATGGTAGGCACAAATTTTGGTTTCATCAAACCCTTTTGGTTTGGGTTTGAGTGGGTCATAAGGTCTAAGAGGTGGTAATGTGATGACAAAATTTTCAAGGAGGTTAGTTAGGATTTTGGTGTAGGACCCTGCTAATGAATCACAATGGGAGATGAATGTGGGTTTGGGCACAGTGTGGCTGATGTGTAGGAAGAGTATTTCCAAGAGGGGAAGTGGGTTGGGCTACTAGTTTGGTGTATAGTGTGGTCTTAGGGTATGGTTATATTTGTTTGGGTTGGGGCATGGTAGATGAACTGGAATAGAAGGTGTGGTTGGTTTAACTACCTTATTGAAGGGTAGTGGATTTTTAGCTTTAGGTTACATATTTTTGGGTAAAGGTGATACTGAGACGCATGAGATGTGGAGGGAAAAGTGGATGGTGGAATAAGGATGGTTACCCATGGGGGTGGCGAGGTCTTTGTGGAGGTGGGTTGTGTGGGTTGGGAAAGAGGCATGAGTGAAAGAGAAGGAAGTGTAATGGGTAGTGAAGAAGTTATTGACGGTATTGGAGGTATGTGTGGTAATAAGGTTACGGGTGAGGGTGGAGGTTGTGTGGGTCGCTTGGGTATATTAGAGGTCGATGATGGGGAAATGGATTGTTGCATTCTTGGTTTATCTATGGTTGGGGGTTTCTTGGCCGTGGTCAAGGATGAGGTCCTAGGATGGACAGAAAGGGTGAAGGTGATAAGGGTGTGGTTGGTAAGTTTAGGGTATAAGATCTAGGATATTGGATTTTATGTTAAGGGTCTAGGTTAAGTTTGGTGTTAGTTTTGGAAGACGTAGCTAAATCTAATTTGATGGGTGGGTGAGTAAGGCTAGCTATTGGTATGAACCCTAAGGTAGTGATAGGTTTAGAAAAGGGAGATGATATAGGCATGAGTTTGGGTGTAGATGCATGTTGGGATATGGCCAGAGGTGTAACTTGAGCCATGAATGGTGTCGTGGGAGGTTTTGCGATAGTTGTGGTGGTATTTGGTTTAGTCGATCAAAACACTTTTGGATAGATAGTGGAGGTGTCAGCGAGTGACAACTACATTTGTGTTATAACAGGAAGTAAAAGACGCCCCCAAAGTAAGGTTCTAACAACACAGTCCACGTGATCACCAAGCATGAGAATGGTAGTCTTGTTGTTGTAAGTGAATCCAACGTGGACCTAGTGGTAATCCCCATAAAATGTGTTTGAGATACAGGGAAATGGCTAGCCTTGGACTCTATCGGTAAGAGAGCCAAAAGCAAATCAATGAGATCTTGAAGGTATGATGGTGAATGGTCATCTACAGGTGGTGGTACTTCTATAGTATCCTCCATGGGTAGAGGAGAGGACATACTAGCCGAAGTGGGCTCTCCTTGCATTGGTGTAGGTAGTGAAGCTGCATCTTCTATGAGTAGGAGAGGTGCCACAGAAAACTGCTCAGAATTTTAAGGGGTTGAAGGCGGTGTGTTGATTATAGGTTCTTTCACGGGTGAAGCGAGAAGATGAAGGGGATTCCTCTGTGGGTAGAGGAGTAGGTGAAATAGGCTATGGTGCAGGTAGGGGATCACGGGCTAAGATTTCATCTATAGAAGGAATATGAGGCAATTGGGAAGCAACTGGTGCATCATTGAAAATAGTGTGGATTTCGTGGATAGTGCTATCATTGTTTGAGGTATCACCCACTTGGTTGGAAGATGGGGCATGATTAGGGAATGGCTTCTTGAAGATGTGTAGGATTTGGTTAGTGGGTGCATTCGGGCTATCCAAGACTAAGTCTTTATTGTCTATCATTTCTTGAATGATATTTTTAAAGGTAATGTAATTATTGTTAGTGTGACCTTTGACCCGATGATAGTTGCAAAAGTCATGTTCTTTATACCACACAAGAATGGGTCACTGAGGGTCAAAACCAATATGTGGTTTTATAGGTGGAAGGGTAATGGCACCAGCCTTAACAAGATTTTCCAAAATGGAAGAATAAGATTCTCCTAGGGAAGTGTACTTTCGTTGTTCTCATCTGAATTGGAAAGCTTGGATAGGAGAGAGATTAGAAGGGGGTTTGGTTGGGTTTGATTGATGAGGGGACCAGATTTGAGAACTACGGCATTAGCAGACCCTTTGGGATTTGAATAGTTTTTTTGAGGTTTCGAATATGAAGAAGTATCATTTGATTTGAACATGATGTTCTTGTTACGAAGTTGAATCTTCTTTTCTTCGATAGCACAAATTTCCAATTTCCGTGCCATGGTGAATGCCTTATTGAAAGTGTGAAAATTTTGCACTGTAGGGTTGGTGAGATGTGTCTAGCACATGCCCGAGTAAATATTTCTATAATTTCAGTTTGAGGCAATTAGAATGTGAGCTAGTTAATGAGGTTGTGCCAGTGAGCGACGAAGTCAGCGATAGACTCATTGTCATATTGTCGTGTGGAATAAAGATCAGTCATGGTAACCTTCTTAACAATGTTGATGGAGAAGTAATCTAGGATGTCTTGGGCTACTTGATTGAATAAGTAAATGGAGTGTCTTAGTATTCCACTATACCAGTCCAATATAGGTCCTATCAGGGACATTGGGAAAGTCCTCACAAGTAAAGTGTCATCATGGGCAATCAGGTAACACCCATGTTTAAAGGACCAAAAATGTTGTTACAGATCTTATTTGTTATTGAAGCAGTTGAATTTTGGAATCTCCCAATGTATGGGGTATGGTCGAATGGGAATGGATGGGTGAATAGGCTCATTACAAATTTCATCATAGGTGAGGGAATTACGTGATCTAGAAACCGATGCTTCTAGTGTTTACATCTTTTCCATTATCAACTTGATGAGAGGACACTTCCTATGGAAAAAGGAGGCAGATATTGAACCTGATAGGGAGGTTAAGAATAAGGAACCGACATGGTAGAAACATATCTAGAATGGATGATAGAAAAAATAGGGGTTGTTGATAGTAGGCATATGTAGGTGGGGTGGTTGTCATGAATTTGGTAGAAATTAGGGCGGTGTTTGTGGGATGGAGATGATGAGATTTTGGAATGGAGTAGGGGTCACCGACACCATGGGCGGTTATCGTTGCAATGGGTATTTATGAGACAATGGGTATGGATTGTGCTATGGTCTAGGAAGTGGACGAGGGGAAAAAATATACAACATGTGTGAGGGAAACTACTGATCAGGAATGTCATGGTAGGTATGAGTCATAACTGCAAAACTACCAGGGGAAAAGTAGGTGAGGGTAACGTTGTATTATTAGGGGCTGATCCAGAAGTAGGAATAAGGGCAAGAGAGATTGATACATGCATGTCATATATCAATTGACTAGAGGAGTCTTAGGTGAAAGAGTGGGAAAGTTAAAACTATAAGGCCGCATGATTCTGATCAAGGAGTCATGTAAACTATTTTTCACCGGTAGCAATGGTGGTAGGTAAGGTTGGATCCATGGGTGATAGGATGGAAGGCGGTGAGGGATTAGGTGGGAGTGGTTGACGACTAGTGTGGAATATGAGGGCATTAGTCTAGCTGTGAGTTAGCACCATGTGAACAAGTGCTGACCTAGTAAGACTGTATTCTGTAGATGACACAAAAAATAGTAAAAACAAAGAATAATGGGGTGGGAGGTGAATCTGGTCAATGTCTATATTTTGAAAAATTAAACACAGAAACCAATGATAGTTAGGTTGACTGGTGATGGTTATGGGAAAAATGATGATGGTCAGGATGACCGGTGATGGTTGGGACAACACCGATGATGGTTTCTGAAACCGATACTAGTCACTATGGAAGAAACTAGTCTAAAAAAATGAAGTGGGAATGTTGGATTTGTACTAGTGAAACTGTGTATGACAGTAAATATCAACAAGGGAGAAATATGATGATGCCCGAGGGCTGGAAACAGAACAAAAGTAGTGATGAAAGTTATTCTAGGTAAAGTAACTAGAAAGCCGAAGCTGACACTGGTTAGGGTTTAAATGACGACGGTCGGATGCAAACCGATGACGATCACTAGACCAATATTTGGTGTGTGAAATTAGAAAGAAATTAATAAAATTGGTTTTGTGAATTAAATTAAGTGAAGAAATCAAAATCATAAGCCTAAGAATGAGGAGATGGGGCCTTGAGACACTCATAAAAAGTTAGAATACTCCAACTATGATGGTGGAGTGTGCAAGGAAGAATAAAAATTGGGATTTGTAGTCTCACACCTCAAAACACAAGCTAAGAAGAATTCTAAGAAAAAGTGTGATCCTAACAGTGAATTTTTTTTAGCTTATGCTATTTAGGATTGACTGTGTGTATTTAGAATAGATTTTTTTTGGGAAGGAATCCTACGAAGAAGGATATCTAAAAGGAGAGGTTTTAGGTATGTTATGGTGGGGGTGGGCTGTCCTCTGAGATGATGACTTGACAGAGGCAATGAGCTGGGGAGTACCTACCAACCGGATCATGTGATCACTGACAGATGTTCCTGGGTAAGATGTTGTTTAAGAAAGATGTGTATATTTGATTTTGTGCAAGTTTGGTAAGACAGAGAGAGAGAGAGAGAGAGAGAGAGAGAAATGTTCTTTCTATAATTATTTGTGTCAACCATCAGCTGGGCATGACTTCCAAAGCATTTAGGTTTCCCTCGGTTTTAATTTGAGCTAATAATGCAACAAATCAAAATGCAATGCAAGTGTTTTGAACCCAAATGGAAGTGTGATATTTGATATACCAAGAGATGAATAGGAAGAGGGATGTTCTTTCACTAATGCAATGTAAAATAAAGGAAGATGTGTTCTTTTTAAAGCACCAAAAACATGATTGTTTTTAGAAAATAGAAAGAGGGAGAATGATTCCAAAGAAAGAAAATTAATGTGGAAGCTTTTGAAGGGAAACAAACACACAACTTTCACCTAGGAATGAATCAATGCAAAAGAACCCCTGATGGGTCCCATCGAGCGTGCCAAAATGTTTCACCATTTTCTTTACCTTTTCAAAATGACAAAATAGATAAGGGTAAGGGCCAAGGAGGAATACTTGTTAAATGTTGGTTGGTTGATGGTTGTTGCACACATTCGGTTTCTTAATCCATAGCTGAATCGAGAGATTCCTTTTGGCTAGGAGGAACTCCCTGTAATAGAAAACAAGACCACAAAAATATATTTAAATAATATGGGTAATTGAACGAAGTTAGTGGAAAATTCCATGGACATAAAAACCCAAAATTCATGAACCGTGATCGCGGTTTAGAATGGCGAGAACAGTATAAACCATGATTGTGGAACTCTGAGACAAAAATTAGTAGTCCCGCGACTCCTTATTTTCCCCATTTTCATTTCAAACCACGATTTCTCCTAGACGTTTTTCACTCGAGCTTTGAATACCACCTCAAAATTTCTCATCGGACTTCTGGATCACGATAGATTCAACCATGCCGCCAAGACGAGGAGGTAAGCCCCCGATTTTAATCATTTTTTTGCATTTTAGGTTTTTTTTTGCATTTTCATGGGTTTTTTGAAATGTTTGTTTATGTATACAATTTTCTTGTTTTATCAGTTGGTCAACAAGCTCGAAATCATGTAAAATTTCAAAACATTCCTCAAAACCCACGGAAAATTCCTCAAAATCTTTCGAACATTCCTCAAAACCCTCCTCCAACCATATATCAGCCTCTTGTGGCTCCTTCTATTCCCACTAAGCTAGTAGAACACAAGATAATATCATTGGAAGAATCCGAGAAAATAAAATTGTCATTGAGAACCTAATTTAGACTATAAGACAAAATCATGCCACAAATCCATCATGCATGACTTTAGCCAAAACATTGCAAACATTGATTGGCCAATTCGAGTCCGCAACCAACCAGATACATATATGGAATACCTTTAGAGATGACTGTAGGAGGTGGTATGTGGATAAACTATCCCATGCGGCCGTAAAGATATTTTTTTGGAAAAGACCTCATTTGTGCATTATTTACCGACCCTAGAACCAATTCCCCCATGCAGCTATTTTTGCAAATGGTTCCCAATCCATTGGTGCTACGATGACCAAATAAAAATTGGGACCGATGGTGGATGGTTTTTGATTATCCACCATGCAACAACAATAAGGTTCCTCTTTATTTTTTGAAGAAATTATATTATGAGTTTGTGTTCAATGAGGTCCCGAATTATTTTGACTTTTCTAACTTTTTTGGTCGAGGAGGTGGCTCTGCATAGAGTAGACCTGGTGCACACATAGGTCAACCTAGGATCCCCATGCCCCAAAACTCCCACTTCCTTCAGTTATCCCTCCTACAGTGAAGGAGGTTATGGAGATTGATACACTGCATGCATTGAGGGAGCTCACTGACACTCTGACCTAGCATAGTGACCAGATTACATCTGGTGATGTTGGTGGAGGTGCCAGTTCTAGCGCACCACACCACTATGGATCATGTGGTGCCATATGCACTGTGGGTGAGACATCATTTGCTGGTTCACAGGATTTCTTTTCTATAGATGAGATGCTGGGGAATGTTTTTGGAACTGGTGCCACTGATATTGGTCTTTCACAGGTAAATTTCAAATAAATATAAATAATATATATATATATATACAATAGTTTAATTCACATGTTTGAGATTTTAATATATATGTATTTGATTGTACGTCATGTACATACATGTAAAAAAATAATTTTTTATTTTATTTTAAATAGCAAGAGCCGGTGAAGGAAACATCCAGCATCGACATGCTAGCTACTACAGCTGGGTGTGTTTCAAACATAAGTTTCAAGTTGTACAAACTTACATTTTTAATTTCATTTGATTACACTAGATTATTATTATAATGTTTCACATGTATGTTGTACATATTAATATGTTTGTCTTTTATACATAGGATCCTGGCGGGTCATCATCTGCTCTAGGAACTAAGGCTACTGGCACACCTCACATGAGTTTTACGTAGGTTAGTAAATCTCTTTACACTTTGTTTCTAATTACTAGAAGTTCACGTGGATTGTACATGCTTTGGACCTCTATTATGTGGTGCATAGTCATGTAGATTTTAATATTGATTTGTACATGTTTTTTGTATAGCTTATGACTACTAGAGAGACTCCTCCATATATGCAAACTATGGAGGCTGCTGTAGATACTGCCATAACATCTGCAAATCCACTAACTGAGGTACAATTTTTCAAATTTGTTAAATTTTGGAGGTTCATTATTTCTTATTACTTAAATTTACAATATCAAATTTTGTATGTATGTGAAATATTTAATATGAAAATTAATTATTTGTATGGAGCTACCCCTCGTGAGTCTATTGTTGTCCCTACGATGTGTTAACAACAAATTGATAGGGATCATGACATCATGTAAGATTTCACATGCATTTTAACTAAATTGTACAAGTTTCTAAATTTTGAATGTATTTTAAAATTTTGGGTGTTAAAAACTTGTTTTTATGAATGTGTAGGTTAGGTTTTAGGCATGCTTAGAGACACCTAGGACCACACAGATGAAATCCGTAGTGGCATCTCCCTCTACTACATCCCGTGTCGTGGACCAAAATATAATTCAACTTCGATGGATGACTACTCAGACTCCATGGCACCTAGAGATGCCTCGTCTAATCCAACACCTTGGTGTAGGGACCCTCTACAATAGCCTCTCTCGGTTTTTTTCTTTCTCATTTTGGTTCTCTCGCTGCCCTATTGTTTGCAAACACGTGAAATAGTGCAGTTGGAGCCAGTGTAAGGTTGTTAAATGCTATATTTTACAAATGGTGGGTAGTGGCACCAAACCAACTACGTTGGCATGTCCGAGTGGCTAGGTGAACACTAGAGGATGTGGTGTTTTGGTATGTGACAAGGTCGCTGCTTTCGGGCTACTTCGTTTGGGCGTAGTCCCTTAAGATCCCTGAGACCAAAATATCATTCAACTTTGACGGGTGACTACTCGGACTCTGTGACTTCTAGAGACACCTTGTCTAATCCAAAACCTCAGCATAGGGACCCTCTACAATAGTCTCTCTCAGTTTTTTCCTTCTCATTTTGGTGCTCTTGCTGCCCTATTGTTTGCAAACACGCAAAATAGTGCAGTTTGAGCAAGTGTAAGGTTGTCAAATGCTATATTTTACAAACGGTGGGTCATGGAACCAAACCAACTACATTGGCACATCCGGGTGGCTAGGTGAACACTAGAGGAGGTGGTTTTTGGTGTGTGACAAGGTCGTTGCTTTCGGGCTACTTTGTTCGGGCATAGTCCCTTAAGAGCCCTGAGACCAAAATATCGTTCAACTTCGATGGGTGACTACTCGGACTCCATGGCACCTAAATACACCTCATCTAATCCAAAACCTATGCGTAGAGACCCTATAAAAATCCTCTCTCAGTTTTTTCCTTCTCATTTCGGTGCTCTCACTGCCCTATTGTTTGCAAACGTGTGAAATAGTGCAGTTGGAGCCAGTGTAAGACTTTCAAACACTATATTTTGCAAACGGTGGGTCGTGGCACTAAACCGACTGCACCGACACATCTAGGTGGCTAGGTGAATGCTAGAGGAGGTGGTGTTTTGGTGTGCGACAAGGTCGTTGCTTCCGGGCTACTTTGTTTGGGCATAGTCCCTTAAGAGCCCTGAGACAAAAATATTGTTCAACTTTGACGGGTGACTACTCAGACTCTATGGCACATAGAGATGCCTCATCTGATCTGAAATCTTAGTGTAGGGACCCTATACAATTGCCTCTCTCATTTTTTCCCTTCACATTTCGGTGCTCTCACTGTCTTATTGTTTGCAAATGTGTGAAATAGTGGAGTTAGAGCCAGTGTAAGGTTGTCAAACGCTATATTTTGCAAACGGTGGGTCATGGCATCAAACCGATTGCACTGGCACATCTGGGTGGCTAGGTGAATGCTATATGAGGTGGTGTTTTGGTGTGTAAAAAGGTCATTGCTTCTGGGCTACTTCATTTGGGCGTAGTCCCTTAAGAGCCCTGAGACCAAAATATGGTTCAACTTCGGACAGTGACTACTCGGACTGTGGCACCTAGAGATTCCTCATCTGATCTGAAACCTAGGTGTAGGGACCCTCTATAATAGCCTATCTCATTTTTATTTCTCATTTCGATGCTCTCGCTGCCCTATTGTATGCAAACGTGTGAAATAGTGCAGTTAGAGCCAGTTTAAGGTTGTCAAATGCTATATTTAGCAAACGGTGGGTCGTGGCACCAAACCAACTATGCCGACATGTTTAGGTGGCTAGCTAAACGTTAGAGGAGGTGGTGTTTCAGTTCATGACAAGGTCGTTGCTTCCAGGCTACTTCATTCGGGCATAATCCCTTAAGAGCACTGAGACCAAAATATTATTCAACTTCGATAGGTGACTACTCAGACTCCATGACACCTAGACATGTCTCGTCCCGATCCAACACCTCAAAGTGTATGGACCCTCTACAAAATCCTCTCTTTGTTTTTTTCCTTCTCATGTCAAGTGCTCTTGCTGCCCTATTGTTTACAAATGAGTGAAATAGTGCAGTTGGAGATAGTGTAAGGTTGTCAAATGCTATATTTTGCAAACGGTGGGTCATGGCACCAAACCGAATGTGTCGGCACATCCGTGTGTTCTAGTGAATGTTATAGGAGGCATTTTTCTAGTGCATGAAAAGGTCGCTGCTACCAGGCTACTTCGTTTGGGCGTAGTCCCTTAAGATCCCTGAGACCAAAATATCATTCAACTTTGATGGGTGACTACTTGGACTCTATGGCACTTAGAGACACCTCATCTAATCTGACACCTTGGAGTAGGGACCCTCTAAAAAATTATCTCTCAGTTTTTCCTTCTCATTTCGGTGCTCTCGTTGCCCTATTATTTACAAACACGTGAAATAGTGTAATTAGAGCCAGTGTAAGGTTGTCAAATGCTATATTTTTCAAACGGTGGGTCGTGGCACCGAACCGACCATGCTTTGGAACATTGGGTTGCTAGGTGAACACTAGAGGATGTGGTGTTTCAAAGGTGTGTGACAAGGTCGTTGCTTCCGGGCTACTTCGTTTGGGCATAGTCCCTTAAGAGCCCTGAGACCAAAATACCGTTCAACTTTGATGGGTGACTACTCGGACTCTGTGGCACCTAGAGATGCCTCATCTGATCCAACACCTCTGCATAGGGACCCTCTAAAAAATCCTCTCTCAGTTTTTTCTTTCTCATTTCGGTGCTCTCGATGCCCTATTATTTGCAAATGCGTGAAATAGTGTAGTTGGAGCTAGTGTAAGATTGTCAAACGCTATATTTTACAAACGGTGGGTCATGGCATCGAACCGACTATTGGGTGATCAGGTGAACACTAGAGGAGGTGGTTTTTTGGTGCGTGACAAGGTAATTTCTTCTGGGCTACTTCGTTCGGGCGTATTCCCTTAAGAGCCCTAAGACTAAAATATCGTTCAACTTTGATGGGTGACTACTGAGACTTCGTGGCACCTATAGACATCTCATCTAATCCAACACTTTAGCATAGGGACCCTATAAAATATCCTCTCTCATATTTTTCCTTCCCAGATTGGTGCACACGCGTAGGTATGGTCTTGTAAACACTTTGGGAGGAGTCGTTTTGAAAATTTACAACTTTTTCAAAATTTACAACTTTTTCAAAATTTACAACATTTTCAAAATTTACAACTTTTTCAAAATTTACAACATTTTCAAAATTTACAACTTTGTCAAAATTTACAACTTTTTCAAAATTTACAACATTTTTAAAATTTACAACTATTTCAAAATTTACAACATTTTCAAAATTTGCAACATTTTCAAAATTTACAACTTTTTCAAAATTTACATTTTTTTCAAAATTTACTACTTTTTCAAACAATGAAAGCTTTTCTTAGCTTCGAGAATTTAAAATTTCTACTAACAAAGCTTGCCAACCACATGAAGGTGGAAGCTTTTACGGCACCACTAACCTAAACAAAAAGTGTTAGTCAAAAAAATTTAAGTTTCAAATCAAAACCATATACTATCTATATATACAAAATACAGAAATTTAAAATAAAATATATTCAAACTTAAATCTAGATCTTTAAACTAACAAATTTATATATATATTGAAAAGAAATTATATATACCAGACATGAGCATTGTAAATTCATTCCAATGAACCATCAGGATCGGATCTACTCTAAATAGTAGATAAGATTGCTTCATGATCTGACTCTTAAACCTTCCAAAAAATCTTGTTATTAGGCCTTCCTCGATATCTATGGAGCTGAATATTTGTCGCTAGACCTAGATGCAAATATAAGAGTATTTTCCTATGTGTCTCAAAGTCTTCAAACACCCAAACAGAGGAGTTTTTAATAGATACCATTGAAGCCAAGTTCCATTAACTACCACTGACCCTGTAGGATACTCAATATCTTCGCCATCTATAATAGGAGAAGTCAACTTATTTCTTTCCTCGATGCAATGACATAAGAAATAGTTTGTTCCTTCTTCATTGTATTTTGTCGCAATTACTACAAACACATGTCCTACAAAAAAACAAAGTTTGAGCAACTCAAATTTAAATTACATATTAAAATTTCAATGAACATAACTCAATACAAAAATTAAATAAATAACCATAAATACCTTGTCGAACCAAAATCAAAATTTCATCAAAGTCCTTGGATGTTGTAACTTCATTTTTAGAAACAAGTCGTAATGCTTGTGGAGGTTAATAACTAGAAATCAGAGTTAGAGGCCTACAAATCCATCCATCCACCCATTCTTGTGAATCACACTCAGCAGTGACAAATTCGATACAAGATGCACAAAAACATGTCAACTTTCTTGTCCATATGGACCACGAAGTAGCGTCTGAGCTACAAAATGAGTGCATATCATTGGACCCAGTGAGTGTCATACAATCCTCGTAGTTAGCAATTTGTTGTTCCTCTATCAACCAAAAATATCTGTGAACTATGGAATTTTCTTGAGAACCTTGGGCCATGTTGTTAGTACACCATTCCACTATGCTCTTTGTATCTTTTAATTTAGCACCATCTTTGTACTTTAACTCTTCTCTTGCAAGAGCTCTTTTCACACATACCCCTACACCTTCATGCTCTCCTTTTCCATGTCCAGCCTCAGTGAAACTCCAAATATGTTGCACATCCATCTTGACATGCATCCTGCTCATCCAATAAAAAATTCATGCATTCTTAAACTGAGACATGTAATTATCTGACCATATATAATGTTGTTTGAAGTGGATGTCCCTATCAAACAAGTTTTCATAAAATAAATGGAAACACCCTTGCATAAATTCAAGTAGAATGAGTATGATCATCACTGATATAAAATTGGTACTCTCTTAAAAAAATTGATCATTCTCTGTACTATCAGGAGAATGTAGAAATTTTATATGCACAAAAATGGAAACTTGTATTGAGTTGTAATATTGCGATTGAACCTCCATTTATGGTTGCAATGTGTAATTCTCTACAAAATCGACCACTGAAACAATAGTACTAATAGGAAATGTGTCTTTGCATAGCTTGAACTATTCATCCAACCATCGAGCTCTATGTGTATGCCTAGCATACTCATAAAAAATTTCATCCTTAAATTTTCTCAAAAATTAGAAAACAGACATTTGTTCTATAACTAGCTCACACCATTTAGACTCTTTTCCATCTTTCAACTGGTATGCAACTGATTTATATTTATCAAACTCAACTAAATTATGTCCTATTGTACCTTCAATTTTCTCATGGATGTAACTTTCCAATTTAGGTAATGCGCGCATATACTACTACAACTTCCATCTAAACAATCTTGACTATAAAAAAATTGTCCAACTTCTTTTACACAAAATATAGTAGGAATGAAATCCCTAGAAGATATTAGTGGAACTTGAACACCACATTCCGATAACATAGTTTCAGAATGAAAATTAGAACAAATACGTAAATATTTAGCATAATGCATGGAAAATTCAACATGTTGCCTACAACAACAAGTGGTGTGAGCGTGGTTGATTTTCACATAGAATGGTTTCAACATTTCAAAAAAACGTTGACTAATTTTAATTTCCAGATTCTCTTGTTCAAACTTTTGAAAAAATTGAGTTTGAGTCATATCTAAGAAATTCTTTAGATGTGGTTCATGATTAGTAGAACCAACTCTCTATTTTATAACATCTCTTGTATTAGGTGAAACTCTAGTGCTATCATGCCAAAATTTAATAACAACTTCTCTTATAGCATTAGAATTATTTTTGTCCTTATGTGGTACTCTAGTAGAAAATGCCCAAAAATTGGCATTATTGAGTGATTGAAGGATATTACATCTTTCAATTGTTGTCATTAGAGTTTTTTGATTAACTTGCAACATTCGACTTGTTTGCGTAGTCAAATGTTGTTTTTTTATTGATTCACTTACAACACTAGTAGCAAGTACACTATGCACAATATTACTATGCCTAGTGCGTCTCTTGACACCAACAATGTGATATGCATCATGAAGGTGTTCAATAACTGTAGAGGTTTGACCACGTATATTAGATGTTGTCAATCCTAAGGTGTTTAATGTAGGTCTCATTTTAATCAATTTCATCAAACTAACCAACAACTGACATCTTTAGGAATCATTTAAAATTTCAAAATGATTATCCCAAATTTCAGTGGCTTTTCTTCTGATTTTTCATTTAGAAAGTTTGTCAGACATTGGTTTCAAAATGTTTTCATCAATTTCAATAAAAAAATTAGGTTTCTTACATAAAATCCTAAGAGGTGTTTTTGTCAAATTTTTCTCTATGGTTTCAACATGAATTTCCTTATTCACATTTTCATTGTCTCCTTCAATTTCAACATTTGCTACATCATGAGTATTTAATTATTCTTCAACATTGATAGTAAAAACATCTTCATCACGATTATTTAATTCAACTTCAACATTGACAGTAGAAACATTACCTGGTTCTTCATTGCTTACAATAGTTGGGGTTGAAGATGAACCTCTTCTTGATTCACAAAGTTTCCACATTCGCTCAACATTTTAAATTTTGTTGGCCTCTAATTTGTTTGATGTTTTTTTACTTAATGAATTCCTTTTTTGACTTCGTTTTTTGTCTCCCATGATTTTTTGCTTCCTATGATAAGAAAAATGTGCGAGAAAAGATAGAATTTCACATTAATTCATACGGTAAGGTCAGAGAGTAAAAATCACATGGTAATTCAGACATTGAGATGTGTGTAAATATGATTTATGAACCGCGAGCATGATTTATAAACCACAATCATGGTTTATAAAGTGTACTCATGGTTTGTGTTAAAAAACCACAATTGTGCTTTATAAATCACAATCGCGGATCTATCTCACAAACCTAAGCCTCGGAAATCTTTGTTTTTCCCCAACCAAAGCTATAGAAGGTCATTATGAAGTGTAAAAGGTCAAAAAATCTCAAATATGCTATTCCAAAGACTTGAACCATGCCAAAAAACTAAAAACATTTCACAAAAATGGTACCATCATATAGGGGAGACTGTTAGTTTCGTAGAAATATTGATTTTAAAGTGAATAGAATAAGATAAATATCATTTTATAATTTTTTACTAATAATAGGTCCTTAAGACATTTTTCCCGTGAATGTTCGTGTCTACGTTTAAGACCTGTAAATTTTGTTTCGCTTATCAAAATGTGATAAAACTTATACCATCCCAAGCATGGACAAATTCTATACACGTTAAAAAGAAATTTATTTGATTTCGATATTTGTTGATATAGTTATGGCGGGCAAACGTAAAGCGTTCCATTTTCTAAATAATTTCATACCAATTTCACGAAAAAATCATGAAAAAAATATTGCTCAAAAAAATACAAAATAAAATCCATCCCAAGATAGACAAGTGCATCTAACATTTCACCAAAGGGGAAAAAAAAAACAAGATTTGGTCATCCAAAATACGGGTAAACGGACTACAATCTTATAAGTTTTTTCAAAAAAAAAGTCATATAATTTTAAGTGTTTAATATAGCTAAACTTGTCTCTGCTTTTAAAAAAATTAGTATTTAGAAACTAGATTCCAAATTATACGATTCATATTTATATAATTTTTTATAATTTTGAGTGCGCATATAGATAATAATCCCTACAAGTTGAGATTTCACTTTTTTTGCAATATGACATCCACGGATGACCCTATATTTGTCCATCAACTTCCGCACTTACCCATATATGACAGTGGAATTCCTAGTGCATGCTAGTTCTAGGAAGTGTGATAATTCCTAGATGGTTGTCAATCCATTGTTCAAAACAAGTTAATGCGAGAAATAAACAAGGTCCTACTATAGTTGATATGATTTAGGTATCTCATTCAAATACAATAAGTAAATCCAATCACAACAGGCTATGTTATAGTTAGATATGAGAGGTGAGGTGTCTATCAAGGTACTGGGACTGGTCAGGGTCAGATTATGGGTTATTTAGGTCAACTGGTAAGGTGATTGTTGGGTCTATTCTTGGTCAAGATGTAAAACACAGAGACTGGCGTTGGCTAAATGTGACCGATGCCGGTTTAGGTATAACCGATGTGAGTTTTAGATAACCAGCGTCGGTATGGTCGAGGTAAAAGAAACTCAAAATAGATTAAATGGAAGGAGTGATCTGGGGTCAAATAAAGTTTGGGAGAGTGAATGGGGAGGTCTGTAGAGATCTTAGGTATGCTCAGAAGTATACAACAGGTGAGAATAGGTGATTTGGTGATATGGGTGAAGGGATATTTGGGTTTATAAGCAAGTGGGTGATGAAGCAATAAGCATGTAAAGAATAGATTAATAACAGGAGTAATAAAGATTACTAACTGAAATAAACCATACTAGTTAGGGACATACTTATTGTGTTAAGGATATGATGGTTGAGTGGTGGAGGTGGTTGATAAGAGAATACGTGTATGGTTCTATAGTGGTGTTTTTCGTAGTGTTCCCGTGAATGCAATGTCTCTCTAATTGATCCCGTGATGGAGCTGAATGTCTAGATGTGTAAAAGGATGCTTGCTTTGTTTACATACAGCTCTGGTCTCCTTGCTTGCTCTCGAGAAAACGTGTACAACCTCAAAATAAGGTTACCTAAGGGAATTAAAGGTAGCGATAATGATTGGGTTGACCAGCGTTGGTTCGGGGGTGACCAACGTCCGTTATGGTGTGATTCCCTAGGTTTACTAAAAATAGGAGATCATGACAATGATTTCCACCAGATCTTTCTATTCATCCGGGAAAGAATAGGAGTTACCTTTTCTTATGTGGGAATGTGGTTAGAGGGGATGTAGGCTTTGATTTTTAAGGTTTAGTTAGGTATTACTTAGTTATGGAAACATACTAAGAATAGACTTAGGGTGAGGTGGCTAGGTGAGGTGGTGGGGTGGGAATTATCTTAATTAGGATAATTAAATAATAAATATTATGAGGACATGGATTAATTTAATTAAATTAGTTATATTAATATTATTGTGGGGTGTAAGGGGCCATAGTTAGGTGAGTGTGTTCAAGTTGATTATTTAATGAGGGGTCAAGGAGCGTGTGACCCAATTTTGGTGTCTACATCCATCCTTTGAGGGTATGGTATATATTTTTGAATTTGACTTTTGATTTTCATAGAGATGGCCATCCTTTGAAGGATCGGTCTATGATTTTGACTAGTAGTTGTCCTTCACAAGATTGGTCTATTTTTATTTTTGACAATATGACATTTGACTAAATATCCTTTGAGGGATGATTCTATTTATTTTTACTTTAATAGGAATCATCCATAGATATTTTTGACTTTATTCTAAACTAAGGTCAAGACCCTAATAGGCCATTTCAAGAAGGGGAGAAGAAAATGTGTACTCGCACTACACATGTGTGCCCCAATACATGTCTTTGTTCGGTAGACTAGGTGGGTGGATGTAATGATTGTGGGGTTCCTACTAAAGAGGAAATTTTCCATATAAAAGATGAAATGAACATAGCCATGGTGCTCATCTTTAAGGTATTTGAGGATAGTGATGGAAAACCACATTATTTTACATCATTACTATGATAAAATGGTTGGTTGATAATGGGATAATTTCTTTGGTGTGACTAGTTTCATGACAGTCAATGTGTTAATAGTATAAAGGATGTAAGTGCAAGACATTCAAAGGTTTCCCCATGCTATATGGACCAATCTATTTTAGGGAGATCTTCTCACATTTATTTTGAAGTAATGACATTTTGATTAGATTGATAGGATAAGTTTGGTGATGACGAGTAAAGGAGAAAGCATGTAAAGTAAGAATTTAAGAATTTCAAGGTCTTAGTAGATAGGATCCTTCCCAACATAATAATGTTGGTACAAATGACATGTGTTGAAAGGAATGATGTCTAGAGGATGAGAGAATTTTTCGTCTTTATTAAGTGAGTGTATGGTAAATAAAGGATCCCTTGACAAAGTGGCTATGGGAAATTTGGATGGGGAATGAGAGGACAATTGATAAAGAGGGGTAGATTATGAAGCTTTGGTTTTTCCTTTTATTTGTGTATGTTGATTTTAAGTTCTTATAAGTGGGTAAATTATAATCGTTTGAGATAAGGGATCTTCTCTAAAAGGTGATGGGAAAATGCATGAAAAAGGTTTTTCAAGATTTGGTTGAGGATGACCCCTTGGTTCAGCAAAGTTTAGTGAATATATTGTCAATGGCTTGGGCATGGATGTTGATGAGGTAGACATGCCTCTAAGGGAAGGTGTGGACACTAATGAGGTTAAGAGACCTTCAATAGAAGGTGTTGATAAGATTGAGGGACCTTCATTAGAAGGTGTTAACAAGATTGAGGGACCTTTAAGGGAAGGTGCTAATGAGGATAATGGACATTAAAAAAAAGTGTCCAAGAGATAGAGGGGTTTTTAGAGGAAGGTGTTGAAAATATGATGTGACCTTTAAGGGAGGGTGTTAATGAGGATAATGGTTGTTTAAAGGAAGGTGCTGATAAGATTGATGGATCTTCAAAGGAAGGTGTTGATGATATTGATGGAACTTCAAAAGAAGGTGCTAACAAGGATTATGGCCCTTCAAAGGAAGGTGCTAACTATATTAAAGGACCTTCAAGGGAAGGTGCTAATGAGATATCTAATGAAGGTTGGTTGATGATAGAATAAGGATGTTTTCCTTATCCTATAGATGTTGGTGAGGACTTTGACAAAGGTGATGATGTTGGTGATGTTGATGATGGCTTAGGATGATCCTCTTCTGGGAGAATATTATCAACGAGGAAGATTCATTGGATTATAAATTTAAGCAATTTAAAACTCTTTGTGTTATGTCCTAATCATCAATGATAGGGATGGTTAATGGATGAGATAGGATCTGATTGTGTGCCATGATATTGAGTTAAAGGATGGGGTCCCAAAATTGATGGTAAGGGTGAACTTGTAGATTTGGTAGACTTAGAGTATGATAAAGGATGAGGTTCTAAAATATATGATAAAGGTGAGACCTTAGATGATGTGTGCTTAAATTTTGTAGTATTGATTTTAGGTAAAGGAGGGTGTTTTATGACAGATGATGAGGATGAGGCAAAAATGTGATCCATTTCGATTTATTAACATTTGTGTTAGGTATATAAGAGGGACTTGTGTCAAATGACAAGGGAGAGGCCATGAGTGTGATGGTACTTGACTGTATAGTGTTTGATTCAATGTTCCATGCTTAAAGGTAAGTGGATATCTGAGGATAGGATTGGGTTTGGTTTGGATGAGGGGGATGTTGTTTCGAGACGTGAGTGGGATGAGTTATATTCATGTGGGTTATCTAATTCTTTGATTAGTTTAAAAAGTGGGTTAATGTAGAGATATTTGATGATGAATGCCTCCTTAGTAACGGTATCCAAGTTGGATTCTAAGGGTTGTGTGGAGGTAGTAGGTCATTGGACAGTGGACATGGGTGATATTGATGTGTGAGAATCATCGAAAAGAGGATCCAGTGATTCTAATTTTTTAGGAGAAAGCATCGGTGATGAACGAGTCTTCTTATAGGGAATATCACATGTAATATTGTTGATGACATAACTCAAGGGATGCACAATATTTATAGGGACTGAATCTATCGAAGGTGTTGGGTCAGGAAGATAGGTAATGTCATCATGTGTGGTAGTTTCATCTAAATCGTAGAAAGATCAAGGGAAATCAGATAAAATATGTTTAGTTTCATCTAAATTGTGGTAAAACCTAGGGGAATTAGATAAAATTTGTGTAGTCTTATCTGCATCCTAAGAGTACCCAGGGGAATCAGATGAGACATGTGGAGATTAAGGATTAAGATGGCCTTCTTCGAGGGATTGTATTTCTAATTTTGTATCCATGACAAAGGATTTGTCAAAGGTGTGGAATGTATGGATTTAAAGGGTGGATGTCCTATCCTGTAAAATTGAGAAGGGAAATTTTGTAGGTAACCATACCAAAATTTCTGTTTTGGTCCCCGTTGAGGTCTCTTAGCATTTGGAATGGCATAAAATCCCTTTCCGAGAAAATCTAGTTTTTAGAACTTGGTCATTTTCAACCTTATTGGGTTGGGTGCAGTTTCCATTTATCAAACATCAACCAAAATTGCACCCCTATTTTCCTTTGGTGCATCCTAGGGAGTGTAAACACTACAAATGATGCGCTTCTCAAAGCTACGCCAAGGCGCATGTGCCAACTTGTCAACACAAAAATGTTGTGCCTCTCTAAAGTGTGAAGTGGGCACTGAAAAAGTAGTGTTGACACTCTCAAAGTTGCGCCTAGGGTGTAAATCTCTTCGTGTCAACATCCATTTAGGTGCACCATAGGAAAATTTGGTGGCACATTTATTACACCTTTTTCTATATATAGGCACGTCGACCTATCATTTTCACAATTCAAAAAATGTGAAAAATTTATTCCTCTGTACTTGTCAGTGTTCTTGTCAGCCCTACGTGTTGCCATTTGTCATGTTCGTGGATCCCACATCATCTCCTTTATCGTTATATATTCCTGGTAAGTGGTCCTTTCCCTTCTTGTGGATTTGTTGTGGTTTCTATGTTGGTTTAGGTGGTTAGGATTGTTAATAAACAATGAACCTAAGAAGATAACACAATCCCAATATATTTTGTGTAACCCACTTCAAACCATTCTCCATCCTCCTTCTAGATCTACAAATCTAGAAGACCTCTACCACAAAACAACTCAGACTCATTTGGCCCTTATTCCCTGCTTTGCTGGGTTTTCCCCCTTGCCATCAAAATCCAAGCCAAAAGAGTGAAAATCATGAAATTTTTACAAATCAAACCCACTATTTTTCCTTCAAAGTACAAGTTTCATTATATTTACATCAAGCACAATCGTGCTACAGGTGCACTCGTCCCGAACGTAACATTATCCTTTCCCACACCTTATAAACATTGAAAAAAATTTCCCAAGGCACAGGCGCAGCACACCTATAGCAACTACAAAAACATTTGAATGTTTTGCAAACCTTTCTCGTGCCATGTAATTTTAACTCCTTGGCACACTTCACCTTGATGTTGCATCTACCACATCGTGCAATGGCGCACCCCTGAGACCTCTCGCTATGAAATAAATTAGACTCATTTGGCCCTTTTTCCCTACTTTGCTGGGTTTTTCCCCCTTGCCATCAAAATCAGAGCCAAAAGAGTGAAAATCATAAATATTTTTACAATCAATCCACTATTTTTCCTTCAGCGCAAGCTTCATTATTGTTACATCAAGCATAACCGCACCATAGGTGCACTGTCCCCACATGCAACATTATCCTTTCTCGTGCCTTATAAACATTGCAAAACTTCAAGGCGCAGGCACAAGTGCACCTATAGTAACTACAACAACATCTAAATATTGTGCAAACCTTTCTCATGCAGCGAAATCTTAACTCCTTGGCGCACTTCACCTTGATGTTGCATCTACCACATCTGTGCCAATGACGCACCCTAAAACCTTGCTAAACCAAATAAATCTGCCCCCAGTTAAAACACTTCATATAGCGTAAGCACACATCCATTGACACCAACATCTAAATGTTGTGTGTAGTCTTTCCATGCCTTGCGCCCCTTTTGGCACTATTTTCTCCCATGCAACACTTTCCCAAACTATGCCTTGCTTTTCTAAGACCCTGCAGCCTACAGTAAAGTTGCGCCTTGTGCCCAGAGGCTCGTAAATTGCTAACTTTTCATTATGTAAGCTTTGATGGACGACATAATAGCTAACATGGCTCTTCTGTGATGGACTTCCCGACTCTTCTTGTAGATCAATAGTTGAACTCAGATCCACACATGTCTTCATCGATTAAGAAGCCAACTAAGTCCAAGGGAAAAGTCAAAGCAACGTAAGAAGAAATGAAATACAAATACCAAAGGGTCGGGATGCCCGAATATCTTACGATTGTGATCTAGATATCGGAGATTGAGAACTTGGACACATTGACATGGAGGACTTCCGGGCCGAACCAAGAAGGCCACGGGTAACCCATGAATGGATAAATTGGTTGGAAATGGTCTCAGACTTTCTGCAGGGGATCCCCACAAGTGCAATCAACAATGAGTTCATGATGTTAATGGACTGTTGTTACAATAAGGACACAAGATGTTTCAAAATGAGAAGGGCGAGGTAATAATCAACCTCACTACCTAGCATTTTAAGATCATGTTGGGTATCCCTCACCACCGACATTTTGTAGTGGTAAGCCAAGAGGACTGCATGAAGACATGGAATGAAAATGAAGACAAATGTATGTAGCTGATGAATGAGGTGTACCTCAAAAACAAGAAGGTGGTAAGTAGGTGGCCACAAGTCATTCATCATAGTGACTTTTTAGAATATTTGAGTTACACCATCACCTTCCTAAGAAATGTGTTTGGGCTTCTCGATGCCCATTACTTTCACAAGTGGATGCTCAGATATTTAGAAACAATGAGAAAAAATGTTCTGATCAACGTTTTGAATGGGGAGAGATTATCAACAACACAATCACGGAGACGCTTCAACAACCGGGAGGTTCTATATGAACTCCTATGTATTATATGATGCTACCTCAAAGAGGGACTACCCAGCATTGAATCGGTATGGGCTATGGACCCAGGTCAAAATATATGAGTACTATCCAGAATTAAAACCGGAGAACAACATAGCCCAATTTAGTAAAGTCAACAACGTCTTCTTCTATGGTGTCATCTACCTCTTGAGGCCCAACATGACTTCTGGTTGGATGACCAAAAGCATGGTATCAACCACAGAGAAGTGGGGAGCGTTATTCACACAATTCCCCACTTTTACCTTTCTCAGAGCTGCTAACTTCTTAGGAGAGCCCACCAAATTGCCAAGGTATGCGGGACCCAAGATGATCCTATTGGATCTATATAGACAGCTTATCACATACCATGAGAAGCGTTTGAAAATAAATAAGGGTGGAACTCCATTCCCCCTCACAGTGGGCAGGTACACCTGCACTTCATAGAGCAAATCCGGGAGATGTTTGCAAAGCTTGAATTGCTCAATTTGAAGCATAATTTCCTGGCGAGGCCAACATTTGATCCTCATGATTTCCTTCCAAGGGAAAAGCTTGATCCAATTCACATCCCTCAGATCGAAGATATCTACATCGATCTATATCATGAAGTCGAGCTCAGATGAAAGGATCACTCCCGATTGGCCTTGGTAGAGATCATTCAATATGGTGTGGCCATCATCCCAAAGGGTTTCCAAGTAACTGATCAAGAAGTTGATTAGGTTTATCTAGACACGGATGGGGACAATTGGCCATTTTCTAAAATTGATAGAAACAAGGCACCTCATACTATTGAGGAAAGGGTCAAAGGCACTCTACAACGCACTAAGCATTGGTGCAAGAAAAATGGTCTCATCTACCTTATAGTAGACTTTTCCATGTCTCCCTTGGGTAATGCACCCACAACGCTGAAGCACTTGCCTAAAGGAAAAGGAAAAGATAAAGAGGGAGAGACAAGCACTGCTCAGGAGGAAATTCCTGAGAGCCCTCCTTCCGCCACCGAGGAGTAGGTAGTAAGCCTAATATCCCTAGGAGAAGAAGAAGTGGTAAGTGCTCCAACGGGCACATCCACTCAGGATGTTGCCACTACTACAACTGGTGAGGTTCCCACCGTCCCATCTCCCGCTCCTCCTTCCCCTCCTCATGTCACTCAAACAACCACTCCTTTGGTTGTGTCTTCTCCCCATCTTCTACCATTCCCCCTTCCTCTTCCTCCATCTTCTCTTCCCTTGCAGATCTATCCCACAACATTTCTTCCCTCATCTCTCGACCCTTCCGCCCCCACGGTTTTCTCTCTTGCAGTCACTCCTACCCCCATGAGCATTAGAGTGTTGGCTTCTTTCTCTATGTAACATTCCCATTTTAATACTTTAGAAACAAGGAATTTTTTTATTTTTGAATGATTAATGTTCTCTGTCCTAAATACATAATTTAGAACACCATCTCACAACAATCATTCTTATAACAGATAACCATATGCATCTCGTAATGACTTGGTGTACCACCGATCTATTCATTCCATGGCTTAGTGAACTACTGATCTATTCATGTGTAACTTTGAGCTTGGAGTTTTCTACTAAATACTTCATATTCGTGGTTCTCTTACCCCATTCTGGGTTCTGAGTGATGTGTCTAAGGAACCTACCTAAATAATCGTTACCACTATTCATCGACATCATGATCCTTAGGCTTGGTGACATAGGACAATGCAATCAGTAGCTTGCAATAGTTTGGCCAAAGATTTATAACATACTGTTCGTATTACTTATTCCTTGAAGAGATACTTTTCAATCTACAATATGTCCCTCACCACACTCTATTGTTATATAGAACTTCTTATACTGACTTCAGTCATTCCCCCTTGTCCCAAGGTTTCACTCTAGATCGGATTAACATCATAGCCCACGTTATGAAGAGACTCTTAAAGACTAAGGGTAAATTGGCATATTGGGTCAACCAAAGTTAACCCCATGTGCCAAGGCAGCCTGAATCTCAAAGGGATTCCTCATAACCTGATTATGGTCCTAACCAGTCTCGGAGAGTAATCTTGATCAAGTTCCAGGTGTGTAAATATTATCAATCAATGCAAAAGTGTGTTGCCACATGTCATCTGCATTGTTGTATCCTCAAGAAGATCCTAATCTTCTCGAAGGTACAACCTTGTAGTTGACGTGTGTCAACATCCTACGGAATAGCCTCGAGAAAGATGTACATACCTCCAAAAATTTACTTACGTTTAAGTTATATTTGGGTTACAGGACTACATATTTTGGTAGCCTTCCCTAACCTTGAGTCCAACACTCTTTTAGTTACCTTTAAGTAATTAGGGTTCAACTTACAAAAGGGTCTTAATTAGCTTAAGATTGTTTCCTAGTTGTTGGTTGGGACCTAACAACCTTTTATCCACAAAAATAGGATGACAACAATTTAAGTTCCGTTGTTTAGAAATAACTTATCCAACGAGGGAAATGTATCAACCTAATAGGATGCGACATATCAGACTTAATACTATTAAGTCTTAGCGATTTATAACCATTTATTCCTTTTATAATTAGTGCATTACAAGAGGGGAAGGTCCTCCTCTTCTTATAGATACATTTTAGGGCTTAACCCACACTCAATGATCCCTTTAATGCAGTGATCTTATTTACATTTTTTTTTTTTGAATCACAATCAAAAGTTATAATGAATCACCAATTAAGAATGTAGTATTCAGCCACATAATTAGTTATGGCTTACTTAATAAATTCATCTATATTCCATTGTATAAAACAATAAGAATACGCACACAGTCATATAGACAATAAGAAGATCATCCCAACAAGATAAGATACACATTCTACGTAGGTAATTTTCTCACTATTTCATTCATTTCCAAAATCATACAATTACAACTTATGCACTTCTGGCATAATTTAAGACAATAGCCTTCAACAAAAGAGATAACTTTTCTTTTCACAATACAATTTAGAAATCAAATAAGAATTCTTCATAAGAACCAATTTAGAACAATCAATGCATCATATCAGATTTTGTCTTCCTTTACCACTTACGAAGACCATCTGCAAAAATTGCTAGCACGGGTCAGTTCAATGAACCGAGCATGATAAGCACTAATCCTTAAAACAATTGCATTCCTCTAATTGTTTCAATTAAACAACCCTATTAAAATGACATCACTTATTTCATACTTTCTATCCTAAAGTGAAGTCAATATACAGAGTCTTAGTACACTGTTAAAACCAAAAGGATAGAAAGAATATTCCATTCTACTTGTCCTAAATTTAAAGTATAATTGAATCCAACAATTACCTTCACTATCCAAAATCATAATACACCCTGAGATTTCTTCCTACCTATTATAATACAACTTCATATTATAACTTAAATTACAGACGTAATTTCAACTTAATCTATTTCGGATGATTCATCTCATTTCTTGCAAGAAAGTAAGAAGGAACATTTTGTTTATTATGCACCTAATCATCCGAAAAAGCTGAAACAATATATATCATGATTTGATCACCTTTATTTAACACTAAACCATTTGTAGTATTCATTCAAATAGGTTCATACAAAAGTAATTTAAACAAAAGGAATGGATTACAGCCACTTGCAAGTTCACCTGCCAATCTGTCCTTCATCTTATTATACTCAATTTTCAATCCATAACAAGTATGCAAGGCAATAAAAACTGAATTACTTTGAAAAGAAAATAATAAACAGTAAGTTATAACAAGATCTTAACATGTTGTAAAAATAAAGGAGTATTCCAGATTAGGATAACCATTCCTAATGTTTCTTTCAACTTAATGTAATAATCTTCTGTCCCATAACTTTACTGATTGAATTCTTCAACTAGGTCCAAGAAAAAGTATATTAACATACAAGAAGAGATCAATATAACTTTCTTTCTTTTACAGCTCCTTTCCATCCTTCTCTTTTCAACTCAAAGATAAAACAGAGATGACCAAAACACTGTTGTAACCATATTTTTAGAACTAAATCCAATTTCTAAGGAATAATAACCATTTAATAAACATAATCAAGGAAGAAGAATTTGTTCTAGCACTTAAGTACATTCAACAATGTGGTTCAGGTAGAGAAACCATATAGAATTACCTTTAGATCCCTACAGGATCTACTACCATACATCCAATGAAACAAATATCAACTTTTGACATAAAACATCACAACCTATCGAACTCGATAGAAGCCTGATCCAAAGGAAACAGGCTACTTTCCTTCACATGCTCGAACCATTCGAGATTAACATCAAGTTAGGTTAACTTATCGTTTTCCTTGATTACATGGTAACCCAATACTAATCTATCTAGACTGATTCATCATCCGGTGTCATTTCTTTATAAAACATTAAACAAGATTGAATATTCAGTATTTAAAAACATATTCAATCCTATTTTCGAAAACACCTAAGGTCAAAATGTTCTTACCATTATAAAGAATATATAATAGTAGTCAAATTAAAAACAGGTCTTCCATAAGCTCAACCCATTTCAATTCTATTTTCAATTTCTAAGTATGTTTAAAAACCTAGAATTGATAAACACAATATCTTCTTACTACTTTACCAAGATCAACCAAAAATTTGTAAGAAGAACATGAAATCCATTCCACAACTGACCTTTCAGTATAACTTGTATTACCAACATTCATGGTTACCTTAAATAAACAACTAAACCATAGACTGTATAACTCACAGTACTGCTGGGTTTAAGAAGCAATCGAACCCCTTCGTATGAGGAGATACAGATTCAAACATTTAGTAATTCTAAATCACGCAACTTGTGACAGTCAGGTTTTTACAAAGTATACCAATAACCCATCCATGAAATTATTTACTAGTTTCCTTGAACATAAACTTATTACAGTCAGAGTTTCATGGCGAAGCAAACAATCTTTTACTTCATTCATAGCCAAAGAATTAAGAGATTAACATAGCATTAAAACACGTAACCTTTAAAAATGTTTCCTTTCATGGAACAAGCTTTTAATCTAGAAAATCAGTCAGACAAGAGCTTACAATAGTCGTTAGTTGTTTACCCAAATGGGTATGAAAACATAACAGTTCACAAAACCCAGATCAACAAATACAACCAGGTCGTTAACCACAATAAGAATCTTAAGAAATCAATCACATTCACAAATTTAATCACCCAAAAACCCTACGAAGTCTGGTACAGGTTACTTAGCTACAAAAACATAGCGAAGGAAGTTAATGTGACAATTTTAACTGGGTAAAGAACTCCAAGCTTAATCAATAGGAAAGGAACAAAAAGAACAATGAAAACAAGTTTCCTTCAAACCTAAAATTTCCACGTTCAACCCCGTAACCCATGTTTACATAAAACTCAAAAATCATTTATTTAACCAGCAAGTCAAAAATTTACGAATATCATCATAACAAAGTTTTTTTAATGAAAACATTTAAAGGAAAGCAAGATTTTAATAGTTAGGGCCTATCATGCCCGACATAAGTGTCACTTAAAAGTCAAAGAAAACCTCTAGACAAGCTCTTCCTTTCTCTTCCTTTCCATAAAAGATTAAACAACAAAATATTGCTTCCTCCATGCCTTATATATTCCCCATGACACAGAAGTAAATTTGAAACTTTCAAAATTGCCATCTAACAAAGAGTAAACCTTGGTTCAAAAACCAAAGTGCTCATGCATGAGTGAAAATGAAAAGCATAACAAAAGAAACAACCAAACAAAATTCCCTTTGCATGTCTCTCAAGGCGGTCCGAGTTCGAGAACCCATGTAATTTAATTACATTAAATTCCTTTCTCCCACCCGTTTTCCATTGCCACTGCCCGCCAAAGTTGGTGAGTTCCACATCACAATAAACAAGAGTTTCCATTTTAGAGATGCTACCATGTAAGCTTCCCACTTACCAAATTAACCTCCGCTAACCTTGGTAGTACTCCCTATCCCCTCATCCTTATCCTTACCTTAAATTCCATTGAAATCACCACCCAAAACTTGCGACCCCTTAGGTTCCTTTCCATAGCATTAGTTTAGGATAGGTTAGTGACTTTAGGTTAGATCATAGGTAAGTTTAATCTTAACACCTTAGGATATAACATTAGTCACCCACCTTAGTATTAGGTTTAGATAACCCTTAGGAATATCAAGTACATAGTTTAGGACTAGGTTAGATCAACTAACCCTAGCAACAATAGGTTATAGATTAGGTTTAAAACTAATAACCTTCTAGATTCTAGCTTAGATCCACTGGATAGGCTAAATCAACATTCAGAATTCAAACAGAATACAACGATCTAAGATCAAATTCTTGATGTGCATCAAGTAAAATAGATTTAGATAGGAAAACCTCATATCTTACCGGCTTAAGGTCTAGGTTCTTTTCAATGATATGATGACTGAATCTAGATTCCGATTACAATGATCTCGCCATGATTAATTTTTGAAATCCAACAAAACTTCCTACTATGGAAATATTTTCATATGAAGGAGGTTTAAAAGAACTTGTACATTCTAAGTTCAATCAGACTTAATAATTCATGAAATGTCAATACATAATTGTTCATCCCGAATATAATTAAAACATTCCTTAGATCAATGCAATTGATCCAAGGATGAGTCATAGAGGTAGATAAGTCTACAATCTCCCAGAAATTAGATTGCACTCATATGTGAGGGATGAAAGAAAAATAATCCAAGCATATTCCGGTTCAATCAAAGATCTTAAGAGCAGAAAAGACAACCAAATCAAGCATGACTTCCTGAAACCAAAAGAACATATCCTCATATGGGAAAATCACATATCAACACTTGAATGCAAAGGAGAAAGTAACAATAGTTCAGGGTGTTACATGCTTCCCTCCTAAAAGAATCATCGTCCGATGATTACAACTTTTATTTACCTTCTGGTCAGTCAATTCTTTCACTTACTTATCAAATCAACTATTTCAAACTTTAAATAGCTCTAGAAATCAGTATTATGTTACTATTTATTCAACTTGAATAAATGTTTGCCCCAAAACTGGCTTACTTAATGTCATGTAAAAGATAAAATCACAATTTTTTTATCAGTCAAAGATCTGGCCTGTTCAAAGAGAAAGGGAAAAGTTGTTCTCATATCTTCCATATTTTCTTGAGTTGCACTTTCTTCATTAAACTGGTCCCACTGGACTTTACATTGTCGTATTTCATGATTTCTCAAATGCAATCGACGAGTTTCCAGCACTCGAATGGGTTTAACCACGATTATTCCTAGGTCTTGGACCTGCAAGGAATTCCAATTTAACATGTGTGAAAAATCTGAAATGTATTTCTTAAGCAAAGAAATATGGAAAACATCATGCATTCATGACAAAACAGGTGGTAATGCTAATCGATAAGCTATGGGATTGATTACTTCAACAATTTCAAAAGGTCCCATAAAATGAGGTGATAACTTGGAAACCTTGCCAAAAGTTATAAAACTCTTTCTTGGTTTAACACGAAGAAATACCTTTTCACCAAGTTCAAATTTTTGGTCAACCCGCTTTAAATCAACATAACTCTTCTACCTATCTGCTTTGCTTCTTTCAAGTGTTCACGAATCATTTTAACTTGCTGTTCCATTTTCGTAAGAATTTCAGGCCCAATTACCTCTTTATCCTCAATGTTATCCCAACTAACAGGGGTTCTGCATTTTCTTCCATAAAGTGCCTCGAAAGGTGCCATCTTAAGAGAAGTGTGATATGTATTGTTGTATGCAAATGCAACTAATGGGAGATACTCTTCCCATTTATAATTTTTCCCATACAATACATCCGTAAAATATCTTCTAACACTTGATTTACTCTTTCATGGCCCATCCGTTTTTGGATGATACGCAAAACTAAAGTTCAATTTAGTTCCAAGAGCTACATTAATAATTTGTCAAAATCTTGATGTCATTGTAGGATCCCTATCTGATATTATCAATTTAGGTACTCCATGTAATCTAAAAATTTCATGTACAAATATTTTAGCTAACACAGGAGAATCATCCTTTAAATTTCTAGCAATAAAATGAGCTACTTTTGTTAGTTTATCAACAACTACCAAAATAACATCATGTTTATTTCTTGACATAGGCAGCCCTTGTACAAAATCCATACATATTACTCGCCATTTGTACTTCAGTACACTATGAGGATACAATAAACCAACTGGGTGCATATGTTCCGCTTTCACCTACTGACATTCAAGACAATTAATCACAAAATTAACAGCATCCTTTTTCATTCCTTTCCAGAAATATTGTTGTTTTAGATCAGCAAGAATTTTAGTAATACCCGGGTGTCCAGAAAAAGATGAATTATGAAATTCAGCTAACAATTTCTTTCTCAAATCATTAAGCAAAGGTATGTATACTCTATTTTCATAATGTAAGACTCCTTCATTATCGAAATGAAAACCTTTATACCTTTCATCTTTTGGATTTGCAGCAAGCGTTGTTTTTACTTGCTAAAAGTATAAATCAGATTCCATTGCACTTTTCACTTCATCTTGAAACTGAGTTCTTAATGTTATAAGAGCAGAAATGTGCTTCCTATGACTTAGAGAATCTGCTACTCTATTCTCTTTCCCTTTGATGTAACTTATATCAAAATCATATTGAGACAAAAATTCTAACCACCTTCATTGTCTTGCATTCAGATTAGGCTGAGTGAAAATATATTTCAGCCCAAGATGATCAATTTTTAATTCAAAAGGTTTACCAAGTAAATAATGCCTCCAAACTTGAAGTGCATGTACTATGGCAGCAAACTCTAAATCATGTGGAGCATAATTCAACTCATGTAACTTAAATTTTCTACTTTCGTACGCTATGACATGATTATTTTGTAACAAAATACCTCCAAGGCCTTCCCTGGATGCATCCATTACAATAGTAAAGTCTCCATTAGGGTCAGGTATAGCCAAAATAGGTGTTGAAGTCAATGAATTCTCGATTTATAAAAGTAGATTCACATTTATCATTCCAAACAAATTTCTTATCCTTTTTCTGAAATGAAGTTATCGGTGCAGCCACTTAAAAAATCTTTAACAAATTTTCTATAATAACCAACAAGGCCCATGAAGCTTCTTACTTCATGCACATTCTTTGGTACAAAGCCACTCGGTTATTTCCACTATTTTAGAAGGATCTACAACAATTCCCTCTTTACTTATAACATGACCCAAATAACGAACTTGAGTATCAAAGAAAGAAAATTTGGATAACTTACCATATAACATTCTTTTTCTCAGTAATTTCCAAGACTACTTTCAAATGCTCATTATGCTCCTCAACACTTTTAGAATATATGAAAATGTCTTCCAAGAATACAAGCACAAACTTGTCCAAGTATTCTTGAAAGATATTATTCATTAAGTTCATAAAATTTGCAAGTGAATTAGTTAATCCAAAGTGTAAAACCATGAATTCATAATGTCCATACCTTTTCCGGAAAGTTGTTTTATGAATATTTGCATCGATCAAACAAATCATCAATTCTAGGAAGTGGATATCTATTTTTGATTGTTGCTTTGTTTAGCATCCGATAATCAATACACAATCTAAGTAACCCATCTTTCTTTTTCACAAATATCACTAGTGCTCCCAAGTTGAAACACTTGGTCTAATCAGACCTTTAGACAAAAGTTCTTACAACCGAGCCTTAAGATTAACTAACTCGTGGTATTCATTCAATAAGGTGCTTTAGAAATAGGCTCCATTCCCTGGTTTGATTTTAATGGTGAAGTCAAACTCCCTTTCGGGTGGTAAACCCGGTAATTCTTCTAGGAATACGTCTCTAAAATTCTGTCAGAACAATGGGTATCGTTTCATGAAATCGATGTCTTCTTCTGCAAATTCAAATATTTTTACCATATATAAGGTACAACCTTTAGTTTTGGTGCTTTTAAGTTACATAGATGACAATTTCCTAACTAAAATTACTCATTTTACACCTTGAATCTTTGCTATTTTCTCGAGATCATCCAAACATCTTATATGTTTTTCTAAACAATCCACTTTTTCCTTATGCTCAACTAACCAATTAGCGCTGTCGTGATGACAACATCATAGGATCCCAAAGGTGCAACATAGAGATCAACTTCAGTGGAAAAGTTAGGTAAGTCAAGGACTACTCCAAAAAGACACATATTAACTGTATGAACAGAATTATTACCATAATGTACAGTCTATGATTTATCCATTTTTCCATCTTTTCTTTTAAGTTTCGAAGTGAGTTTACTAGAAATAAAACATTCAGTATTTCTCGTATCAAAAAGAACAATTACAGGTATGCCAAATAACTTACCAGAACTTCAATAGGTGTAACTTGCTTTTCAACTTGCTTGTCTACTACTGCAGCATGTATCTTATGCTACTGATTATGATCATCCTTTTTCAAAGGAAATTGATTTGCATAATGATATTTTCCACAATTATAGCAGCCTCCTACAGGTCCCTTTTTAGGCTCAGAATTATTTCTAGCCTTAAAATTGTCATGTTGGCCTCCATAGGACTTCTGCCCATTATTATAATTCTTGGTAAAGTTATTCCTTGTATTTCCAGCAGACTTGCTCATTGATGTTTTCTTACTATTATCAGCTAAAAACTTATTTTTGTTACCAAAATTTTTCCATGGTCCCTTCTTAGGTGCAAGAGAAGTTGAAGAAGGATTTGGACTTTTATTCTGCACTTCCTCTTATGAGCGAAATAGCTTTTAATTTCTATTCCTACCTTATGGCATTTTTAACAACCCCTTCCATAGTGGTTCAATGTGAACATCAACCTCTCCTCTAATCATGGGATTCAATCCCATGATGAATTTTTGTATTCTAAACTTCTCGCGAGTTTGATATTACGGTACATACTTGAGGAGTTTTGTAAACCACTCCCAATACTCGATTCTGATTAGATTTCCTTGAGCTAAGTTCTGAAATTATGTCATTTTCTTATCATAATAAAGTTGTGGCAGCCAAACATTGCCTCAAATAACCTTTAAATTGATCCCAAGTGATGTTAGTTTCATCAATATTTAGCTCGGTCTTATGGCTATCCCACCATGAGGATGTTTCATGGGAAAGATGATATGCTCCCAAATAGCTTTGGTTTCCTTCGAGAAGTTTCTTATTACAAAGTACTTCTCCATTTCACTCCATTTCGCTGAGCCAATTCTCAGCTCCATCTCCTAATGTGGTGCCATCAAATTTGGGTGGACTTATCCTTTTTATATCATTAGTGAGTTCCATTCGCCAACTTGGATTTTTTTGTTTTTGGTTGGCGGTACATTTCCATTGTTATTACCAACACCCATATCGGGGTTGTCCTCATGAGGTAGCTGATTGTTATTACCAGCTTCTTCTTCCTCCTCATTTCCCATCACTTGTTGTTCAAGTACAACCAAATGATCTCTTGTGTCCAACAAGGCAGCAAGGATCTCATCAAGTTTTTGGGTTGTTGCTGCTCCTTCCTTAGGTGGAGCATTATTCACAATGTTTCCCTTTGTTCTAACCATTTTCTGTTACAAGAAAATTTAATTTTTTATCAGATTATGGACATAATAGGTCCAAGAGCTGTAAGCTTCAGCTCTGATACCAAGATGTAACATTCCCATTTTAATACTTTAGAAACAAGGAATTTTTTTTTACATGATTAATGTTCTTTGTTCTAAATACATAATTTAGAACACACATCTCACAACAATCATTCTTATAACAAATAACCATATGCAGCTGTAATGACTCAAAAGTGTACCACCGATCTATTCATTCCATGACTTGGTGAACTACCAATCTATTCATGTATAACTTTGAGTTTAGATTTTTCTCGAATACTTCATATTCATGGTTCTTTTACCCCATTTCAGGTTTTGAGTGATCTGTCCAAGGAACCTACTTGAATAATTGTTACCACTTTTCATCAAAGCATCACGATCCTTAGGATAGGTGACATATGACAACGCAATCAAGCAGCTTGCGATACTTTGGCCAAAGATTTATAACATACTTTTCATATTACTTATTCCTTGACGGTATACTCGTCAATCTAGAATACATCCCTCACCCCACTCTATTGTTATAAGAATTTCTTATACTAACTTCAATCAGTCCCCCTTGTCCCAAGGTTTCACTCTAGATCGATTAACATCATAGGCCATGTTATGAAGAGAATCTTAAAGACTCAGTGGTAAATTGGCATACTTGGTTCAACCAAAGTTAACCCCATGTGCTAAGGCACCCTGAATCTCAAAGGGCTTCCTCATAACCTGATTATGGTCCTAACTAGTCCCGAGAGAGAAATCTTGATCAAGTTCTGTTGTAGCAAATCAAGTAGCACCCCTACGGATGTTGATCAGATTTCTAGTTTGATCATACTAGCATCCAAGTGTGATTACACAACATTGAATCCTTTCCCAAGTGTGGGACTTGTAAAATGAGAAAGGAATCTCCAGTTTAGATGTTGGTTCCTCAATTCCTCTGGTTAGATTTATCACTTACAAGTTGCAAAGGTCTATATTCCTAACCCTACCCTAAATTTCAAAGGAGACAGAGATAGATAATGTAAAAAAGCTAAAACTAATGTTAATAGGTGATGCACCAAAGAGTGGTGAGCATTTTTACTTTTACTGCATTCACACACAGTCCATAAAAATGCAACAAAGAACCTCATGCACAAACTAATAATTGTAATGAAGGATCAGAAATTAACCAAACAACACAGGCAGAGGATGAAAACTAATCACAGAGGCTGTATTGTTATTTTGATCATCAAAATCACTTGCATTACAACACCTAAGAGGAAAAATAAAGTTGAAGCTCTTAGAAAAGGTCGATATTCCAAAGAAAACACTTCTAAGGTGAGAAAGGGGACCTACAATACACAAAAATGTTCAACCTCTTGAAAATGAGCCAAATCTGGCTTTTACAGTGCAAGGGACGAGCCCAGGAGAGAGAAATGTGGGAAAACATGGGAGAGGTTCAATCATTGACCAAAATGCATTCAAAATAGTATGGGAATCCTTATAGACCCATTCCCTGACATTTTTAACCATGCTGGGAGAGAATGTGAGCCATTCTTCATTAAAAACGGTGGTTGAAATGTCATTTCTACTCATCACCATGTGCCAGAGACATTTTTCAATTTACTCTCTCCAAAATATATCAAAATTCAAAATTGACCCCTGAAATCCTGTAGAGAATTTCACCAGCTTTCCATTGATATAAATAACATGAAAAACCGAGCTCTGGATCGAAAGTTATGGCCATTTGAAAATTTAGGGCAAAACAGGGCCAAATCGGGCGGCGGGCAAAAATTTGAATTTTTACCTTTTTGGTTGTTTGGAAAATTTTCCAAAATTTCCCCATGTTCCGCCTTCCAGGTGCCACGTGGCACATTTTGATTAGGTTTGGGGACATCATGCTTCATTTCCTTTGTTTTTGCCTTTGGAAAATTTTCCCAAAATTCCTCATCGGGCTGGTGAGCTGAGGACACGTGGCGGGCGCTGATTAGACGTGGGCCTATCTTTCCTAAATTTTCCGTGGGTCACTCGATAATTTTCACCTGGAAACATGTCAAAACCCCATTCGATGTGGGTTAGACCTTCCAAAATTTCCTCGCGAGGCTTGACCTTGGTTTTTTGCCATTAGCTGACACGTGGCGAGATTCTATTGGCTCGCAAAAAGGGGGCGGGATTTCCCTTCTGAATTTTCCTTTATTTTCTCCTTGGTAAAATTTCCCAAATTCTCCCCTCACTCCACCACTTCAGGACACGTGGTGAGATATAATTGGTTGGCGGGGGCAGCGGGCAAAAACTCACCTTTTGGATTTTTGGCAAAACACTTCACCAAACTTTCTAACTCTTCCCGTGCTCCGCCGGTTTAGGCTCCTTAGGACACGTGGTGTGTTTTTATTGGCCGTGGGGCCATCCCTCCAAAATTTCCATGTGCCAACACTTAGCCAAAATTTCCAAATTCCACCCCTTGACACGTGGCAGCTTCTGATTCGTCGGTGGGCCTTGAAGGGGAAAATTTCCTTTTGAAAATTTTGCCAAAACACTTGGTAAAAAACCAAGTTCTCCTCCGACCCTACCACCTCCCTGGACATGTGGTGGCATCTCATTGGCTGCGGGCCTTGAAGGGGAAAATTTCCCACCAAAACTCCACCGAGCCATAACTTCAAAAATACATGGAGTTAGGAGAAAAACTTTACCTTTCTGGAAAGCTGAGAAAGAGCTCTATCTGATGGTGTCATTTCCAGAAGGTTTTGAGTGCCTGAAAAGCAAAATATTATGTCTGAGGCACAAGAGAAGGAAGAATGAGAGGGGTTAGCCACAAAATGAGTAGGGGGCACATTTTGGATAACAATTTTGGTGACTCAGAGGGGTCATCTACCTGCTGGATGAAGTTACTAGTTGCTTGAAGCAATCCATTGGGCATGGAGTCACCTGATTTTCTGTCTGATAACCCAACTAACTAGAACATTGCAAAGAGGAACATGGAATATCACCTGATGGAGCAAGGCCTACAAACACATTCCCAGGAATAGCAAGCCTGTGCCAAAGCACTTAGGGAAAGCAAAACTAACCTACAAAGCAAAACAATGTGCACAAGCACTTGGAGGAATGAAAACCTAAGCTAATATTTACAAGGTGGAGAATTTCCCTCTAGTAACAATGCTTTAGATGGATCCCATTGACTGGAATCTGTAGTTCTTTGCCATCCAATGAAGATAATTGGAAGGCATTTATGTCCTTACACTTTGTGACCATGTATGGGCCACTCCAAATGGCATCAAATTTTGAATGCCTTCCTGGTTTTCTCTGTCGCATCCCATTTTAACACTAGATCTCCAACTTGGAAGGATCTATTCTTGGCCTTTCTATCAAAGGTCTTCTTTATAATAGTTTGATCCTTTTCCATTGCTTGGGATGCCTGATTCTTGATTTCTTGGAGCTCCATCAATTCTGCATATCTAACCTCCATGGCCTCAAACTCCAACAACTCCAACTGTTTCATGAGTTCCAATGTTGGTAACTCAAGTGACATGGGCAAAATTGCCTCTCTCCCATAAACAATCTTAAATGAAGAGTTACATGTAGATCTCTTGGGAGTTATCCTATCAGCCCATAAAGCTGATTTCAATTTAGTATGCCAAGACCTCTGATTTTTATCAAGGGTCCTCCTAATGATCCTCAACAAGTTCTTGTTTGTAGACTCAGCCTGGCCATTACCTTGAGGGTAATAGTTCGATGAAGTACTTAGGTAGACCCCATTCTTGATAGCCCATTTAGTCACCTTAGACCCAATGAATGCCAATGCATTATCTTATATTATTGTAGCTGGTATGCCAAATCTGGTTTCTATTCCCTCATAGAAATCTAGGATGTTAGATTCATTTGCTTCCTTGAGTGCTACTGCTTCAGTCCACTTGGTGAAGTAATCTGTGGCTGTTAAAATCTACTTGTGCCCTTGGCTTGAATTGGGATTAATGACCCCAATGAAGTCTAAACCCCATTGCATAAATGGCTGGTCAACTGAAATTGCATGCAATGGAAGGGTAGCTAGTCTCTCTTTACCTGTGAAGAATGCACAATTCTGTTACCTCTTGATCCATGCGTAGCAATCATTGAAAATTTTGGGCCAATAATAACCAGCCCTCATGATCTTTAGAGCTATCACTCTTGGTGCAAAATGACCACCAGTCGGTCCACCATGGAACTCTTCCAACATCCTATGAATCTAATTTGTACCAATGCATCTCAGCAGTACTCCATTCACATCTCTTTTGAACAAGACACCATCAACAAGGGCATATGGGACAGCCTGCAATCTGAAGTGTCTTCTTTGGGTCTTGTTCATTTCTGGAGGGCATAGGCCTATGCTTAGGAAGTGCATTATGTCTTGGGTCCAGCAAGGAATGGGGACACCATTATTTTCTTCTTGAGTGCTTCCTTTCCCATGGCTGTCTTGCAATGCCAAAACAACCTCCTTCTCATTGCATGCTTCCTTTTGTTTTCCCAAAATCAGCTGTTCACACAATCCTTTTCCTCTTACCAACTTGGTGACCTTGATCTCTATGTCATATTCCATGACACGAGTAATCCAACCTGCTCTCTTTTCATTCAAGTCTTTATTGAGGAGGAAGTCTTTAACTCCCGCATGAGAAACCAACAATTGAACCTTATTGTTTGAAACTAGATGCTTGAATTTCTTCAAGCTCCTGATTACTGCAAGAACATGCTTCTCAATGAAAGAATATCTCACCTCATAGTCCTCCAGGATTTGGCTAAAGAAAGTAATTGGTTGCTCATCATTGTCCTTGTTCTGTTGTACAAAAATTACAGAAATAGTGTCATCACCCCCAAATGCATAGAGGGTGAAGTCCTTGGAGAAATCCAGGTTGATGAGAGTTGGTGCTTGAGAGATGGCTTCTTTGATTGCTTCAAAACTCTCCTTGCCTTCTACTATCCATTTGAAAGCCATGCTTTTCCTTAACATCTTGGTGATAGGTTTGATAAGGGCTGCAAAATGGGACAAACCTCCGAACAAAGTTTATTCTCCCAAGAAACTTTGAAGGGACTTCTTGTGGCTTGGCAATGGTAGTGCTCTTATGGCTTCAACTCTTTCTAGATCAATTGATAATCCTTCTTTGGAGACAATGTGACCAAGGAGCTTTCCTTCATGAGCTAAGAAAATACATTTTTTAGGATTCAAGGAGACTCCAAATCTTCTGCTCCTTTGGAACACTTGTCTCAAATGAGAGAGGTGGTCACTTGTATTTAAAAAAAAAAAAGTGATATCATCAAGATATATCAGCACTATGTTGTTAATCAAACCTTTGAACGCCATGTCCATTGCTCTTTGGAAGGTAGCTCTGGCGTTGGACAGCCCAAATGGCATTTTCCTGTATGCATAAGTTCCCCATTTGGTTGTAAAGGTTGTCTTGAACTGATCCTCTTCCTTCATCATAATCTGATTGTACCCTGAATAGCCATCAAGTAGTGAAAACTTTTCGGAGCCAGCAACAAATTACAAAATCTGCACCATGGAAGGTAGTGGGTAATGATCCTTGAGAGATGCTCTATTCAAATCTCTGAAGTCAACACACAATCTGATTTCCCCACTCTTCTTTCTGACTAGAACCAAGTTGGCAACCCAACTAGAATGCTTGATAGGGAATATGATTCTTGATTCTATCAACTTATTCAATTCTTTTCTCATGAGGGGCTCCATGTGTGGATTGACTGGTCTTTGTTTTTGCCTAATGGGCTTAGTATTTGGATCCAATTCAATGGTGTGTTGAGCTAACTCGGGATTGAAACCTTTCAGATCTTCATAGCTCCAAGCAAACACATCAGGGAATTCTTGACAAAGTTGTATAAACTCATACCTTTCTTGCTCAGTTGTCATCTTGCCAACTTGGAGTGATTTTCCTTCTTCCACCGAGATGGACACTGAATCTTCTCTCTTCACTTGGATGTTTGCTTTCTCCTTCCTAAACTGATCATTAGGATTGAAAATGGACTCCAAAGTAATAAGCCCCTTTGGTATTTTATTGGTTCTCAGCTGTACCACTTGGTCACCATACTGCTGTCCCAACTTTTCCTGATTTTTAGCTGAGAACTCAGCCTCTTCTTGCAAGAAATGGATGATTTGCTGATCATTTTCAAACACTTGCCAACTTACATTGTTGTCCAGCACTGAAGGCCTTATAATCACATGGATGTTTGGCTGTACCTTGTCCTTTTGAATGCTCTCCACAACATCAAAGGCTGCCCCAACTGCTGCAAGCCTGTCAACAGCTTGGTTCTCTTTTCTAGGAATGGATTTTATGCTAAAGCCCTCAAAATCTTCAATGAGGTCCCACACCCTATTCTTGTAGCACTTGAGTAAATAATTCTTGACAGCATGCTGCCCCTAACTTGGTTGACAATAAACTCACTATCACCAAAAAACTTGCAAGTTCTTTATTCCTCTCTTGATTGCCCAATGTAGTCCTTGCACCAAAGCTTCATTATTGAACAATGTTATTAGAGCATGCAAACTAAAATATAAAAGCTGAAAAATACTTAACCCCTTGAGGTGAAACCAACATGGCTCCCCCTCCCCGCCCTTGTCTACTCCTTGATCCATCAAAAACAACCGCCATACCTCATTGTCATCCTTGTGGTCCGGCTTGGTGATCTTAGGGATAGGATGATCTTCTTCATGCATGCAATAGACTTCTAACTCAGATTCTTCTATTTCTTGATAAGGATCAAAAGCATGCACCTTGTTTGAACATTCATCAAGAGTTAGATTTGGGATACTTCCTACCTTGGTGTCAGCTTCATCAGTGCTTAGGTGATCTTCTTGATCAAATGCTGAATAGTTAGCATTGACCTGACTTGGGGTGTAAGGCTCAATGTGAAAGTTTGCAATAGGTTCAGACCTAATTGTGGCTTTGGTTCCATATCTTGTTCTGAACAACATGTGTGACCAATCAGTAGATAAGTAACCTCCAATCTTAGCTGTGAAATCCATTGACAAACATAGGGCAAAGAGTGGTGGAAGGTCTATTACTGAGACATCTTGCAAAACAACCACGTTGGGACAGGCATGCAAAGTAAGACTCAAGTTTTTAATCACTCCAACTGTTGTTACTACTGTTCCATCCAATTGCACTACCCCTTTGGATATGGTTTCATATTGAATTCCCAACTGATTAGCTATTTGCTTGGGCATTACTAAACTACTTGCTCTAGAATCAATCATGCAATTATGTACTAATTGATTTCCAATGATCAATGAAACATAGAATGGAGGGGTTTTCAACATTTTACCTTACTTTGTCCTCCATGATTTCCCCTTAAAGTAGGTGGCATTTGTGAGCAGTTTCTCTTGCCTTTGGACTTGCTAATTTGAAAGTTAGTCCTTCATAGCAACTTGTAGCAAATTTATTTTCCTGGGATAGAGAGTGATTCCCACATTGATATGTTTAAATTTGTCTTCTTCATCTGATCAATGATATTGAATGGAGATGAAGCATCCCTTTTCTATCCCTTGGCCTGCACATTAACTCCTTGCACATGGGCAGTAGTAACTGGCATTTGAATTGGCCTAGGAACTGTTTTAGGCAGTCCTTGCGTGCTTGGAGCTGGATTTTGTTTGCCAATATTTTGTGGAGTGATAGAAGGTTGTGGATTTCCTAGAGCTAATGGCTGTTCTTCACCCAAATTTCTCCTCTTTGACCTTGTGTTGGCTGCAACACTTTGGGAAACCATTTGATTCATGCCACAAAAATATTTTTCCTGCCAGTTTACAAGTGTGGTGTCATTTGGAGCTGATTGCTATTGGAATGTTTCTTGTTGCTGATCATTTCTTTGACTACCTTCACCCTCCACTTTTGATTGTTGTCACCATTAATGCTTGATTCAAGGAACCATTGAAGCACATGGACTAGTTATGAGGCTCATTGCATGGGAAACACCAATCATATTCTTGAGCCATATTGTTTTGTATTGGCACTAATGCTTTAGATGCAGATGTAGCATTGGGATTATAAGGCTGAAATGGTCTATTGGTAGGAGGCCTTGCTTGATTTAGATTTGCAGCCAGATTGGGTGGTCTTTGGGGTTGATATGGCTGCTTGTTAGGCTGAGCTTGGGGCTGAAAAAGAAGTTTTAAAACCTTGAGCTTGCTGCCTTTTGAGTGTAACCAGCTCATTACCTAGATTTTGTAATTTCTTCATGACTTCTTGAAGTTCATTTGAGGCACTTGAATTCTGATTTCTAGGAGTGGGAATAGAAGCTAAATTAGGCACTTGGCTAGTACTTTAGCTCTCTAAACTTGGAAATAATGGCATTGGAGGTCTAGGAGCCAGCTTGTTGGCTTGGATCAAATAATTTTCAGCTCTAATGGCAATGCTATAAGAAATGGGGATAGTTGTGCCTCCCATGGACTGAATTAACATAGAAATATCAGAATTTAAAGCTTTAAGGTAATAAAAAAAAGCACCTTCTATTGTTGGCCTGACTGCCACTGGAATTCTCTCCCAAGTCCTTTGAAATCTGAAATTAAAATCGATCAATTGCTGATTGGGATCTCTTTTGATAGTTGTCACCTGCTCCAAAAGGGACAAGTTGTCTCCCTTTTCCCCAAACTGCTCATGGAGGGCTATACATAGTTCATTCCAATTTTGAATAGAACCTGAGGCAAGGCTCCTGAACCATTGTAAAGCTTTCCCTTTGAATGAAGATTCCAACAATTTGACAAAGAACTTGCATCTCATTGATCTCATGGATTGCACAAATGTTAGCAATATCCTTGACATGATCACCAGGAGTGGTCCGATTTTCTCGATGAAGTATGGAATGTTCTTCAATCAATGCCAAGCTGGAATTAGATTTTGTGCATTGAGGGAAAGTGGGATGCTACCAATGAAATTGACATAGGGGTTGTTTTGTGCCATTCTGATTGGCCTTAGAACCCTTGTTGATTGAATGAAAGGCCTACCATGTGGAGGAGTTGAGAGAGTTTTGTTTGGTGGAGATGAAGACCTTTGGATTCTCCTCCCACTTTACCTTATTCTTGGAGATAATTGCAGATATTTAAATAACACCTCTTCTTTTCCAGCTCTTGACCTTATAGTGATTCTTCTCATGAGTTTCAGTGTCTGCACTACTAAAACCAGCTGATTCTTATTTCTTGGAGTCACCAGATGTGTAATTTATAGCTCTTTTAAAGTAAGAAACTTGCAAAAATGCACATCAATTTTTTTACAATGAAGATGAAGACCTCTAAGGTCCCACCGGGCATGCCAAAACTATTGTACCAAATCAGTAGCACCCCCTGGATGTTGATCATATTTCTAGTTTGATCATACTAGCATCCAGTGTGATTACACAACATTGAATCCTTTCCCCAAGTGTGGGACTTGCAAAATGAGAAAGGAATCTCTAGTTTAGAGGCTGGTTCCTCAATTCCTCTAGTTAGATTTATCACTTACAAGTTGTAGAGGTCTATATTCCTAACCCTACCCTAAATTCCAAAGGAGACAGAGATAGAGAATGTAAAAAAGCTAAAACTAATGCTAATAGGTGATGCACCAAAGGAGTGGTGAGCATTTTTTAATTCTGTAGATTGACATAGTCCATAAAAATGCAATAAAGAACCTCATGCACAAACTAATAATTGTAATGAAGGATCAAAAATTAACCAAACAACACAGGAAGAGGATGAAAACTAATCACAAAGGTTGTATTGTTATTTTAATCATCAAAATCACTTGCATTACAACACCTGAGAGGAAAAATAAAGTTATAGCTTTTAGAAAAGGTCTGATATTCCACCAAAATCACTTCCAAGGTGAGAAAGGGGACCTGCAAAACACAAAAAATGTTCAACCTCTTGAAAATGAGCCAAATCCAAGCTTTTACAAAGGCAAGGACGAGCCCAGAGAGAGATATGTGGGAAAATGTGGGAGAGGTTCAATCATTGACCAAAATGCATTCAAAACAGCATGGGCATCCTTATAGACCCATTCCTTGATTACATTTTTAACCATGCTTTGGGAGAGAATGCAAGAGCCATTCTTCATTAAAAATTGTGGTTAAAACGTCATTTTGCTCATCACCACGTGCGAGAGATGTTTTTAGATTTTCTCTCTCAAACTCCATCAAAATGAAAAATTGACCTTGGAATCTTGTAGATAATTTCACTATATTTCCATTAATATAAAGAACGTGAAAACCGAGCTCTGGATCAAACGTTATGGCCATTTGAAAATTTAGGGAAAAACAGGGCCAAATCAAAGCGGCGAGCAAAAAATTTGAATTTTTACCTTTTTGGTTGTTTTGAAAATTTTCCAAAATTTCCCCATGTTCCACCTTCCTGTGCCATGTGGCACATTTTGATTGGGCACGGGGACATCCTGCTTCATTTCCTTTATTTTTGCCTTTGGAAAATTTTCCCAAAATTCCCCGTCGGGCCAGTGAGCTGAGGACACGTGGCAGGCGCTGATTAGACACGGTCCTATCTTTCAAATTTTCCATGTGTCGCTTTGATAATTTTCACTGGACATATATCAAAAACCCATTCGATGTGGGTTAGACCTTCCAAAATTTCCTCATGGCTTGACCTTGGTTTTTGCCATTGGTGACACGTGGCGAGATTATATTGGCTCGCAAAAGGGGGCGGGCTTCCCACGAATTTTCCTTTATTTTCTCCTTGGGAAAATTTCCTAAATTCTCCCTTTGCTCCACCACTTTAGGACACGTGGTGAGATATAATTGGTTGGCGGGGGCAGCGGACCAAAACTCACCTTTTGGATTTTTAGCAAAACACTTTGCCAAACTTTCTAACTCTTCCCCACGCTCCACTAGTTTAGGCTCCTTAGGAAACGTGGTGTGTTTTTATTGGCCGCGGGGCCATCCCTCCAAAATTCCCTTGCACTAACACTTAGCCAAATTTTCCAAATTCCACCCCTTGACACGTGGCACTTCTTCCCGATTGCCTGCGGGCCTTGAAGGGGAAAATTTCCTTTTGAAAATTTTGCCAAAACACTTGGTAAAAAACCAAGTTCTCCTCCGACCCCACCACCTCCCTGGACACATGGCAAAGATCTCATTGGTTCGGCCTTAAAGGAGAAAATTTCCCACTAAAACTCCGCCGAGCCATAACTTCAAAAATACATGGAGTTAGGAGAGAAAACTTTACCTTTCTCGGAAAGATGAGAAAGAGATCTATCGATGGTGTCATTTCTAGAAGGTTTTGAGTGCTGAAAAGCAAAATATTATGTCTCGAGGCACAAGAGAAGGAAGAATGAGATGGGTTAGCCACAAAATGAGCAAGGGGCACATTTTGGATAACAGATTCTAGGTGTGTAAATCTTATCGATCAATGTAGAAGGGTGTTACAACATGTCATCTTCATTGTTGTATCCTTGAGAAGATCCTAATCTTCTTAAAGGTATAAACTTGTATTTGACGTGTGTCAACATCTTAAAGGACAGACCTCGAAAAGATGTACATACCTCCAAAAATTTACTTACATATAAGTTATATTTGGGTTGTAGGACTACATATTTTGGTAGCCTTCCCCAACCCCGAGTCCAACACTCTTTTATTTACCTTTAAGTAATTAGGTTTCAGCTTACAAAAGGGTCTTATTTAGCTTAATATTGTTTCCTGGTTGTCAGTTGGGACCTAACAAAATTTAAGCCACAAAAATAGGATGACAACAATTTAAGTTCTAATGTTTATAAATAACTTATCCAACAAGGGAAATGTATCAACCTAATAGGTGTGACATATCGGACTTAATACTTTGTTAAGTCTTAGTGTTTTATAACCATTTATTCCTTTTATAATTAGTGCATTACAAGAGGGGAAGGTCTTGCTCTTCTTATAGATACATTTTAGGGCTTAACCCACACTCAATGATCCCTTTAACGCAGTGATCTTATTTACAATTTGTTTTGAATCGCAATCAAAAGTTATAATGAATCACAAATTTAGAATGTAGTATTCACCGCATAATTAGTTATGGCTTACTTAATAAATTCATCTATATTCCATTGTATAAAATAATAAGAATACACACACATTCATATAGACAATAAGAAGATCATCCCAACAAGATAAGATACACATTCTACATAGGTAATTTTCTCACTATTTCATTCATTTCCAAAATCATACAATTACAACTTATGCACTTCTGGCATACTTTAAGACAATAGCTTTCAACAAAAGAGATAACTTTTCTTTTCACAATATAGTTTAGAAATCAAATCAGAATTCTTCATAAGAACCAATTTAGAACAATCAATGCATCATATCAAATTTTGTCTTCCTTTACCACTTACAAAGACCATCTCGCAAAAATTGCTAGCATGGGTCGGGATTCAATGAATTGAGCATGATAAGAACTAATCCTTAAAAATATTGTATTGCTCTAATTTTTTCAATTAGACAACCCTATTAAAAATGACATCACTTACTTCATACTTTCTATCCTAAAGTGAAGTCAATATACAAAGTCTTAGTACACTATTAAAACCAAAAGGATAGAAAGAATATTCCATTCTGCTTGTCCTAAATTTAAAGTATAATTGAATCCAACAATTACCTTCACTATCCAAAATCATAATACACCCTGAGATTTGTTCCTACCTATTATAATACAACTTCATATTATAACTTAAATTATAGATGTAATTTCAACTTAATCTATTTCGGATGATTCATCTCATTTCTTGCAAGAAAGTAAGAAGGAACATTTTGTTAATTATGCACCTAATCATCTGAAAAAGCTGAAATAGTGTATATCATGATTTGATCACCTTTATTTAACACTAAACCATTTGTAGTATTCATTCCAACAGGTTCATACAAAATTAATTTAAACAGAAGGAATGGATTACCGCCACTTGCAAGTTCACCTACCAATCTGTCCTTCATCTTATTATACTTAATTTTCAATCCATGACAAGTATGCAAGGCAATAAAAACTGAATTACTTTGAAAAGAAAATAACAAATAGTAAGTTATAACAAGATCTTAACATGTTGTAAAATGAAAGGAGTCTTCCAGATTAGGATCCCCAATCCTAATGTTTCTTTCAACTTAATGTAATAATCTGCCATCCCATAACTTTACTGATTGAATTCCTCAAATAAGTCCAAGAAAAAGTATATTAACATACAAGAAGAGATCAATATAACTTTCTTTCTTTTACAATCCCTTTCCATCCTTCTCTTTTCAACTCAAAGATAAAACATAGATGACCAGAACACTTTTGTAACCATATTTTTAGAACTAAATCCAATTTCCAAGGAATAATAACCATTAAATAAACATAATCAAGGAAGAAGAATTTGTTCTAGCACTTAAGTACATTCAACAATGTGGTTCAGGTAGAGAAACCATATACGATTACCTTTAGATCCCTACAGGATCTATTACCATACATCTAATGAAACAAATATCAACTTTTGACATAAAAATCACAACCTATTGAACTCGATAAGCCTTGATCCAAAGGAAAGCAGCTACTTTCCTTCACATGCTTGAACCATTTGAGATTAACATCAACTTAGGTTAACTTATCGTTTTCCTTGATTAAATGGTAACCCAATACTAATCTATCTGGATTGATTCATCATCTAGTGTCATTTCTATATAAAACATTAAACAAGATTTAATATTCAAGTATTTAAAAACGTATTCAATCTTATTTTCTAAAACACCTAAGGTCAAAATGTTGTTACCCTTATAAAAATATATAATAGCAATCAAATTAAAAACAGGTCTTCCATAAGCTCAACCCATTTCAATTCTATTTTCAATTTCTAAGTATGTTTAAAAACCTAGAATTGATAAACACAATATCTTCTTAATACTTTACCAAGATCAACCAAAAATTCGTAAGAAGAACATGAAATCCATTCCACAACTGACCTTTCATTATAACTCGTATTACCAACATTCATGGTTACCTTAAACAAACAACTAAACCATAGACTGTATAACTAACAGTACGTGTGGGTTTAAGAAGCAATCAAACCCCTTCGTATGAGGAGATACAGATTCAAACATTTAGTAATTCCAAATTCACGCAACTTGTGACAGTTATGATTTTACAAAGTATACCAACAACCCATCCACGAAATTATTTACTAGTTTCCTTGAACATAAAATCATTATAGTCAGAGCTCCATGGCGAAGCAAACAATCTTTTACTTCATTCATAGCCAAAGAATTAAGAGATTAACATAGCATTAAAACATGTAACCTTTAAAAAATTTCCTTTCATGGAACAAGCTTTTAATCTAGAAAATTAGTCAGACAAGAGCTTACACAGTCATTAGTTGTTTACCCAAATGGGTATGAAAACACAACAGTTCACAAAAACCAGATCAACGAATACAACCAGGTCATTAACTGAATAAGAATCTTAAGAAATCAATCACATTCACCAATTTCATCACCCAGAAAACCCTACGAAGTCTGGTACAGGTTACTTAGCTACAAAAACATAGTGAAGGAAGGTAATGCGACAGTTCTAACCAGGTAAAGAACTCCAAGCTTAATCCACAGCAAAGGAACAAAAGAACAATGAAAACAAGTTTCCTTCAAACCCAAAATTTCCATGTTCAACCCAGAACCCAAGTTTACATAAAACCCACAAATCATTTCTTTAACCAGCCAAGTCAAAAATGCATGAATATCATCAGAATAGAGTTGTTTTAATGAAAACATTTAAAGGACAACAATATTTTAATAGTTAGGGCCTATCATGCCTGATAGTGTCACTTAAAAGTCGAAGAAGACCTTTGGACGAGCTAGCCCTTTCTCTTCCTTTCCACGAAAGATTAAAAAAAAAAATTGCTTCCTCCATGCCTTATATATTCCCCATGACACAAAAGTAAATTTGAAACTTTAAAAATTGCCATGCAATGAAGAGTAAACTTTGGTTCAAAAACCGGTGCTCATGTAGAGCAAAAATAGAAAGCATAACAAAAGAATCAACCAAACAAAATTCCTTTGCATGTCTCTCAATGCGGTCCGAGCTCGAGAACCAGTGCAATTTAATTGCATTAAATTCTTTTCTCCCACCCATTTTCCATTGCACACGCCTTGCCAATGTTGGGCAAGTTCCACATCACAATAAACAAGAGTTTCCATTTTAGAGATGTTGCCATGTAAGCTTCCCACTTACCAAATTAACCTCCGCTAACCTTGGCAGTACTCCCTATCCCCTCATCCTTATCCTTGCCTTAAATGCCATTAAAATCACCACCAAAACTTGTGACCCCTTAGGTTCCTTTCCATAGCATTAGTTTAGAATAGGTTAGTGACTTTAGGTTAGATCATAGGTAAGTTTAATCTTAACACCTTAGGATATAACAATAGTCACCCACCTTAGTATTAGGTTTAGATAACCCTTAGGAATATCAAGTACATAGTTTAGGACTAGGTTAGATCAACTAACCCTAGCAACAATAGGTTATAGATTAGGTTTAAAACTAATAACCTTCCAGATTCTAGCTTAGATCCACTGGATAGGCTAAATCAGCATTCAAAATTCAAATAGAATACAACGTTCTCAGATCAGATTCTGGATGTGCATCAAGTAAAATAGCTTTAGATAGGAAACCCACATATCTTACCTAGCTTAAGGTCCAGGTTCTTTTCGATGCTATAATGACTGAATCCAGATTCCGATTACAATGATCTGCTAGGATTAATTTCTAGAATCCAACAAAACTTCCTACTACGGAAATATTTTCATATGAAGGAGGTTTAAAAGAACTTGTACATTCTAAGTTCAGTCAGACTTAATAATTCATGAAATGTCAATACATAATTGTTCATCCCGAATATAATTAAAAAATTCCTTGGATCAATGCAACTAATCCAAGGATGAGTCATAGAGGTAGCTAAGTCTACAATCTCCCAAAAATCAGATTACACTCATATGCGAGGGATGAAAGAAAAAGAATCCAAGCATATTCCGGTTCAATCAAAGATCTTACGAGTAGAAAAGACATAACCAAATCAAGCATGAATTCTCAAAACCGAAATAACATATCCTCATATGGGAAAATCACATATCAACACTTGAATGCAAAGGAGAAAGTAACAACAATTCAGGGTGTTACACTCGATGCCGCCACCGAGTGTCTTGACACATTTCCCGTGTCCACCGTAGTTACTCCTTCTTCCACCCCTATTTCCTCCTCTTCCTTTGGTCCCACTCCCTTAAGTCTAGAATGGATCTCCGAACACTTGAGCCAACACAAGAGGAAAGTACTTATTACACCTATGGACTTCTCCATTATTCCAGCTAAAGTGTCCAAGAAGAAAAAAGCTATAACCCGCTTCTCTCAAAGAACTTCAGGTGAAAGGGTTATGGAGATCGCATACTCTGATATAACAAAGAAGAAAGAAAATATATCTCCTATAGATTTTACAGTGAATCAGTTCATGATGGGAACATCATCGAGAGAGCCTATAATGAGAAGCCTTATTTGCGGTAGATGTCCTTTGTAAGAAACTTCAAGAAGCAAAGGAAGAGAAGAGAATGTTAAAAGAGAAAAATAAGCATCTTCTCCCAGCCTTGCAAAAGTTGGGCAACGCCCCTCCTATGAATGTCACCGACCCTCCTTAAGTTCTTAGTGAGGAGAAGATAAATGGGTATGCCAAGATTGGTGAGCAAGGTATGGAAGTGTCCTCCTAGAGAGAGAGCATATCCTTAAAGATAGTGAGGAAGTGATTACAAACTTCACAAAGCTCTATCAAAATATAGATCAAGCTAATAAAGAACACAGGATATAGCGGGACCTATCTCCAAAGAGTTGGACCATGCCGGAGTTACAACACGAGACATTCTAGAAGATGCTCTGTTGCTCGGTCGATGACTTGGTGAAACTCGATGTTTTTGATCACCCACGAGCACCCAACAAAGTCCTTGTTGCTTTAGACTATCGGGTTGACCGGATGGAGTTTGTCTTGGAAAAAATAGAAAAAATCGAGGAAGCACTAGATACAATGCATCAAATGGAGCAGATCGTCTTGAGGATGATACTATTCGGCTTTTCAAGGAAATCACATCATAGGGTTTAGTGTCAGAGGCCACTTTTGATAAAGAATCTATCAACAACCTTATGGCTGCCACAAATTTGTTGGATACCTGATGGAGGTAGGTAATGAATACTTCAAACTCTTAGAAAGACTTAGAGATGAATGGGAAACTTGCGAAGTCATCGGGGATCACACCAAGGGTCCAGCTCAAGATCAACTTCAAGCAATGGTCAACAAGTTCATGGAGTATCGAGCTCAATTTCACATTTCCTCTCCTAAGCAGAAGTAGGACACTCCTTTCCAGCCAAGGGATGATGACGAATAGGTTCCTTCCTCCTAGGATAAATCCCATTTTTGTAAAAATATTTAAAAGAATGTTGGCACAAATGATGACATCATCCATGTTGCACCATGAGATGTTGTCATCCACAAAATTGCCCTAAAGTCAACATTTGACTTTTAGATATTTTGTAAATAGTTGTTGGCTCCTTTTTGCCTTCTTTCTCCTTCTCCTTCTATAAATACTTGGATACTTGTAGTATTTAGTGTGAGCAAATTTGTATGAAAAATAGAGTGAGGAGAGAAAGACTTTGAGCTTTCTTGTAACAGAAAATTATTAATACAAAATTGAGACTTTGTGTTGAATTCCTGTGTTACGTGTTAGATCTTTCTTAAGTTAGATCTGCATGCTTATTCTATTGGATTCATGTATATTTTGTCATTTGTTTATCAGTGTTGCTTTGTTTGTTTATGTGAGTAAGTTTGGCTCTGTTTACTACCTACCACCTAAAACATAAACCCTCTGACCTTTCTACTTTGGAATTCATTTCTTTTCTCCCTTCAGACCCACCTCTCTTCTATTCCTTTTTTCATTCCTTTCTGTTCTTTGTCAGAACTAATTCCACCGGGATGAGATCCTAAAACCCCCTAAAAAGAATGTTGTAAGACTTGTACTGATTCCTACTTTGGTAGAATAGCAATAAACCAGCTTTTCTTTGCTATCTCAAAGAGGGCTATGCCTGCACACCTTTGTTGGCTTTGTCATCCATAGATCTTCCCATCCAACATATTTTTGGACCAACAATTTTTGGTGACTCTATTGGGGAAAGAACCAGATCTCTATGAGTGTTATGTCAGCTAAAAGACACTAACAGTTTTTAAAGCTGCTGGGGAGACTAAGAAAATAGATAAAACTGTAAAAATCGCTACCTATTTGCAAATCTTAGCTCTTTGCTTAAAATCTATTTTTTTTGCAAAAGTGACCCAAACTGAAAATTTTCTTAAGAAATCCATAGATCTGGACCAGTTAGAAACCTTTAGTTCGCTAAGTTTTTATAAAAACCATATATTTCCGTAGATCTGAGATTCTGATAGTTTTAAAAATATTTTCAAACCCTTGTAAAAATCAAATCTAAGATCTGAAAATCAGCTTACTAAGTTAACCATCATTTTATCCTCACTAATCTTTGTCATTAAACCGTAATCGGTTTTCAAAAGAGGGATAAAATTAAATATTTAGGAAAGTACATGCTGCTGATTTTTGTATGAAAAATCATAAAATCAACAAGTACAAACAAAAAGAGTTTCATAAATCTGCTCTAAAAATCACTGTAGATCTGAAAAGATACACTGGTGAGTGAGTCATTTACCCATAGCAAGAGATCTTGTGGAGAATTTGATCATAATTTTGACCTACTTCAAAGGCACAACTTCAGTATTAGAACAACATGCTTCTCATCACTGAGTTCAGCTGATCGGTTAGCCAAAAGTGCCTTGCCCCCACAAAAGAGCTAGTTTTCACAAGGGGCTTCCACATCAATTTGCAGTGCTCTTACATAAGTAGAACCACACTACGGATCGCATCCTTTTTCCATATTTTCAAATGGTAGTACCATGGGGAAATGCTATGGGCCCTCTTGCATTACCACATCCAGTTCACACGCTCCCTCATGGAAACTGCAAGAATTTCCCAAGATTTGATGGGAGTGGAAATCAAAGCACGGATTCACATATATCTGCATTCATTATGTCATGCAACATCCTAGATGTGACCCATGAAGATGTGTCAGTACGCCTCTTTCTAGAGACCTTGCAAGGACACAAGCAGAGTGGTTCCAACACTTTCCGGTTGGATCTATCACCAGTTGGGCCACATTATGAACTACGTTTGAAGACAGGTATAAGCCTTCATAGGATGCATTTGTGTTACTGTCAAAGATCACTCACCTGAAGAAGGAAGCCAATGAAACCATGTGTAATTTTATCACCCATTTCAATTCGCTGATTAACCGTGTGCCACCTGCCATGTTGCCAACACCAGAAAATCAAAAGTGTTTCTTTGTGAACACCATGAGCTCAAGAGTAAGTTTCTTACTCTTACAAGAACAAATCACCACCTTAGTCCTTGCTCAAGCTGCGGCCATTTGGATAGAAGACAACCTACTTATATCTAGCAAGTTAAAACGAGAGCCATCCAAACCTAAGGCTTCAACTCCTTCTCAAGCCACTTCATCAGATCTGACATTCCAGAAGATGGCAAATGACTTGCTCACATTAAAGAAGCAATTAGCTCAAGCTTCTCCTAACACTCCATACTGGGATATCCCACGGAGAAACTTCACTCCCAACAATGCCCCACAAAGGCTGCATTTTCCTACAGCTACTCCATGGTTGGCACTTGAGGCTCCTCTAGTCAATGCCCTAGTCGAGATCGAAGAAGAGGAGCAAATTTATGAAGAACCTTCATCACAAGGTGAAGATGATCAAGATGTCGGTGAACCGACTAGTGACTCTACAATCGGGTATATGGAATTTGAAGATGAAGAATCTGATGAAGAAGAGGGTACCCAAGGGTATGTAAGTGGACAATCATATGCTATTTTCACCCACTCCCAAGGAAAAGAAGTAGAAGTTTCTGCCAAGATATAAAAAGAGAAGGTTGTGTCGAACACACCTCCAACCATTGCTAAAAGAGGTAATCCTCTTCCTGCTCAACCTCCTATTAAGCCTTTTATGAAGAAATATTTTCCTCCCATCTCTCCTCTAAATTATCCTTCTTTTGTTTCCATAAAGGCCAGTAATGCTACCCTACCGTTGCGAAGTGAGGGACTCATTCCTTCATCAACGCAACCCTTGGTCACATTCGACATAGTCAATCATGCTAAAAAGACCAAGATTCAAATGTCTAAAGCTAAATATCTTTAGTCTAACCCTGAGCAACTTGTAAGAATTGACTGAGTATATCCAAAGCCAAGCTATCATCCCCTCTCCTATCTCCCCAAAAGGAATCCTTTCCACTCCTCCTGCATCTCGCATAAATGTTGCCTCAACTTCCGCATCAGGAAAAATTGAACCTTTTTATCTCTCCCTCCTAATCAATGGTCACAAACTAAGCAACTACATAATTGATTCTAGGGCTTCCGATAATTTCATGTCAGTGAAGGTCACTCATACTTTAGGCTTCACACTTACCATGCCTTTCAGCGATAGATGTTACTCCATGGAAACCAAATAGGTTTCGTTAATTGGTCAGATCAAAGATGCACAGTTCACATTTACGGCGTTCCTAGAGAAAAGGGTGAAGATGACCATCTTTTTTGCTGATATCCCAACGTCATATGGAATTCTATTAGGAAGAAGCTTTTGTAGAGAAGTTGGTGGAGAGATTCATATGGACTGGTCCAAAGCCAAAATCCCCATCAAGGGTGTAATGTAGACATTGGAGCCTGAATCACAAAAGAAGTACCTAGTCACCAATTCTGATGACCCCAAAGCCCAAATTCTCTTTGAATCATTAGGGATGGGGAATTACTTCTTATCCACTGAGTCTGATAAAATGGACGTTCTCATCAGGAGGAGGACCTTAACAAGATATGGACACTACAGTTTGATGGCAGTTGTGCAACAAGTGGATGTGGCGCTGGAGCCATCCTAATATCCCTGAAGAAGAGATTTTCCCTCTTTCTTTCAAATTATAGTTTTTCAATACAAACAATACCACTGAGTATGAATCTTTGTTGCTTGGCATGCAAGCTACAAAGGAAAGAGGAATCAAGAATCTAAAAGCATAGGGTGATGCCGAACTGATCGTCAACCAGATAAAAGGGGTGTACCAAGTGAAGAATGACAGACTCAGGCACTACCGCAACATAGTATGGGACATCATTGAGGAATTTGATGCTTTCTCAACAAAATCCATTCCAAGAGCTCAAAATGACATGACCGATTCATTGGCCATCTCAGTGTCTCTTATGCTCCCTCACCTAGGGTTGAAAACAGACACATATACCATTGAGGTAGTCTTCCGCCCAAGCGTGCCAGACAATTCTCAGCACTAACAGGTATTCAATGATGACAATCAGCTTGTTGCTTTTCTAGAAAAAACAGATAACTTCAATAAGCTTCATTTTGAGGGATCTACTTCTGCATGCCGTGAATCTGTCGTTGGTCAAGCAAACGAATCAAAAGAAGGTGATGGCATATGTCAGCTCAAGGGAAATAAAATCCTAAAGGGTTTAGTCTCTCTAGAGTGATTGTTTGACAAACATGATCATTTTGTCAAGAAGAAGCAACAAGATGACCCTAACTCCTCTCCGAAACCGAATCTATCAACAGGTACTTGTAGAAGATCCGCAGTTTGTGAACATCAGGAAATGTTGTACACCCGAGGAAAAGCAGAAGTGTGTCAAATTGTTGAAGAAATATATGGACGTATTGGCATGGTCTTATGCCAATCTAAAGTCTTTCAAGCCTAAGGATGTTCAGTATGACATCTCATTAAAGGAAGATGTCAAACCCTTTCACTAGAAACAGAGGCATTACAATCCCAAGATCTCGGGTACCATCCAGGTAGAAATATAGAAAATGCTAGATGTAAGAATCATCTTTCCTATCCATCACAATACCTAGGTTGTGAAAATCATGCCCATGTAAAAGAAGAATGGTGAGATACGCATATGCGTAGACTTTTACAATCTGAATCAAGCATCCTTGAAGGACAATTACCCGCTACCCATAATGGATCAAGTTCTACAGGAAGTAACCCTGGTTCAGAGATGTTGTCCATGCTTGATGGTTTTTCGGGCTATAATCAGATTGAGGTCTCACTAGGAAGACCAATTGAACATCATTCACTACTCCACGGGGCACATTTGAACACATCGGGATGCATTTTGGCTTGACCAACTTTGGTGCCACCTTTCAATTGAGCAATGGACTTCACATTCAAATTTATGATGAGAAAGGTCATTGTAGTTTATCAAGATGACTTAACTATGTTCTCTAAAAAGGAAGTGATCACTTGTGATCATTTGGAGCAACTATTGATTAGATGATGAGAACACGGGATTTCCTAAATCCAAAAAGTCTGTTTTGAGGTTACTAAAGCAAATTTGTTGGGACACGTTGTCGGCAAGGAAGGAAAAAAGATAGATGTTGAAAGGGTTAAGTCTATTCAGAGTCTTACCTTACCCACAAGAAAGACTAGTGTTCACTCCTTCAGAAAGGTGAATTTTCTCAGATGCTTTGTTCCCAACTTCACTGAAAAGACTCATCACATATCAAATATGATGAAAGGGTCATAAAATTTCTGGTGGAGCGAAGAAGGAAAGGTTTCATTTGAGGATATAAAATCCTCCATTACCAATGCACCCATCCTAGTATGTCCCGACTTCTCCAAGGATTTTATCATGTACAGTTATGCATATGCACATACTGTATTAGCTATCTTAATGTAGAAGAAATCGAGGATGTTGAATCCCCAATCGCTTTCATGAGCTCCCCTCTCAAGCCTCATGAATTGAAGATGTCTCGAGTTATAAAATAATGCCTTAGCTATTGTCAAAGTAGTCAAGCACTTCCGGTACTACATCATAAACTCTCATACAGTAGTGTTGGTTCCGACATGATAGTTAAGTATATCCTAACTCAACAGGAGTTAGGGAGCTTAGGAGGGAATTAGATTGCAAAGGTCCAAGAGTATGATCTAGACATAAAACCAACCAATATGGTAAGAGGCAAGGGCCTATGTCATCTTATGGCTAAAAACAAAGATTCAGAGGTCCCCAAAGAGAAAGATGATTACATCGACACAGCGCAGGGTAAATTGAAGAAAGTTGATTCTCTACCTATGGTTCTATTTGTTGCGACTAACAACGAATGGTATTCAGAAATTGCTTTCTTTCTCACTTACGGTGAGTGCCCAACTCATCTAACTTCAAAGGAAAAGTAACTGTAAAGCTCAGGGTAGCTAGATATGTCATATGGGATGACGGTTTATACAAGTGCGGTATTGATGGCATCTTCTTGCGATGCGTTGATAAACTACAGCAAATCAAATTGCTTGAAGGTTTTCATGACTTAGCATATGGTAATACATTCTCCTCATCTATAACAGCACATAAGATCATCCGGGCCAGGTACTACTGGCCAACACTATTTCAAGATACAACCACTTGGGTAGCAAAATGTGAGCTCTGCCAACAGTTTGTCGACAAGCCAAAATTGGTTACTTTTCCCCTCAGGCCCATCATTATTGATGAGCCATTCAGGAAATGGGGAATTGACTTTATCAGAGCACTACATCCCCAATCAAGTGCCGGACATAGTTATGTCCTAACAGCAACAGATTACTTCACCAAATGGGTGGAGGTCATACCTGTCAAGAATGCCACCTCTGAAGTTGTTTGTAACTTCATCAAAGAAAATATCATCGTGAGATTTGGCATCCCACACAAGATAGTTGTTGATAATGCTTCCAAATTTTCCTCACAGGAAGTTATTGGTTTTTTCTATGAATATGGGATAACCTTGGCCCATGCCTCAGATTATTACCCCCAGGGAAATGGTCAGGCAAAATCTAGTAATAAGAACCTAGTGACCATCATACGGAAGCTAGTCGATGAGAATCAGTGGTCCTGACACAAGTCATTGTATGATGCTTTATGGGCAGACCGTATTACTCTGAAGAGGTCTCTCGGTATGTCACCTTTTCAAGTGTTATATGGAATCAACGTTGAACTCCCCATTTCTCGTGGAACTCCCTACTCTATGCTTGGCATGAGCGATCGAGGATGAGACTTTCTAGAATTCTCTAGAAAAGAGGATCATGTATCTAATAGAACTTGAAGAAAAGAGAGTAAGAGTGGTTGACAGGATCACCGAACATCAGAATCAAGTCAAGAGACTGTTTGATAAAGAGGCTAAGTAGAGGATTTTAGGAGGGAGATCTCATCCTTTTATGGGACAAGCGAAGAGAGCCAAAGGGAATGCATGGGAAATTCGACTCTCTTTGGAGAGGGCCTTTCAAGATCAAGCAGCTCAATGGAGAGAATAGCTTCTATCTCTCATATCTAGATGGAATTGAGCTCCGACTCCCCTATAACGGGTAGCATCTCAAAATATTTAGGAAGTAGAGCTTGCTTTCTTCTTTGTACAATTTTCTTTAGTTGTGTGGTTTGTTTTGTCGTGTGTTTTCTTTCTGTTGGTTGTGTGTTTTCCTTTCTTTTCCATCTCCCTTGTTTTTGAATCTGTAACCAAATTGGATAGGCACATGTAGATCTAGGATTCTCTACCCTTAAGCTTCGCTCAAAGTTAGTCCCTAGAAAGATCCAGCTATTATCTCCTAAAAATGATAAGGGCAATTTTGTAGGTAACCATACCAAAATTTTTGTTTTGGTCTCCCGTTGAGGTCTCTTAGCATTCGGAATGGCATAAAATCCCTTCCAAGAAAATCTAGTTTTTAGAACTTGGTCATTTTCAACCTTTTTGGGTTGGGTGTAGTTTTCATTTATGAAACATCAACCAAAACTATGCCCCTCTTTTCCTTTGGCACATCCTAGAGAGTGTTAACACTACCAATATTGCACCTACAAATGTTGTGCTTCTCAAAGCTACGCTAAGGCACATGCACCAACTTGTCAACACAACAAATGTTGTACCTCTCTAAAGTGTGAAGTGGGCATTAAAAAGTAGTAGTGGTAACACTCTCAAAGTTGTGCCTAGGGCACAAATATTTTCATGTCGACATCCATTTAGGTGTGCCATAGGAAAATTTGGTGGTGCATTTATTACACCTTTTGCTATATATAGGCGCGTCGACCTATCATTTTCACAATTCAAAAAAAAATGTGAAAAAGTTATTCCTCTATACTTGTCAGCGTTCCTGTCAGCCCTACGTGTTGCAATTTGTCACGTTTGTGGATCCCACATTGTCTCCTTTATCATTATATATTCCTGGTAAGTGGTCCTTACCCTCCTTATGGATTTTTTATGGTTTCTATGTTGGTTTATGTGGTTAGGATTGTTAATAAACAATGAACCTAAGAAGATAACACAATCCCAATATATTTTGTGCAACCCACTTCAAACCATTCTCTGTCCTCCTTCTAGATCTATAAATCTAGAAGAACTCTGCCACGAAACAACTCAGACTCATTTCACCCTTTTTCCCTGCTTTGCTAGATTTTTCCCCCTTGCCATCAAAATCAGAGCCAAAAGAGTGAAAATCATAAATATTTTTGTAATCAACCCACTATTTTTCCTTCGGCGCAAGCTTCATTATTGTTACATCAAGCACAACTACACCATAGGTGCACTATCCCCACACGTAACATTAGCCTTTCTTGTGCCTTATAAACATTGCAAAAATTTCCCTAAGAAAGCGCAAGCACGGGTGCACCTCACAAGAACTACAACAACATCGAATGTTGTGTAAACATTTCTCACGCAGCATGCAATCTAACTCCTTGGCACACTTCACCTTGATGTTACATCTACCACATCTACGCCAATAGCGTACCTGAGACCTTGCTACACCAAATAAATATGCCCCAGTTAAAACACTTCATATGGTGCAAGCACACATCCATTAACACCAACATCTGAATGTTGTGTGTAGTCTTCCACACCCTGCACCCCTTTTGGCACTATTTTCTCCCATGCAACACTTTCCCAAAGTACGCCTTGCTTTTCTAAGACCTGCGTAGCCTACAGTAAAGCTGCGCCTTGCCCCAGAGGCTCGTAAATTGCTAACTTTTCATTCTGTAAGATTTGATGGATGACTTAACAGCTAACATGGCTTTTCTGTGATGGACTTCCCTGATTCTTCTTGTAGATCAATAGTTAAACTCAGATCCACACATGTCTTCATCGAGTAAGAAGCAAGTCAAGGGTAAAGCCAGGCTAACAAAAATAGAATGAAATATAATACCAAAGGGTTAGGATGCAGAATCTCTTACAAAATGTGATCTAGATATCAGAGATTCAGAACTTAGGCACATTGACATGGAGGACTTCTGGGCTAGAAGTAAGAAGGTCACAGGTAGCCCATGGATGGATAAAATTGGTTGGTAGTGATCTATAATTTCTTTGCGGGATCCCGTGTAAGCACAATCAACAATGAGTTCATGATGTTGGTGGGCCATTGTTACAATAAGGACACAAGATGTGTCAAAAATGAGAAGGGCGAGGTAATAATCAACCTCACTACCCGGCATTTTGAGATCATGTTGGGTATCCCTCACCACCGAAATTTTGTAGCGGTAAGCCAAGAGGACTGCATGAAGACATGCAAAAAAATTAAAGACAAATGTATGTAGTTGATGAATGAGGTGTACCTCAAAAACAAGAAGGTGGTAAGTAGGTGGCCACAAGTCATTCATTGTAGTGACTTTTAGAAGAGCTGAGTGACACCATCACCTTCCTAAGTAGGGTGTTTGGGCTTCCGATGCCCATTAATTTCACAAGTGGATGCTTAGATATTTAGAAAAAATGAGCAAAATGTTCCTGATCAACATTTTGAATGGGGAGAGATTATTAGTAACACAATCTTAGAGCATGTTCAACAACATTTAGCAACTAGGAGGTTCTATATGAACTCCTATGTGGTATATCTTGCTTTACCTGAGAGAGGACTACCCAGCATTGAATCGGTATGGGGTATGGCCCTAGGTCAAAATATACGAGTACTATCTAGAATTAAAACTAGAGAACAACATAGCCCAATTCAGTAAAGTCAATGACATCTTCTTCTATGGCATCATCTGCCTCTTGAGGCCCAACATGACTCACGGTCGGATGACTAAAAGCGTGGTATCCACCACAGAAAAGTGGCCAGCGTTATTCACACAATTCCCCACTTTCACTTATCTCAGAGCCGCTAACTTCTTGGGAGAGCCCACCAAATTACCGAGGTATGCGGGACCTAAGCTGATCCTATTAGAGCTGTCTAGACAACTTATCACATACCATGAGAAGTGTTTGAAAAGAAAGAAGGGTGGAACTCCATTCCCCCTCACAGTGGGTAGGTACACCTGCACTTCACAAAGAAAATCCCAGGGAGATGTTTACAGAGCTTGAATTGCTCAATTTGAAGCATAATTTCCCAACGAGGCCAAACTTTGATCCTCGTGATTTCCTTCTAAGGGAAAAGCTAAATCAATTCATGTACCTCAAATTGAAGATATCTACATTGATCTATATCATGAAGTTGAGCTCAGATGAAAGGATCACTCCCACTTGGCCCTGGCAGAGATCATTCAATATGGTGTGGCCATCATCCCAAAGGGTTTCAAGCAACTGATCAAGAAGTTGATCAAGTTTATCTAGACACGGATGGGGACAATTGGCCATTTGCTGAAATTGATAGAAACAAGGCACCTCAGACTATTGAGGAAAGGGTCAAAGGCACTCTGCAGTACACTGAGCATTGGTGCAAGAAAAATGGTCTCATCTACCTTGGAGTAGACTTTACCATGTCTCCCTTGGGTAATGCACCCACCAAGCCGAAGCACTTGCCTAAAGGCAAAGGAAAAGATAAAGAGGGAGAGACAAGCATTGCTCAAGAGGAAATTCCTGAGAGCCCTCCTTCCGCCACCGAGGAGCAGGTAGTAAGCCTAATATCCCTAGGAGAAGAAGAAGCGGTAAGTGCTCCAATGGGCACATCCACTCAGGATGTTACCACTACTACAATTGGTGAGGTTCCCATCATCCCATCTCTTGCTCCTCCTTCCCCTCCTCATGTTACTCAACCAACCACTCCTTTGGTTGTGTCTTCTCCCCTATCTTCTACCATTCCCCCTTCCTCTTCCTCCATCTTCTCTTCCCTCATGATTTGTCCCCCAACATTTCTTCCCTCATCTCTCAGATCCCTTCCACCCCCACAGTTTCCTCTCCTACAGTCACTCCTACCCCTATGATCATTGGAGTGTTGGATTTTTTCTCAATGCCACCATCGAGTGTCTCGACACATTTCCTTGTGTCCCATTGTAGTTTCTCCTTATTCCACCCCTATTTCCTCCTCTTCCTTTGGTCCCACTCCCTTAAGTCCAGAATGGATCTCCGAACACCTAAGCCAACACAAGAGGAAAGTCCTTATTACACCTATGGAATTCTCCATTATTTTGGCTAAATGGCCTAAGAAGAAAAAAATCTATAAGCCACTTCTCTCAAAGCACTTGGTGAAAGGGTTATGGAGATCACATACCCTGATCTCACAAAGAAGAAATAAGATCTATCTCCTATAGATTTTACAGTGACTCAGGTCATGATGGGAACATCATTAGAGATCTTGCAAGGATAAGCCTTATCCACAGTGGATGCCCTTTACAAGAAGCTTAAAAAATGAAAGGAAGAGAAGAGAATGTTAAAAGAGCAAAACAAGCATCTTCTCCAAGCCCGGAAAAAGATGGGCAACGCCCCTCCTATGACTATCACTGACCCTCCTGAAGTTCTTAGTTAGGAGAAGATAAATGAGTATGCCAAGATCATCGAGAAAGGTATGGTAGTGTCTACATGGAGAGAGCATATCCTCAAAGATAGTGAGGAAGTGATTACAAAGTTCACAGAGCTTTATCAAAATATAGATCAAGCTAACAAGGAACTCTAGGAAATAGCAAGACCTATCTCTAAAGAGTTGGACCATGCCAGGTTGCAACATGAGACATTCTAGAAGATGCTTGACTGCCCAGTCGATGACTTGGTGAAATTCGGCATTTTTGATCACCCACGAGCACCCAACAAATTCCTTTGCTTTAGACTATCGGGTTGACTAGATGGAGTTTGTCTTGGAAAAAATAGACAAAATCAAGGAGGAATCCTGGATGTAATGCATCAAATGGAGCAAATCATCTTAAGGATGTCTCAAGTTTGCTCAGCCCATCATACACCTTGAGGAAGGTAGATGATACTATTTGATTTTCAAGGAAATCATGTCGCAAGGTTTAGCATCAAAGGCCACTTTTGATAAAGAATCTATCAACAACCTTCTAGCCTACCATGACTTTGTTGGATACCTGATGGAGGCAGGTAATGAATACTTCAAACTCTCGGAAAGACTCAGAGATGAACGGGAAACTTGTGAAGTCATCGGGGATCACACCAAGGGTCCAACTCAAGATCAACTTCAAGTAATGGTCAACAAGTTCATGGAGTATCGAGCTTAATTTCACATTTCCTCTCTTGAGCAGAAGTAGGACACTCCTTTCCAGCCAAGGGATGATGACAAATAGGTTCCTTCCTCCTGGGATAAATCCCATTTTTGTAAAAATATTTAAAAGAATGTTGGCACAAATGATGACATCATCCATGTTGCACCATGAGATGTTGTCATCCACAAAATTACCCTAAAGTCAACATTTGACTTTTAGATATTTTGTAAATAGTTGTTGGCTCCTTTTGGCCTTCTTTCTCCTTCTCCTTCTATAAATACTTGGATACTTGTAGTATTCAGTGTGAGCAAATTTGTATGAAAAATAGAGTGAGGAGAGAAAGACTTTGAGCTTTCTTGTAATAGAACATTATTAATACAAAATTGAGACTTTGTGTTGAATTTCTGTGTTACGTGTTAGATCTTTCTTAAGTTAGATCTGCATGCTTATTCTATTAGATTCACATATATTTTGTCATTTGTTTATCAATGTTTCTTTGTTTTTTATGTGAGTAAGTTTGGCTCTGTTTACTACCAGCCTAAAACATAAACCCTCTGACCTTTCTACTTTGGAATTCATTTCTTTTCTCCCTTCAGACCCACCTCTCTTCTATTCCTTTTTTCATTCCTTTCTATTCTTCATCGAAACTAATTCCACCGGGATGAGATCCTCAAACCCCTTGAAGGCAGAATATTGTAAGACTTGCACAAATTCCTGCTAGTAGAATAACAATAAACCAGTTTCACTTTGTTGTCTCAAAGAGGGGCTATGCCCTACACACTGTTGGCCTATCTATCCATAGATCTACCCACCCAACATATTTTCAAACCAATAGGATGATATGTGATGGGAACATGATCGAGTAAATAATTCAATTAATTCTGACTACATTAGTGGAAAATACAATTGATTGATAGTGTTCTGCCATCTAGTGACAAAGTCTCAAAGGGATTAATTTTTGGATTGTTTGATGGTGGCAAGGTAAAAAATAAAATTTTTTTGAGTGAGATTTATAGCGAAGTGATTGAGAAACAACATAGCTAACTATGTGAAAGAGACCAAAGAATGTTGAGGGAGGGAATTGTACCAATCCAAAGCAAGTCCTGCTAGTGACATAGGAAAGGTTATAAGCATGAGATATTGATTGTGGATAATGAGATAACACAAATTTCTAAATTATAGTATGTCTTTACGAGGATCCTCTTGGCCATGGAACATGGTAAATTCAAGAAATTCCCAATGCAGAGGATAGGGCTTATATGATATTGATGGATGGATAGGTTCATTAAAAACCTGATCATAAGTGAGGATGTGTTTGGATCCTTTGGTAGTAGTTTCTAAATTATCTAATATGTTTGATAGATATTTTATGGAATCATTTGTAAGATTAAATGTGAAGGAATTGACGAGAGGACACGATTGATTTGATTGATGAAAATATGAAGTAGTATAGTTTTGTAATAGTTGGGCTTTAAGTGGAGATCAATGAGGGTTAGATTGAGAGTATATTGTTTGTGAAGTGGGTTGTGATAAAGGGATGTTGGGAGATGTGAAATAATGTTGAGTATGTTGTTATTGTTGGATGAGAAGAGTTAATTTGGCCTGAGTAGGGATATGTGTATAATTTTGAGAGGTTTGAGACATGTAGAGAGGTATTGAAGTTAAAATAGGTTGATTAGATGAGGTTGGTAAATATGAACATTTTGATAATGTTGTACTAAAGGAAAGGATGTGGAAGAGATTTCTGATGCGGTGCACTTAACATGGGCTAGGAAGCAATAGTTTGGAGGAAAGTGAAAGAGGGTTTGAAAACCCACAAGCAAGGATCACAAGGGACGCGTGCACATCATGAACATGCAAGCGGTAGCGTGAAGAGATCTTGAGAGGAGCGAGCATCAACTAAATGTGCATGCAAAGATTCAAAAAATGGGCGAGAACTTGGTTAAGCCGTAAAACTTTCCTCTATCTCATAGATCAAAAGACGTGTACATATATAGGAGGTGTTGAGTAACCCCAATGATGCAATCATGATGACTCGAGTAGAGAGGGGGAGTTACATTCCCAGAATAGAAGTGTAACTCCCAATGACGCATATGATGTGCACACCGACATGCTAACGCACTTAGGCGACACGCCGACACACAGATGCATAAGGGAATCTCATAATGACCCCTAAATGACACATGGACCTATGATCTCACCTAAGCGAGATGACTCACCTGATGATGTGGAAAATAACACACACCAACACCCCCCCTTCATTATAACTTAGGATGAGGCGGTAAGTTAGAAATGAAAAATAGGTCCCGAAAAAAATCGATGAGGTACCCATGTATAAAAGAAGTCCCAAGCAGTGAAGGAAAACCCAGTGGGAAAAACATCCACCACAAGAGAAAAAAACACTCTCTAATCTAAGAAATATGCCAAAGATGGGTCCCAGCTATAGACAAGCCTAAAAAGGTACCCATGTACAAAGAGGAAATCTCTCGAAAAGAAGAAGAAGAGAGAAGAAGAGGGAGACAAGAGGAATGCAGAAGATGCCATGGATGGATCTAAACTCTGCAGCTCTAGGAGGTCTCCCAGAAGAATGTCGATGATGAGATCCTCTACCTCTGGACTGAAGAAGAGCCACCCACAATGAACTATGTGCCTACCCTTAGGAAGGACAAAAATGACATGCTAGAAGTCCACCCACTCCACAAAGGAAACTGAAGGTAGCAACACGAAGAACTCTGAGTCTAGTGCATGGAAGTGTGACATAGGTCTAGTGAGTGAGTGCCAAGGAACTGAAGGTAATGCCATGTGTGTAGAACTGTTAGAGTATAAAAGAGGAACACCCATGGAGAGGATGTCCAAGTGATGTGAAGGGAACAAAACATCTTCCACAACAAAAAAGGGATCCACAACTGAGGGTGGATCAATAAAGGTCTCCGGAAATGTGGAAGTGACATGATTCCCAGAAGAAGGGGAACTCCAACAAAAAAGATGATAAACTCCTCACGAAATACTGTAGATGGATGAGGAACCTGTAGAGAATCACAAGTGGACTCTACAAAAAGATGACTAAGGTCAGGTAGATACTCATCCTAATGAGGGGGCTCAACAAACGAGAAGAGTGATGTTAGATAGGTATGAGTCATCAAATGAAGGCAGAGGAGTGGAAGGGTCCTCGCACACTCAAAGTGGAAAGGAGGCTGGTGTAATGAGTTGTGTGAGACTAAGTAGGAGACTACTTGATAAATGATGAGATTTGGGAAGTGTCAACACTCTCTGGAATAGTGAGAGAAAGAGGAGAAGAGTCCTCTGTAGTACTCTCGACATTAAAATTGTGTGCACAATCCTCGTCATCGAAGTAGAACCAAGCAAGCTTGTGTCGGTGGGAACTGCCATCACATGAAGAAGAGGAGACAATGAATCGAGTAGTAAGAACAATGACTACAATATGTGAAGGGTCTCAATAGAAGGACTAAAGAATGCTCCGGACACGGTGATGTGGATCGAGTTAGCCACATAAAATTAGAGATAATGAGAGAAATGCATCATCATGTGACCAAAGACATGGTCACAAGTGTCAAGGAATTCCTTTAGATGACGATGATCAACAGGTGTAGGAACTGGCCCAAGTAAGAAGGCTGAAAGACCCTCGTGGGTGAAGTAACGTTCTATGGAAGCACAGCAGGCTGAATAGGTCTCTCTCCCGGTGAGAAGTGGCGGAGGATGTAAGGTGATCCTATGATGCTCACATCTAGAAAGATCACTCTCCATGATGAAAAATGAAAGATGCACAAAAGCAAGACGTCAGACTCGATCGATAATGTGTCTGTGTGTGAGAGCCCAAGAGTAAAAGCAACCCCCCCAAAATGTGGCACTTTATAAAAGTTTTGCATTTACAAAACTAATAATTCCATCACATAGTGTGCAAAAAATCATGCAACTTTGACTAAAGAAGCACTCAAAAATGAGCTACGAGTCAAAAGTTATGGCATTAAAACGATTCCCACAACTGATGGAAAATGCCACTAGATCTTGCAAACACATTAAAAAAGTTCTCAAAACGAGTGCAAAGGGTATCGTGTGACTACTCATTGGAAACGACATCAAATTTTAGGCATATTTTTTTTTGAATACGAGGGGGGATTAGCCTCTTGCCAACCTCGGACCCCACCCTCCGTCTTCCACACGTGCATGAAGGACATAATACAAGCCAAAATAGAAGCCCAAAATTAATACAATGCCATGTAAATGTTTTTTTTGCCTTAAAACATTAAAAACGTGTTTTTTTAACCTGCCAAACAAGACTAAAAGGTATGGGGCCTAAAGATGAGTTGTCAAGCCATGTGGGGAGATGTTTGAAGACCCCAAACTGCCAAAAATGCCAAAAAATGCCAAAAAATGGCTGAGTAGAGTTAAGGTGAGATGGAGCAGTTGGGAGGTGCTGTAGGTCTACACAAGGCCACGTGGTGGAAGGCTTGGAGAGTGCTACAGGTCTGCACAAGCTGGAGGAGCCGTTTGAAGACCCCAAACCATCAAAAAAAACAAAAACGCCAAAAACGGCTTAACAGAGTCAAAAATGTTTTTCAATCAAGAAGGCAGCGTGTACTGGTGTGCATGTAACGAAGTTGGAGCAACCAAAACAGCAAGCCAAAAATGTTTTCCAATTCAAAAATGTAGGTTGAAGCGACAAAACAGCTTGGTGAGCGAAGTCAAAAAAATGTTTTCCAATGCAAAGGAGGGCACGTGGGAGCTGTTGGAGCCTGAGAGCACCGAGCCAAGTTGTAGTTTGATCCCACAATGAACCAACACTCAAAAAAGGGCCGAAGCATCTAGTTTGATCAAGACCATGGAGGGCAGCGAACAACTCAAACCAGGAGAGTGCACAGAGATGTAGGGTCGAGTTCAGAAGTGTGATCGAGCAATGCACTGAACGGAGAGGTAGAAAAACATCCACAAAGTGCAAGGAGATCGGTAACCAGCAATCAGGATCAATCAGACCATGAAGGAGCACCTTGAACCTACAATTTTCTCTCAACACAGAAAACACCAGCATAAAACCAAACACAAGAACCTCCCTTTTTTTAAAAAATAATACCCCAAAACATGCATGCAACCCTGGAGATTCGAGCGGTCGAAGACTCTAAACTTGAAAACTAGAAACCATGAACAATGACCTCGAACACAATCAAACCCGTGCAAGAGGTATGGTGCCTAAATCAATGCAAGAAGAGCATGGTAGGAATTTCCATTATGACACATGCAACGAGAACCTAAATATCACGCTGAAAGCTAGAAAACACACACAGAAATGCCAAGGAGTGCACAGATCCACAAGATCCACTCTGATACCGTGAAAGAGGGTTTGAAAACCTGTAAGTGAGGATCATGAGGGACAACATGCACATCAATGGACGTGCGAACGATAGCGTGAAGATATCTCGGGAGGAGCGAGCATCAACCGAATGTGCATGTAAAGATTCGAAAAATGGGTAGAACCTAGTTAAGCCATAAAACTCTCCTCTATCTCATAGATCAAAAGACATGTACATATAGGAGGTGTTGAGTAACCCCCAGTGTTGCAATCATGACAACTCAAGTAGAGAGGGGGAGTTACATTCCCAGAATAGAAGTGTAACTCCCAATGATGCATATGACCACCGACGTGATAACACACTAATGCACTAATGTCTTGATGCATAAGGGAATTTCATAATGACCCCTAAATGACACATGGACCTATGATCTCACCTAAGCAAGATAACTCACTTGATGATGTGGAAAATAACACACACCAACGAAAAGAAAGAAGGATGTGAAGGATATACATAGGTTTGTTGAATGGTGTTGTATTTTTTTAATTGGTTGATATGTAGATGGTTCATAAGGGGCGAAAGATGTTTTAGATACTTGCGAGGATATTCTAGAGCTAAATGAGGTTGAGTAGGGTGTGATAGGTTAATAAGTTTGATAAGAATTAAATCCTAGGTGAAGAATATTTTGAAAGTTATTAGGATAAAAGGATGTTACAAGATGTGAGGCCAATTTTAAATATGATGTATTAAGAATATAAGGATATGGTAGCAAGTGATTTTGATCCATGGTAATGATCGAGAAGAAAACAAGAAAATTCCTAGGAGATCTATAAATTTAATAGACAAGATAAGTAGAATAATTTTTTAATTATCTTAAATTAATTAAGAAGAGGTGAAATGTACAATATGGATAATGAAGGTCCTAGGAAATTGTCATCTGTCTTGTTTCATGAATGTTTTGAATGAATTTCTCAATATAACCGAAGGTACATGACATCTAACTCTATATTTTTGTTGGTACGGGTGTGGCATTGGGGCCTACCCCCTCACTTCACATTCCCGTTCCAATAAGGGAGTTAAGTGTTGAGCCAAAATATACTAACAAGCTGGAGATTATACTCGGCTGAACATTGAGTCAACTTCCTATTGAGGGATGAAATCCCAATCAGTTTCACATGGGTGGGAGTGTTTGTATGTGTTTTTGATTTATAAGTGGTTTGGTTGTGTGTGAGGGAAAGATAAGTGAATGCAATCAGTTTACTTTCCTAATTAAAACTACGTGATCAAGAAGAATGTGTTTGTTCATTTTAAGCCCAAAATGAAAGATTACTTTCGATGAGTACAAACAAACAAAAATTCAGTATAGAAAACAAAAAGAAGGATTAGGACTCACCTCTAATAACACTCCCTTTTTATTTTTATTTTAGCAATTTGTGAAGCAAACAATTCTAGAAATCTAGTAGGTGAGATTTCCAGAAACAATACCCTACAAATAGGTTAGGAAAAAATAAAAGAAAAAAACAAAATGGAAGCAAAAAGTAGATTGTTATGTTTTGAAAAGCACATAGGAAAATTGTAGGTGATTTAGCCAAATCGTAGGTGATTTAGCCCATCAAACAATTTCTACATAGAGAAGTAGAAAAAAAAATGCTATCGTTTTGATGAAATGAAGCAAAGAAAAAAGGGATGGGAGTCCCACCATGCTTGCCAAAATGTTCATGAAAAATCTTACTAGTCTTCAACCTGTGTTTTCAAGCAAGATGATAAGACCTTTGCAACCTCAATAGGCAGGATTTCCATGATACCTATGGATGTGGATGGAGGATGTTAGATGTTGCACTCTGTGGAAGAATAAATAAAACTCCTCTCCTATGAATGAACCTACAATTATAGGCACTACACAAGATGGGATTAAATATATTTATGGTGGATTTCCTGACAAAGGCCAGTCCCCATAATTAAATGGACTTCCTTGCAAGTATGTCAATCCACTTTTAAGAAATTAATCGGTGATGATAAAATAAGTGATAAAAAGATGAATGAAAAGAAGTGATTTAAGAAATTAAATAATTAGTGATTAATATAATTATGTGAATGAAAGGAAGTTACCTGATATCAAATGAATGATAAGACTATAAATGTGATATTACTATATTTGAGAAGGTGGATGATGATTTTGGTGATGATGAAGCTCTGGATCTAGATAGAAAACCACCCTCTAATGTTTTGACAATAACCTGAGAACCGTAGCTCCATTTTGCAAAAAGAAAGATACATTGGAAATATGACTTTAAGATATTTCTAGTGGTGCAGAGAATTATAGGTGATTTTCTATGAATTGCTAGTGATTTAGCCAATCTTTAGAAATTTTAGGAAATCACCAACGATTATGGTAAAAATGTATAGGCCAAAAAATGGAATAATACGGGACTTTGAATGAAATGTTAGAAAGGTTTATTTAAGATTAGAAATGATGCATAATGATGTAATGAAGTAAGGGAAACGACTTACCTTGCATTATTTTATAAAATAGGAGCAAAAGGTGATGTTACCTGGGAGAGAAATATTGTTGATGCAAGAAGATTGCTGATGTGATTTTAGACAATTGAATGATGTTCAAAGATTCTTTTATTGTTTTTGGATGATCTCGACTCTATGAGAGGTTTATAATGTAAGAAGAAAACAATATTAAGTCCTAGAGTCACATCCACCTTCTATCCTCCTTTTAAAATGAAGGCTTGAAGTTGGTATTTATATAGTAAAGAGGAGAGAATCGCCAATGATTGTAAGCAATTCGAGTTTGGGAGGATAAAATTGCTATTTTTGTCTTAAGTGGTTGAATATTTAAGGTAATCATATCTAAATAAGTTATATATGTCGAGTGTGAGGTTCGAGTTGGATGGGTTAGTTAGGATAAAGTAGGTATCAATTATAAGGTTTCCTAATTTAAACTAGCTCTAACTAGTGAGGAGTGAGAAGCGGTTATAGGGATAAGTTAGAGGAGGTTAAAATATATTTAGAAGGTTTAGTTAAACTAGTTGTAACTAGTGAGTTAGGATGAGTGAGGTATAGGGATAAGTTAGAGGTGGTTAGGATAATATATTTAGAAGGTTTAGTTAAACTAGTCGTAACTAGTTAGTTAAGATGAGTGAGGTGTGAGGATAAGTTAGAGGTGGTTATGTGGTATTTATGGAAGGTTAGTAAACTAGTAAATTACAACTAGTGAGTGTAGGTGAGTTGACATGGTGAGGTGTGAGGGTATAACTAATTAATTAATTAATTAATTTTAGGGATAAGGATGTGGGTGACTTAGGTCATGGAGTGTTTTTAATTAATAAATGAAGGGTTAGGTTTAATTAATGATGGATGTGGAATTATGCAAGTATAGTAACGATGTTAATATTTAATAAATATGAGGGGTGTAATGTGATAATGAGGGTTCTGGCAGACCACGACACTAGAATTAGAGGTGTTAATTTTAGGTGTCTACACATATAGCTCCACAACTCAACCTCATGTATTCTAATAGCCATACCCAGTCCAAATGAACACCTGAATCATGGTCACCAACCTGTAAATGCATCCTAAAACTCATGTGAGTACCCAAGAACTCTCTAAATTTTTTATCCATCATTACAAAATAATTATTAAGTCACCCAAAATCTCTTACCATCATGCACCATCACCTAGGCTAGATAGGTAACTGAATAGGTTTGTAAAAAAAAGCATTTATCACTCAATCAACCTATACAACCATGAACACCTCGAATCATCATGGAATAATTATTCTTAGCATTATATAACCCTAATCCACCATCCAATTTGTAATTAATGAGGTTTTACACAATGACAACACCTAAATCACAACATGCCCCAACAAATGACATTATAAAATTGACAAGAACCATATTCCAATGAAAAAATCAATCCTAGAATTTGGTAGACCATATAAAATAGAAACATGTTTTGTTTATTGTTTTACAAATCAATGTTGGCTTCCCTGAAAATCATTAAACAATTTTTCCTAGATCTACATAGGTTAATCTTAATGACATTTTAAAATTGATAAAAACCTTATTCCAAAGAAAAAATTAATCCTAGCAGTCGTTAGGCCATATAAAATAAAAACATGTTCTGTTTATTATTTTAGATAAATGTTGGCTTCCTTGAAATCATAAAATGATCTTTCCCAGATTCATTAATTTAATCTATAATTTTCAATGTTGGACTCAGGAATATGGTATAGCGAGGTTCCAATATTTTAATTTTTTGACTCCAATATTTTAATTTTTGGATTCCAATATATGTGATTTTAGAGTGCAATAAATTTCACTATATGTGATCTTTGGATTCTATTATATGTGGTTTTGGATTACAATATATAGTCTTTTAGATTCCAATATGTGTGATTTTGGATTCCTATATGTTTGGTTTTGGAGTACATATAATTCCTATATTTAACATTTTAGAATCCAAAACTACTAACAATTGATTCAAATATTGCCTATAGTTTTTAGCTGCTTTCGGACTAGAATAGGTCAAAATTTAGTGAAGTAAGTATTTAACGGTTACCCTAGTGTAATTTTGAGTGCACTAGAATACTAAATGTTTTATCATTTAGTGCATTTGAATTAAAATGAGTGTGATAGTATGAGAAGAAGTATTCTAACATGAGAACATATGCTCTAGCATAACACTAAGTGCGCTAGTGTGAGTTAGAGGGAGTAAGTAAGTTTTAGAAATCATATAAAGGTGAAAACAATGTGGAAGGGACAATGTAGTTTTGTAATATTTATAGGAGAAATTATATGCATTGGACGTATGAGAGATAAATTTCAAAATTGTGAGCTTATGAGATATAGATGATGTTTGTTTAGCATAGAGCACTATGGGTGGTTTTGGAGGTGATAGGTTAGACACACATAGCATGGATACACGAGATCAGATTAGACCACTCCTTGTTGACCCCACTAGTGAAGCAATGTCATAATGAGTCTTAGACATTCAAATTACTGATAAGGGAGAGGTTTATAACACTAGAGGATGTGCAACACATATTAGGACTGCCTATGCATGGCTGGTTGATTCAATGGGAGAGAATAGCATCGCACATCAGGTGCGAGACACACATATATTTTTGGATTAGAGGAGATTCATGGAGAGGGGATCAAAGTACAAATTTTACATATCAGTAAAAAGTAAGTGGTAGTAGTAAGAAGTAATGGATAATGTAACAATAGAACTTGTGATGTGTGGAGTGTAAAGGTAGATGCCCCCAAAAGCCTCAGTAGAAATGATACAACTCAATTTTGAGCATCATGTATCGTGTAATAAGTTGTCAGAGATATGCATTCACTTCGAGATACCCATTGAATGTGCATGTGCATATAGATAAAGTTAAGAAAATTACAATATCTAATTTGTATAAGCTAAGAGTAAATGAAACCAAGATATGTAAATGTCACATGAGTGTGATGATGTGGTATGTAAGATACATAGATGGTGGGAGAAAAATTTCCCCAGTAGATGTGTGTGAGATGAGACTCATTTAGAATTATCCTCTCAACATTCAAGAGTGAACCATAGAAATGGAGTGTTTCATTAGGTAATGAAGATTAAGTATGTGAACTAGAGATGTGATGATGCTCGAAACATAATCATGAAGCATGGAGTGAGAGAGAGTAATAGATGTTAGGAGAGATGTATTATGAAGCATTAAGCATGACCTTTAGTAAGAGTAGATCTTTGTGAGGTTCATTTAAGAGTTAGAACCTCAATAGTTAAGTATGAATCATGGAACTAGAGTATGTCATCAGGGAATGATGGTACCATGTGTGTACCAATTATGTAAGAGTTCTTATAAATATAGTCATGAAGTGAGAAATGGTAAATGTAATAAAAGAAGCTATAAGTATATACTAGAGACAAGCTGATAGCGATGGTGGGGAGGAAGCTGATGCCCCCAAGTGTGTGAACTATGGAGATCTATGTGATGACGTGAGAAGGAAAATTCCATGGTGGTAGAGTTTTAAATTTTCATAAGAAAATATATGGTCATCAAAATGGTAGGCATGAGCAAGATTATGACTAGCATCATATTCTAGGTCTAACATCAGAAATGTAAGTAGGTGATGGATCACATCTTCTGTCGAGTGAGTTGGTTGTGCTTCCTTAGATAGTGATTGGTTATTTGGGATTGGTAACACTGTAGATTACTTAATAGGAGGAGATAATGAGGAAATTATTTTCAAAGGTAGTATGATATTGGGTTGGATAGGTGAATCTTGACTTACCATAAAAGGACCATTAGTAATTATGGCGTGATGCTCATCGAGATATGGAGGGATTATATTTCTGATATCATTGGGGTTTATAATTTTTATATGATCATGTCACAAAGTGTTGTGCAGAAAATCAAATAAAACCTTGATGCTCATGGTTCCCAATTCTTCATTTTAGAGAATAGAAATCATTTTCACAATGTCCATTAATTATATGATAATTATAAAATGGGTGAAATTTTTATTTTATAAGTTGATAAAGAGGGTAGTAATGAGTAAGTGGAAAGGTGATCAACTTGTGATTAAGGATCTTAGGGAGAATATCTTATTACTTATCATTTTATCAAACTTTAGAGGTGTTGGTTATGGTAAGACCTTGGCTCCACTTGTATGAGCACATGTAGTACACGTGGGATTATGATGAAGTGTAGAAGAGTAACTAGCATGGGCCTGAGAAGCATCCTTGAGATGTTGGATTTCAATTGTGAGGGATGTAATAGTGGTTTACATAGCTTGAAATTTATCTTGAAATTAATAGTGTAAGGATTGAATTAACTTGAAGATGGATTGATTGTTTTTGTATCGGGAGTGATAGTGTCGTCAAAGAGATGGTAGAAAATGGTGATTACTTATGAATGATCGCATATTTGTGAGGGAGGTATATAGTTTCTAGGGATTTTTGGAGAACATATTTTCAAGGTGAATACATTTGAACTTATTAATACAAGGAGACTTGAGGAATTTTAGGATATGTGGAAAGAAAGGTAATGTGCAATATAAGGATCCAAGTGTTAGATCACAAGTGGGGTTCAAAAAATCATTTAATTTAAATTGAACTAAATATAATTTCAGAATAACTAATGTAATGAATGATATATAGGTAATAGAATATAGTAATGGATAAGTAATGAACATGAAATAATATGAAACCTAAGAAAAAGATATATATATATATATATATATATATATATAGAGTGTGAATTAGCTAGCTCCATGCAAGATGGAGATGATCGGACTGAGGAAAATATCGAAATAGACTAGAAGAAGTGTCATAAAGGCTCACTTTGGAGGTTTTGGAACTCAGATATGTGCATGACAAAAGCACCCACATGAAGACATGAGCATTTGAACACTATTCTTGTTCTTTAGTGTTTTCTCAGTGCTTAAGTTTTGATAATTTCTAAATAAGAGGAGTTTCACTATTATTCTTCCTTTATCACTCGATTTATATATAATGTGGTTGATCATACTGTAGCTTACAAAATAGAAACCTAGTTGCAAAAACCTATAAACCACATCAAACCTAGTAAATAAGATGCAGAATGGGGAGTGAGTCTGACCTTGGTGGTCACCCAAAGAGTGATCTTATGACTGAGAATTGCACTACATCTTGGAATCCATGTAATTTTGTGTGTATGTGTGTTTAATGATGCCCTATTTTCCCTTGTGCAAGTCGCACTATGAAATAGGGCTAGATCTAGGTTACCCTTATGTAAGTTTTGAAAGTTTGAAAATATGTGTAATGCAATTAAATGAACTTCCCCTCCTATGTTGTGTATGAATAAGTGATGTATCCCTTATCCCTTGTATGGATGTGCTATATATATGATTTTTAATGCTCTTGTGCCTTTGGATGTAAGATTAGGTGATAATAGATAGTAGATAATGTTTAGTGCTTGGCCCTTTATTTGAGAGCAATACTAAGTACATATATGATTCCCTTCTTTAAATTTCATAATTAACAATTGAAAGGCCAAATCAAAGTACTAAAATATGATGAATAAGTAAAAGAGACCCAAAAGGTTAATAAAATCATAAATAAGGTTAGGAGTTCTAGGAGGGACAAGAGCACATTAGCACTTCTATCCCGACTAGGTTCTAATGTCGAGTCCATTAAAGATAAATTATTCAAGTACCGAAAAGGTACTGTAAGATGTATAACACCAATATGAATACAAGTTATAAATAAAATTAAAAAAGGAGTTATCAATCACTAGTTTTCTTTCTTAGGAATCATTTATACATTACTATTCTTTAGGACCTAGAAATGTACCCAAGTCCATAAATTTTATGTCTAGAAGCTGGAGGTGGTTCATTGCATAATCAGTAGTTAATAATACATCATTAATTGGTATGGACCTCATAGGGTCATGTAACATCTAAAAGTGACATATGATATACCGGAGGATAACATGAGAAACTATAGGATTTGGGGTACATATTAGGCCTAACATAGAGAGGAACAGTTTCACAAAATTCTTAGCACAAGTGTGGGTTGTTGTTGGGCCCCTTAAATATTGACTAAGTATGAAAAACATGGCTGCGGGACCCTAGCTATAAGATGGTGTGCAAGGAAAAAGTGTGCAAGAGAAAAGGTTCAAGGAAGCATATAGCATGCATGCAACTTGAAAGGAGATTCAAGACTTAGCCGATTTAAGAAACAAAGGAAGAACATGTGAAAATCATGATCGGTTGCATGTGGATAACATGGCATCCAGCGGCAACAGTGGCGGAAAGAGCATGCAGCAAAGAAAGGAATATTCTAGAAGACCATCATAAGATGGTTTGGAGATCTTAGGCCTAAGGAAACATGCTCGTTGAAGGACCACATTCCACACTTGGTGACAAATCTAAGGGTGCGGCAAGGAGAGTTGGTAGTGTGGGAAGGTGATAAATACGAGTGCTTACAGACCAAGAAAAAAGGGGATATAGAGATAAGAGGAGAAGATATGAGAGATACATAGAGAGAGAGAGAGAGAGATAACATGGGTGAAGCTCTGCAAGATTACTATGAGTGGAGCTACGATGTAGAAAGCAGATATGCTTGAGCTTAGCATTGTAATTTATTTTCTGTTTTTACGTAGTTATACAACCCTAGTGATGTGCATGACTACGATCGCCCTCTATGGCTCTTTTTAATGAAATGATGAATACAATGGGGTTACCTATTGTAATTAGATATGAATATCGTGGGTTTCATGTATATTTCATTCATACAAGTTCTCTTTCCTTTCATGCTATGAATGGTTGTAGCTTTCTTTCTGTTATATTATATGTTATGGAGTCTTTTAAAACACATAGTCTAAAGAAAATACAAGGATCTGGAGGCCTTCTGAGCCTTGTAATCCTTGTATGTCTAAAATTATTTCCTGAATACTCCTATACTAATCATTGATGAATGATTCCCACTAAAAAATCACATAAAAGAGAGACTTGGCACCCGCGCGTGCCTCGGGTGAGCACTCAACTTCTGCTGGGTGATAGGCTGGCACACATGGGATTCCTTCCTCTTATAGTGGGAGTAAAATTGACTACATCTTGGTTCCATTATCGGGACCTCTTTTCAAAGTTGTAGTGGGATATAGTATGCATCATGATACATTTAAAGAGTAATGAAGGATTGGTTAACATTAGGAAATGTTGAATCATGGTTCAAGAGCAAAGAGGATGAATTTTCCAAGAGATTTAGCACTGGACTTGAGTTTGATACACGTAGATGGGTAGAGGAGAATCTCTACCATGATCTATATGTGACTTTTTTCTGTTGCTTCCTAGTAGAGTTATTTGGGTGGATTTCATCCTATGCATCTAGATCAAGTTGGCATTATGGATCATGGATATGGACCAAATAGGACTACCAAAGGTTGCGGGATACGAGATCGCGTGGACCCATGCTATAGATCACTAGTGGGGATGAGTACTAGCTAGCTACACTCTGGGATATGCCATTTCCACTTATTCTTGTCCAGAGGTTGCTGAGTTCAAGTTTTACATGAGAACCTAGGGGATTGTTTCTATGTGTTATCCCACTATCTATGAAGATATTGATGGTTACCATGAGTTTAGAAGTGCTCCTAATGGCCGGCTAAACCATTCTGAGTGTTGGGTAAGGAAGCTCGGGTGGAGGAAGATGGCAGATGATATGATAGAAAAGGAGAGGGAAGAAAGATGGCTCAAGTATGGTGAAGTGTGTGAAAGGGAGATTACTAGATGACACAAAGCTACTAGTGTGATGGATCTATGGAGACAGATGTTTGGGAAGGAGTTAAGGTTCACATGGAGGAGATGGAACCTAAGCAGTTTGTGCTACCCCATCTTAGCAAGCGTGTGAGGGAGACCCCTTTAGCTTTTGGTGAGATTTCGTCACATGGAGAAAGGAGAGTCGTTGGCGCATATTTGAACCCACCCAGTGACCAAGCCCTGGCACTTGGTTTTCCCAAACTAGGAAGAAGTATTGATCCAGTTGAAACTAGTGGAAGAAATAGATCCATGCCTAGGAGATATAATTTTACATTCCCTTCTTCTATGGCTGCACATATTCCAGTATTCGGAGGATTTTTTGGACAAGGGGCAAGTGTACAAACTTTTTGTCTCACATCAGGGGGTGGCATGGGACAAAGTAGTGGTGGTGGGGCACCATCATAGACCATCGACACACAATTCAGTGGGACCATGGGGGCACTTGGCATAGCTCCTACAGGCCCTATTGGATGTAATGGTTCTAGTGGATCGGTGGCTCTGAGAGTACGGGGAACCAAGTGGACTGGTGGATTAGGTGATAGAGGAAAGCTGGAGGGAACCAAGGCTCTGGTTTAGGACAAGGACCTCAACAACCACCTCAAGTTTTCTTTGAAATGTCTCTGCACTTACCAAATTAAAGGGGCACTAAGGATGTTGTGGAACATGTTCACAAGTGTGAATTTCTATGGAGTACGAAAGGTATCACAACCCTAGAATGAAAGGCTAGTCAATTTGTAACCACATTGTAAGGGCGCACGCATAGCTGGTATAGAAAGTATGATCCTCATCAAATAGTTGTGGATTATACGCCTTAAAGAATGCATTCTGAAAAGTTCCACATTCCTAAGTTCAAGCAAAAAAGCATTAGCACTTTGAAGGAGATCTGATAAGGAATGGCGAGAGAGTGTACGGGAGTATGATGCACACATTAAGACTCTCTTGTCTAAATTATCATATGATATACATCCTTCTCAGCATGTATAGTGGTTTATTGGAGGATTGATCACCCCTTTTAGAAGGGCCATGTCTCATAAAACTTTCATAGATCCACATGAAGCATTGGAGGCTACCTTACATGCCGAAGCCATTGGTAGTATTGACACTGGCATTAGCCCATTCTTGGAGGCTTAGATTGCTGTTATGGCTAAATAGTTGGAAAAGCTATCTGTAAACTCGGTCTATGAGACTTGGAGTGGTCTGTGGTGCCAGATTATGAGATAGAGGGGCACGTTAAGGATTGTTACCCCCAGAGGGTGGTACGTGCTATAACATTAGATTGTGAAATATTTCATGGGGACCATAATGCTAGCAGATGTCCCCCCTACAACAGTAACATGATCGAAAGAATGTATCCTGTTATTACAAGATTTTCACCTCCATGACCAATGATACTAAAGAATGTAGGCTCATTGATCAAATACATGAGGCCATTGATCATGGGGTGCACCAAACCAATATTTCCAGTAGTTCTTAAAATTATGATCACTATTATGAGGAGCACACAGATGGAGAAATGTGAGGAAAAGGTTTTCGAGGAGGATTCCTTGGAAAAGGTAACTATGGAGGAAGGAGTGAGTTCTTGTGAGGGATGTGTTTTAACTATGGATCTATAGAACATTACAAGCATGAGTTCTCGGACTTGTTGCAGTGCTCATGGTATGGAAAGAAGCATAATTATGAGTGCCCAATGTTATATGAGCATATGAATCGGTAGCACCGAGAGAAGGACAAAGGTGCTTTGTGATGATCGGCATCAAGAAGGTAGACATATAATGGATGCCTCGGGTAACATGGGATGAAGGTTTGGAGCCTATTTTGGTAACAATAAGGGTAGAAGCTATGCATGCAAGAGAGATACCAAGATAGAAGAGCCTTGTTTTAAGAGAAGAGTTCATTCATGGAAATTACCCAGACCCGCACATCAGAAGGAGATATATCAGGACACCATGGATGTTATTCAAAGCTTGCAAGGGGAGATCCAGTGTCTAAAGGAGCAATCTAGGAGGGAGGAATAAGGAAGGAGGATTGAGGCACATAAAAAGATGACTGGATGAGGTCAAGGAGGTGTGTAAAATGCTAAGGCAAGAGAACATCATTCCTTTTCTAGGATCCTTGTTGAGAGAGAAGGTACCACACACTGGAGAAGAGTGCAAGAGGCAGGTCTTGCATGCAAACCTTCCCCCTCACAGCCTTGACTATGACAAGGAGATTACATTGAATGTAGTTGTGGATGGATGGCTCCTCAGCAATATACTCATTGACACTGGTGTGGAGGTTAATGTTTTGACTTTAGATGCATGGCATCAGATGGGGAGACCTATGTTACAGCCATCTTCAAATGTGTTGTATATGGAAAACAAGACTAAGGCAATTCCCATCGAGTGTCTTGAAAGATGTAGTTATTACTATCTAGGGAGCCAAGTTTACTAGGGACTTTGAAGTCTTGGTGCTCACCAAGGTGGACAATTTCCTAGCACTACTTGGGCACCCTTGGTGTTATAAGAACATTACGGACATCCAGTTTAACAAAGGGTACATTAGTTTTGAGAACAAATAGGAGTGGGTCATTATGCCCTTAGTTGATGGGAAGTCAACACCCTAAATTGAACTGTTGGGAGAAGAGGTTTTTGACAAGACTTATGTGCACTTAATCAAATACCTTGAGATGGTACACCCTATTAATAGGGTTATCCAATTTTAGGATGCTCAGTTAGTGAGTGATACCACCAGCCCGGCATGTGATAATTGGGCACATGGGACTTAGAAATTAATGAGACGGAAGTTGAGAGGATCGGTGACCAAGGTAACTAAGGCACACACAATTCGGTGCCTTGGGGGGAAAGAACTACCCAAGTACTCCGGAGGAGTCTTTCTAAGGTCTTTCTGCAGGAGATAGAAGCTCAATGGAAAAATTGAAAGGAATGAAGGGAGATTCTAAGTTATGTCTTTCTTGGCACTTTTAGTAGCTCATTGGTGGGCCACACATCAGGATATCCTTTTAGAATGGCATGAGGTAAGAATTTCTCTCTGTTAGATTTTCTAGAAGTAATATACCCACCATCATCAAGGAGTACCATGGGAAGGAGCCCGCCTCTTTCCATATCCAGGAGTGTGAATGGGTCTGGAGAGAAGGCGTGGAAGCCTTTCCACCATCCCTCTGGGTGCACAAGTTGTATTCTACACTGCAGGGTTGTGCACGTGCATGGTACATTCATTCAGAGACACGCCGCCAAACAAGGAATTGGCAAGAGCTTGCGGCTGATCTTATTCAAGCCTTTGAGTATCGGAGTACCAAACCATTGGTTGATAAGGCCTTACAAGGTATCAAGTGCCTTACAATGGGGGATAGTGCCAGAATGGAAGATAGGCTATTGGAACTACTAGGTGAACTAGGATTAAAGGCATGCTTATAAGATATTTAAGAAACATAAGAGTTGACTTGAGCACGCATGTTTGGAAAAGGAAAAGGGAAATTTAGTATGTGTGATTGATGGATAGGAGTCAAAGAGTTTAAATGTTATCCATTATGTGGGGATGTGTGAAGTAGTGGGTAGTGTAGATTCTCACATGTGTGCCTACCATGAGCCTTTAAAGACAAAGAAGGTTAACATCGGTTCAGGAGAAGAACCTAAGGAAGCTATTATTGGGGATTGTATGATGGAGAAGGAAGTATCAAATATCATTGATCTTTTGTGCGAATTTGAGGATGAGCTAAAAGGTGTCCACCATTCCTTAGGGGATATGAGGATAAAATCGAAGGAACGTGCACGCCCAGTTAGAAAAAGGCCCTACCGGATGAATCCCAACTTACGCATGAAGGTTAAGGAGGAGATAGACAAGATGATAGATTCTAGGATCATTGAGGTAGTAGAAGAATCAGAATGGATAATTCTAATGGTAATTATCATCAAGAAGGATGGGTCAATTAGAATTTGTGTGGATTATAGGGAATTGAATGCGGTTTGTGTCATTGATCCATTTTGAGCCCCTTCAACTTGAAGAAATTTTAGAAGGATTCGGTGGGTGTGAAATCTATTCCTTTACGGATGGGTTTCAAGATACCACCAAGTTTGGATTGCAAAGGAGGACTAGGAGAATACAACTTTCACCATCGAGTGGGGAAGTTTAGCATATATGGTCATGACCTTTGGGTTGAAAAATGTACTGCTATCTTTTCATGCATAGTGGTGCAAGCATTCCAGGACTTCATTCATAAGTGTCTTGGTGTACTTGGATGATTGGACAATATATGGTGCGGTTAAGGACCATTGTGACACTTGAGATTAATGTTTAAAAGGTGTAGGCGGTTGAGGATATCCCTCAACATTAAGAACTATGTGTTTGCTACACCCTTTGGGACTTTATTGGGGCATATCATACTTAAGGAGGGCTTCTTTGATAGATCTTGCTAAGGTTGTAGTTATTATGGGGTTAAGGGAACCTACTAGTCGAGTGCAATGTGTGGATTCCTTGGGCATATGGGATATTATAGAAAATTCATTAAGGGGTATGCCAAGATTGCCGCACCTTTAGAGGAGCTGCTTAGACACAAAAGTACCTTCCATTGGAGAATGGCGCAGAGAGGGCATTTAATACATTAAAAGATAGGCTTATTACCATGCCCATTTTATGATTCCCCTCTATTGACAAGCCTTTCCATGTCCATGTAGATGCCTCGGGAACCACCATTGGTGCGGTACTTACACAACCGGTGAGGGGATTGTTGATCATCCTCTCTATTTTGTGAGCAGGAAGTTAACACCAATAGAGTAGAATTATACCACAACCGAGCACAAGGCATTGTCAATGATCTATGCACTTTTCAAATTTTTTGACAAGATCTATCATGTGCAACACCCTTTGTATTCTACACTTGTCCACATGACATTAAAGTATTTAGTAAACAATCCTGTTCTTCAAGGGCCTATATGTCGATGGGTGTTGTTATTTCAAGAGTTTGAGTTCACCATTTTAGTGAAGACTGGAAAAAGCAATTATGGACCTGATCATCTGTTAAGAATTGATTCAGGATAGGACATGTAAAGTATTGAGGAAATAATTCCGGATGCATAATTGTTTAGATTGCGGCATGCGCCCTCGGATTTGGAAGAGATTGTTATATTTTAAAAGAAGATGTGGTGCGGATGAAATGAGGAATTGGAGAAAAATCAAATGGCCATATACGTCGTGCCCTAAATTTTGATTAGTGGAGACTTATATGAATTGGGATGGGATGAAGTTTTGCACAAATGTGTGTTAGAACATGAGCTCCTTGCCATCATGGAAGAAGCACACGGAGGAAGTGTAGGTGGGCATTATGTAGGTGATGCCACCATGCGCAAGATCTTAATGGTAGGATTATTTTGGGAAACCTTGTATAGGTATTGTAGAGATTATTGTAAAGCATGTGACCCTTTGTCGGCGTATTGGAAAACCGGGAAGGAGAGATGAAATAACTTTGTATCCTATTCCTAGCACAGATCCTTTTGAAAAGTGGGCGATAGAATTTATAGGACCTATTACACTAACAACGTGTAGGGTGTGTCACATTATGTTATCACTTGCATGGATTATCTCACAAGGTGGGTGGAAGCAGCCCCAACTAAATATTGCATGGCAGCAATGGCAGCAAGGTTTCTATAGGAGAACATTATCACAAGGTATGGATGCCCTTTGAGTTTGACTAGTGATAGGGGTATGCATTTTTAAATGAGGCTGTGAGGATCCTACTATCCGAGTTTGTGGTGGCTTAGCATAACACTACGCCCTACCACCCATAAGCAAATGGAACCATGGAAGCATTCAACAAAATACTAAGTCATACCTTGACCAAGATCTGTGATGTTGGAAGACAGGATTGGGATGACAAGGTATCAAGCTTGATTCTATGGGCTAACAGGACTATGTATAAAAGACTGAATAAAGTCACACCTTTTTTATTGGTGTTTGGCATAGAAACTATTTTTCTGGTTGAATTTATGTTACCTTCTCTATGAATAGCACGCACAGGAGGATTAGCTGATGAATGAGCACTAGTAGAAAGAATTGATGAACTAATGAAACTAGATGAGAGATGATCACTTGCCTATTGGAGCCAAACAACGGAAAAGGCAAAGCAAAAGGCTTGGCATGATCACCATATTAGAAACAAGAAGTTTGAGGTTGGGAAGATGGTGTTACTATATGATTCTAAATTTTTGTGCCATCCTAGAAAGTTGAAAGTCCATTGGCTAGGTCCCTACACAATCTCGTACATCCTTGATTCGGGCATGTGCGATTCTGAAGTCTTTGGATGGAATGGAGTTTCCTGGACACTTTAATGGTAGTAGGCTGAAGCCCTACTATACATAAGTCTTCTTGGTGTTTGTAAATAAGGCAGTTTTGCTAGTTAGTCAAGAATTCTCCTTTACGCATTTTCCTTTCCTTGTGTTTCCCTTTCACGTTGTTGTTTTGTTTTGCACCTCGGGTGCTAGTAACTTTATTGCTATTTTTGGAGAATTTATGAGTGCATAGAGGACTATGCATCGTTTAAGTTTGAAGTGGAGAAAAGTGAAGAAGCGCATGATTAAAAGTACCAAAGAAGTTGTGGTGAAGAGCCTTGTTGAGTAGCCTAGTTAAAAGAGAGATGAAGAGAAAAGATAGAATGGTTGGTGCCAGGGTAAAGCTACTCATAGATCCCATGTACAAAGGAAAATGAAGCACATTTAAAGCAACACGAGGTAGGTGAAAGAAAGAATTTGGATAGAAGAAGTTCCTTCGGCGCGGGTTGAGCATGCGTAAGAGTCTCCTATCAGGTTGGTTTGGTTGCGCGCCAGAAGGTTGGAGGAGTTTTCACACAGGAAGGGCGTGTGAGTGAAGGCACTAAAGATGGGTTTTGTTTTAAAAATATACATTAAATGAACAAAGTATAGGGTAGGTAAAGTAGCATTTAATGATCAACAGAAGGAAAAACTATAAATAGAGGGTCGGGGTTGGAGATATAAGCTAGGAATTTTTCAGATTCAATCAAATAGAAGATCGTGTGATAAAAAAGTAAGGATCCAATTTGAAATTGTGAACTAGAAGGAAGGAATTACATGGGCATGGAACGAAGTGAAAAGATGTTGTCTTGTGAAGAATTTATCAAAGTTAGGGTTCAACAAACTAGGGCATGGGTTTAGGAGATTTGTATCATGGATCTGAGATCAAAGGTTGGGAGAAGGAAAGTAGAGTAATAAGGAGAGGACTAGAGTAATACAATTACCTCAACCATGGCACCAAAGAAAGGGAAGGGAAAAGTGAAGGCTAAACAACCAGAACCCGAGGTGGAAACAAACGAAGAATGGTATGCAGAAATGTAGTACCCTGATGGAGTGATGATGGGGAAGGAATGGGAATCCCATTTGAGAAAAATAGTAGTCAGTGACTATAATAACCACACTAGAACTATAGAGAAAGAAATGACATTAGAATTGGTATGCCTAACCAACAAATGAACACCTGAAGGGTTGCCTATCTACAATGATGATGTGAAGGTCAAGCTAGCGAAGGTAGGGTTGTTGCAACTCTATGAGTTGCCTTATTTTGGGAAGCTAGATCACTTGTACCAATGGTTAATGTCTCGGGTGCATGAGGACTACTTCCACTTTGCTGGGCACAAGATGTGCATAACTCCCTAGTTGATTACATAGTTTACAAGCCTCATATGTAAGGGAGATAGCCTTGAAGATGACCTTGGTGTCAAGGAATCTATTCAAAAGACCATCATAGAGTATGGCTGCAAGAAAGGGTCATGGTGTTATGACATCTCAGACATTAAGGACCTAGTTATGAAGATGGAAATGCACCTAGTAATAAATTTGAATGGCCAAGAAAGGTGAATGCAAGTCAATAAGCCATGGCTACATGTCTATAGGAAGATTACAGAGGGGACTATTTATAACTTGTCTGCATACATTACCGAGGAAATTGTAAAGTGCGCAAAGGAAGGGGATAGGATCCTCTTTTGTAATGTCCTTCACACCATAGTATTTCTGAAGTTGGAGTGTCGGATGCACTAGATAAGTTTGTGTGGGAGTACCTGGTGAAGACCCTTCACCCACAAAGAGGTTTAAAAGTATGCATGTGATACAATGACAGCTCCCCACAAAGCACGTCTTGAAAAATGGTATACGCACTTGATAAATGCATTTGGGGTGGATTGGAGGATCCCAAACAACTCCTAACAGCGAAAGGAGAAGTTGAGTTCACGAGTGTACCGATACTTATTGCTTGGGTAGGTTTAAACTTTATGATGAATCATGGAGCCCTTGGTGTAAGCTCCCTTTCATGTTCATTACCCAGTACTTCCAAGTGAGAGTGAAGAGATTTAAAGAATTGAAAAGGATAAGGTTGGAGCTAGGAAAGTTGGACCAAGAATACAAAGATATAAGGAAGAAACTAAACTATCACGAAGGTAAGTGCACATACGTGGAGAAGTACGTGTCACATGAGATCCACATGACTAGACCAATAACACTTCCTATTGCTGGAGGATCCGTGGTGTGCGTATACATGTGCATAAGGCCAAAATTCAAAAATGGCACATACTTGGTGGATGAGATATCCATACTTAAAGACCCCTTGGGAATGAAGAAGTCCAGTGTCTAAGAAGAGGGGCAGAGGAGAGGAAGGAGCACTAAGTGTACCAACTACTTAGACAGTGAGCATGCCTTCTACGAGCACTAAGCCAAGCACCTATGTTCGAGAGGAAGAAGTCCCCAGTAAAGGAGAAGACACCAAAAGTAGAGGTGCCCGAACAACCCACCACCTTGGAGGAGTCACAAGTGGAAGAAGGGAAGGTAGAATCTCGACTGAAGCAACCTCTCGGGAAGAAGCGAGAAGGTAGATGAATAAGTTGACTTAGAGGTGACCAATAGCTTGGATAGATATCCGGGAGAAGGATAGGATGAGAGTGAAGGAGGTGGTGATGTGGAGACAGAGCCGAGAAAAACAAAAGGAACCTTTGGAACCTCGCATAGTTAGTGTATGAATGAATCGGAGGAGGAGATTGGAGAAGAGAAGCAAGAGTTCATATTCACATAGTGAAAAGAAGCACATGAAGATGAAGGCAATGAAGATACAAGGATAGATGAGAGGGATGTTGAGGGATAGAGAGCCATATATTTTACAAAGGAGCGAGATAAGCTGAAGTGGCAGAGCGAGAAGAGAAGAGGATGCTTGAGATCCTTGTAGACCAAGAATTAGAGTGGAGTGCAAACATAGTGCTAAAGGAAGGAATGGAAGAGAGCGGTGAAAAGGGGCATGATAGCTTAGGAGGCCTCACTGCGGCGATCAACTTCCCAAAGGCGCGCACTTGGGTAGAATACCTCTAGATGTAGAACGAGAAGCGAGATAAGGGGCTACGTGGATGACTCAAGGAAGGTGTTACATGCATGATTCTAGAGCATGGTACCCACCAAAAGACTTATAGCCATGGGATCGTTGAAGAAGGAGGTCGCGTACCCGGGACCAAGAAGATGCTTTCTTGGGAATTTAAATCCCACATCAACGAGCAGACTTTGAATTCTGCCAAAAGGCACTTATCACGCTACGAGTCTAAGAGAGAAAACCCCTTATTTAATGCTTAGGATCTCTCATATGAGCAAGTGTGTAATGCTCTAAAAAAAGTTGAGGTGGAAAGCAGAGGCAAGGCTATTTGCGCGGAATGACAACATAATGGATTTAGAGGGAAAGCTAACCAAGAAGGAGGAAGAGTTGGCTAAGGTGGCTAGAATTTTAAAGCGGGAGGAATTAATTAGTGCACGGCTAAGGTGCGAGCTCAAGGAAGACAAGGCAAAGGTACGGGAGGTATACAAAAATTAGACTCAATAAGAAGTGCCATCATATTGAATCACCCATATCTAACATCTATCCCCAGAGGTATGCATCGACGCTGGAATTCCTAGAAGAATTAACATGAGTCCTCACCATGGAGAGGTGACCCTTGGCATTGGAGTCCATGGAGGAAGTGGCCATGCGCTGAAGGAGGAGGACTGTTAAAATTTATAGCACTTATTATTGAGCATAGCAAGGTGCTCACAGATGTAAAGTTTGTTTCCCAATCTACTAAGGCCGCATATGATAAATGCGTAGATAGAGATAAGGTGGTAAGCTCCTTTGTTTCCACACTCAACGTAAACCTGAAATTTTTCCAGGAGAAGAATAAAGGAAACAAGGTGGAGTGGAATAGAGTCTGGCAGAGAAGTAGAATGAAGATACGAGGAGATTGAGGCACTAAGGGCTCAACCAAGACACAACTAAAGGAACTCTATCCTCAAATTACCGAGAATAATGGACAAGCTCGTAGACACTGGGTAAAGATATGGAAAAAATTATGGACAATTTGGGTGTCGGGAGCTGGCCTAAGTTTTGATGGGGTAAACCTCTGGTTGGTGACATCGTCGGAAGGTGCGAGAACAAGGTCGATACATGGAGTAAGTTGGAGGCATACTTACGGAAGGATTTCCCTAGCCTTTTGGTTTAATGACTCCCCCATTCTTCATTCTTTCCCCTATTCTCTTATTCCTTATTCATTTTTGTAATATTTATCTACATCTTGGTTCCATTGAACCAACTTGTACCTTGGTCAAGTAGAATGTTTCGAGGGCGAGAGAATAGGTGTAGTGTGGGGTGATGTTGGGCCCCTGAAATATTGACTAAGTATGAAGGCACGTGGGTGTGCGGGACCCCAGTTACAGGATGGCGTGCAAGGAAAAAGCACGCAAGAGAAAAGGCTCAAGGAAGCATATAGCGTGCGTGGCATGCAAAAGGAGATTCAAGACTTAGTCAATTTAAGCAACAAAGGCAGAACACGTGAAAAGCATGATCGGTTGTGTGTGGATAACATGCCATCCTGGCAACAGGTGGCCTAGGAAAGAGCATGCCAGTAAAGGAATCTTCTAGAAGACCATCATGAGATGGAGTGGAGAGCTTAGGCCTGAGGAAACATGCTCACTAAAGGACCACATTCAACACTTGGCAATGGATCTGAGGGCATGACAAGGTGAGTTGGCAGCGCAGGAAGGTGATAAATACAAGTGCCTATGGACCAAAAAAAAAAGGGAATATAGACATAAGAGGAGAAGATATGAGAGATACACATAGAGAGAGATAACATGGGTGAAGCTCTACAGGATTACTGTGAGTGGGGCTCTGATGTAGAAAGGAATGTACTGAGCTTAGCATTGTAATTTCTTTTCTATTTTTGCGTAGTTATACAAGCCTAGTGATGTGCATGACTGCAGTCTTCCCTCTATGGCTCTTTGTAATGAAATGATGAATACAATGAGGTTACCTATTGCAATTAGATATGAATATCAGTGGGTTTCATGTATATTTTGTTCCATAGAATTTATCTTTCCTTTCATGTTATGAATGAATGGTTGTAGCTTTCTTTCTGTTATATTATATGTTATGGAGTCTTTTAAAACACAGTCTGAAGAAAATACAAGGATCTGGAGGTTGTCCTAAGCCCTGTAATCCTTTTATGTCTAAACTTCTTTCCTGAATACTCCTATACTAATCATTGTGAATGCTTCCCACTAAAAACTCACATAAAAAGAGAGACTCGGCACCCGCGCATGCCTCGGGTGAGTGCTCAACTCTCGCTAGGTGATAGGGTCAGGCGCACATTGGATTCCTTCCTCTTATAGTGTGAGTAAAATTGACTATAGTTACATGAGCAGATATCATGAATCCAAATTTATTATTTGGTTATGTTGCATGGTATGCTGCAATAAATCTTGGTGTGTTTAACCGTTCCTTTGGTAGTGTTGGTAACTTGAGTGATAGAAACAACAATAAGGATAGTCTTGTAAAAGAGAGGGAGGAGAGGGATATTTTTACTTGTTCGTGGATGATGAAGAAGATATGGACATACACGGTGCAGATAAAAGAATATTATAGACATATTATATAGGGTGCATAGGGATAGGGAGAGATAGATGGTGCATAAGCATTGGTACATGTACATGTACCAATACATGCACATGGTGGCAGGATGTACAATTATAGGGTTTATAGGTATTAATCTATCCATAAAGGACACCAAATCTATAAGAAAAAGAAGTGGATGGATAAATTGGGATGGTGATGTGGATGATGGATATGGAAATAGGGTAGAGGAAGATGTTTCGAGTCGAGGTAGTACCAATACAACCTCAAGGTCTATTAGTAATAGAGCTACATATGATCTAGGCACGAGATAGAAAAATTAGTGAGATAGTGAGATTCCCCTTTTATTGTAGCTTAGAATTTACATAAACTATTATATTTGATAAGGGTCCATTCATAGCGAGAGAACATCCGAGAGATATCAGTTAACACTACATCTATATTAGGTTACAATAGAGAGAGATGTGGCTTAGTGTGTAGCTAAAGTGAATGGGATAAGGGATGTATTGAAGGATTTATTAACATCAACTCAAGATGTAGGTTATTATAGAGACTTATATGAGGTAGTCATTTAATATATTCATAGAGCTCTATGATACATCCAGAGAACATGAATAAGGTTAGGAAGATTGATTAGATCATATGGGTTGTCTAGATCTGCTGAATCAATCAAGATGTTGCCACTAAAGTGAGATTATATACTAGGTAATTGAGGGATGGGTTAGAGCCACAATTTATGTTATATGATATACATTTATTTATTTTTCTTATTCCTCATGATGAAGGTGTTAGTTACCATTCTAACACCCCACACCGACTTGAAGGGATATTTTTATGTGTTTGGGGAAGGAAGAATAATAGATTAGTTAATTTTTCATTTACAACTAGGGATGGATCCATATTCTTCACATGGCCTACTCTATGGATATGACATGGAGACACTTTATTAAGGGTGTGGTTTTTCACCAACTACTTTATGTATCTTCCTAAACTAAGTAAGGGATGGCTTGAAAGTGGGGAAGGAAATACTATGTTTCAAACCCTGAAACTCATTAGATCCTCAATATGAGATCAAATTCAACCAAAAATGTAATGCTCATTCAAAATAATGTTCCCACAAGCATTTTTAAATCTTTATATATTAGACAAAAGACACTAGAGATAGATTTAGGGTGATCACGGACATCATTTTGAAGGAATCTAATGAACACTTAGAGTGAAATTATACTTGAAATGTTAAGATTTATAAATCATAGTAAACCCAATCAAAATATCCATAAGATGTTGAGTTTTCATAAACATATCATGTTGACCTAGTAATTAGTGATTAAATCTATGGGGGTAGGGAAATGAATAGTGTAAAATGAGATGAAAGGGGGTGTAAATGGCGGAAGGGGACTAGTGAGAGGAAATAGCTACACTAACCAATTTATCTTGACAATTCTTAATGTATTCAATCATAGAATAAAAATAAAATTAACCTCCAAAGGTTATTTACCTTCACGGACACCAAATTAAGGTAAATTATGTAAAATAACTCTTGAAACCCTAGGATAAAAACCGAGAATGAAATCACATGCACTCATTAGACCAAATTTTTGACACCAAAGGACACCTTAATGCAAACAAGTATGCATTTTTAGAAATTATAAAAAGGAAATTTATAATTGAAGACAATGATGCAAGGAAACACTACAATGTAGTAAACCCTCAATTCCTAATTGAAAAACTAATTACAAAATTATTATAGATAGTTGTTTGGAATAATCAACACAAAATTATAGAGGATAATGGAAATTTATTGATTTTAGATTTTTTTATAAGAAGGAACATTAAAATTTTACATAGGATAAGGGTTTTGTGTGCCCATTTGAAAAGGAGGCAAGGTAAAAATGTAAAAATGAGTCTCAAATCCTTATAATGACTATAAAATAGAAACCACCTTAGTATGAACCTAAAAATAACAATAATAAGTTACCAATTCCCTACAAATCTACTCCAAAAACAAAATACCCATACTTCACAAACAAAAATCCTAAAAATATGAATAGGAACAAAATACCTCTTACTAAAGAAAAACATTTAATTTTTATACAACAATATCTTAATCCTAAAATAATATCCCATATATGCTTATCGATTACTTTAAGCGTGCTAATTGGCGATCTATTTTCTCATAGAGAAAACTAATGGAAAACAATACAATCATGAGGATTAATGCATGTGAAATTATAGAGTGTCGACCCTTGATACTCTAATCATCCATTCTTCATTTGGTTGGGGTGTAATATCCATATTCTTCTTATATAAGAATTTTTGGGTGAAGGAGGATCAAAATGAAGTATCTCTTTTTTTGGATTCTGTAAATGATGTGAACCAACTAAAACTTTTGTAATTACAATATTGTAAAAATTCAACATTTTTGCAAACTTTATATTCATAGAAATTCCTCTGCAAGAAATTCCCAATGGACTTGGTTTGAGGTGAAATGGATGTCTGAGTCAAAATTTATGGGTAAAAAGGTAAACTGACCATTCCATGAAAAAATCCCTTGTTCCATTGATTTTAGGATAATCCAAATTTTATTCGTAGCTATATCGGTGTTCATTTCATTTCTGATTTAGTTTTATCTTTCAATTCTTTCACATATTTCTATTATTCCATCGAATTTCCTTTGTATTGGAGCATTTTTGTGTTTTTGGATTATACATTTGATGTGTGTCTTTTCTTTGATTCCAAGGCTTCATCAAATCTATGAAACACTAAGTATTTTATATTTGCGAGAACCCCAAATTTCATTGTTATGTGGGTTTTCTAGCTTTCCAAACTTAGTTGTTTGATACTCCCACACTTAATCTTCTTACAACGTTATGCCAAAAAGACTTGTTTCCTCTTTTGATGTCATGAAAACTATATTCATGTGTTATGTGGAATCTTTTCCTCATGACTATATTTCTTTGTTCGTGGATTTTTCAACTTTGAGGAACACCATACCTTGAGAAACCCATGAAACATTAAGTTCATGGCCTCTATACTTGGTCATGTCCTAACATACTTCTTACTACTTTGTGGTACTCTCTCTGATAATTTTGGCTTGTTGAGAATAATACACCCTTTTTGTGGAAATAATTAATTATGTGGAACATTATAATCAATAATTATATGAAGCATTAAGTTTCTTCACTCCTTTGTTCCATATATTTCCTTTACAAATTCATTCAAATCATAGAACACTTACCTATTACTTTTATGGATTCTTTGTTTCACTTCAAAATATGCCAATAACTACATCATCTTCAATTTGTGGAATAATTTTGTTTAAAAGTGTGAAATAATCAGGAAGCATTTGGGGACTTTGCAAATGTGGTACTAAGGATACAAAAGGATCAAAATGGACACCAACAGAATGTACATCATTGTATAAATGCTCATTGTGGTATCATGATGTATATGTAAATGAAAATTTTGATACGTTATATAGTGTATATATGACACATTGAGACATTTGACTTTGTATATGATGATGTATATAGATGATGATTTTCATGGGTTTATAGATCATTATAGGACTAACATTACTCATAGCTTAAGATTCCTTTCAATTTTTTATTTTAGATCAACCTTATTTATTGTTGCACAATAGAGTTATCACCATGATTGTTAAATAACAATCACAATCAACACATTATGTACATAAAGATACATACACCAACATACAATAAATATTAAAAAATCCATTATATATAGTTTTTTTGTTTACACTATGCCTGTATATGAACCAAGAAAGTATAAATGAAACTTGTAATTGGTCAAAAATGACTAAAAAGAGTAAAGTATATGGTCACATTATGGCTATAAATTAACTAAGATAAGAAATAATAAACTTGTAATTGGTGCAACAATTAACATTAAAAGTAACAATGTAACACAACTATTATAAATAAATTTAAATTTGTCCCTATTGTGTTCTGCAATGAAGATTGATTGATTTAATTACCCTTCATGAGGAGAAATGCAAAGGGTAAGATGATTTGTGAGTGATTGGGTCACTGCCCCCATATAATGATGTTTGCGGGGAGTGAATGAGAGATGATATTTCCCTAAGTAAAGATACATACAAGGGATAAATAGGTTAGGATGTTTTTATTGATTGATATTTGGAACTTTCACTAGGATAAGACTCGATGTTTTGAACTTTAGGATTTTTCTTTTTGCAAATGTTATCAATTTGTGGATAGTTTATGTTATTTTTGTATTTTTTAGAATGTTTTTTGTTTTTATGATTTTTAAAATATATTAATAGTATTGGGATTTTGATATGTTTTCAATTTTTATGTGATTTTTAAGGTTTTGGATGTTTATGGAGCCAACGAGAAACTCTAGGTGATATTGGGACCATCAAACATTCATAAGAATGTAAGATATATACGAGTCTAAGGGATGGAAAATAATGGTTATGAGTGAATTTGGATAGTAAAACAAATGATAAACATCCTAACTACAAGGATAAATATACAAAAAGTGGTTTGAGTGATATGGTAAGAGGAATAGGGTGAAGGGTGATATAGGTGGTTGTGCCAAAATGCCCCCATCATAAGGGTATTCATGGATGATTCAAGAATATAACATTTTTAGATGATTCACATTCATGGTATATTTAATATCTTGAACATCCTCATGGGATAGCTTACATACACAATATTTGTATTTTGTAGTGATATCATATAGACCTAACCACTTGCTAGGTTTGAATTTTCCTTACTTTTCCTTATCTTTTGTTGTGTTTTTCTTATTTCCTTTTATTACAAGGTCACCAATATCAATATGTCTATGTTTAATCTATTTTTATAGATTTGATGAAGTCGTTTTTGAAACAATTTTAAATGGTTTAAATCATTAATCTTATTTTCATCCATGAGATGAAGTTTAGCTTATCGAGTCTTTCTATATTGATCAAATATTTGAGGGATACATGGAGTTATGGGAGATCGAACTCCATGGGTAATATGAATTCATATCCATATCTAAGTGAAAAATCTATGGCTCATGTTGAAGTACGGTAAGATGTATGATATGCCTAGAGGGTAAGATATATTTGTGTTTTCCAATTATGACCATATTTATGAAAATATTTTCCAAGATGGATATGAGTGTTTTATTATATGTTTCAGCTTGTCCATTGCACTATGGATAGTATGGAGTGGGACATTTGAGGTGTATATAGGAGTGTTTGGATATATCTTTAATGGTTTTATTTTTAAAGGATGTATTGTGAATGAAATGTAGACATAGGAACTATAACGGAAACACAAATCTATAAAAAAGTCATATTAAGTAAAAATGAGAGATGTACAAAGTAAAATGGAAATGAATTCAAATTTATGTGAGTGCATGGAATCAAACATAGATTTAGACCTTTGAAAATACAAGGATTACTATAAAATGCTAGCATAAAAAAATAGATAGAAATGCATGGTTTGTTATGGAGACACATATCGTTAACGCTACCACATATTATGTGTTATGCTACCAAATTGAAGAGTAAAAAGAATTAAAATAGAATGATACATGAAAATTAGTGAAATCACAACAATTTTTTTTTATTTTTTGAAACTTATCATAATTTACTCCATGAAAATCCCTGAAAATGGTTAGTAATTCCTAAACTGAAAGAAGAAAAAAAAATGTTAAAATTGTAAAAAATTATTAATAAATGAAAATGATGTTGGCTTATCTCCCACTAGGAATGCTAAAAAATGTATACAAATAAAATTTTAAATAAGGGAAAGAAAAAATTGTAATGCAAATTTGATCCTTCCTTCATACCTCCTTATAACTTCAAATTTGATTGACTGAAGATTGGAATGAAGCACCACAATTGTTGAATATCTAGAACAATTGGATGTGGATGCTCCAAGAAATGTTCTAAATAGAATTGGATTTAAGCTATGAGAAATTAAAATGTTTTATGATTGAATTAATTTAAATATTCATGATCAAATGGAGAGTATATTTCAAAGTGTGTGAAATTGAATGGAAATTTGACACAATAAAAAAGTATACTCTTAAGCTTGCAAAGATGAAAAATGAAGAGGAATGAGTGTTCATTTATAGATAAGGGAGAGAATACCATATCCTTAATTTTTGTGATTGATTTTCTTATCTAAGGTTAATATAAGTACGATTGGAATGATTTTTTGAGTTCCAAATTGATTGGAAAGATAAGTTGTTGATTTGAGCTTGATTGAGTGAGTTGTCATTGAGTTTTGGAAAAGGTGGCACATATTTTGAATATTAAAATATTTTCTTTGAATAAATAGATAATGTATTTGTTTATTCACCCAAAGAGTAACATGATTTTTAGTTTGGAGAGGTTTTCTTTAATTTGGAAAGCCATGACTAAAGGGATATATTTTAGCTAACTCAAATTTATGATTTTATTTAATTTAAACTTTTCCTCTTGATCCTTATCCTTAGTTAACTTAATTTTCTTTATTCAACTTGATATGTCAACAAATGAGGTGGAAGTAAGCTGGATATTATGTGGAAATGGATAGGTGGAGGATCTATTATTTATTGTGATTTTAAATTAGTTAATAGGATAAGGGATGAATAATAAAGTGATAGGGTTAAATAAATTAACCCTAAGAATGGGATATGAGTGAAATAGGGCTTATAATAAGAATATTTAATAATTTGAGACCATGTGTGAGTGATAGGTATGATAGAAATTTATTTGGGAAAATGTCATAAAATGTTATTAAAGGTCATAAAATAGTAGAATATACCAAAAATAGTAAAAATTGGTCGTAATGTATTGTGAAGTTATAATGGGATGATTTCAAAGGTTTAGAATGTTTAATAGGATAATTTAGGGTTATAGACAAAAATCACGCACTTTGGGGTAATTATTTAGTCTTGATTACATACTACTATTGATATCATTCCTAAGAAAGTATTAATTAACCCACATGTTTGGCCACATTTCTTTGTTTTTGGTTGCTCCTTTCAATCTTGAACCCTTACTTGCTTAGTATGCCTTATTATACTCTAGATTTTATCATCCTGGACATCAACACCCATCTAGAATGCTAGTTCTAGGTGCCCCCTTCCCCTTTGGGTGCCCCTGACCCCTTTGTACTTTACTTACACTTGTTAGGTCCTTCCTAGTCATTTGGACATCTTATTTTTTGAAGTCATCCTTTTCATGGTTAATTATGAAATTCAAGAAAGGGAATAATATAAATATAAACTTTTGTGATCATAATAAGGGACCAAGAACTAAGCATTAACTATCAACACATAAGGTTGCATCCATTAAGCATATAAGAGCTCCATTACATCCATCTAGCACCATCACAAGGGACATGAGGGCTGGTTATTATGAATACACTAAATATGAGGGAATTTCATTCTATTCCATGCACACATATATTATATTTCTTTACATCTAGATTATTTTCTCACTATCAAGTCACGAAATGCATGAGAGCCACCTAGGGCATGATTCTAAACACAAACACATAAAACTACATTAGGTCTGAGATGAATTGAATCTACTAGTTATAAGTTCACCATTGTGATAGTTGAGAACAGTATGTCCCCTCATCCTGCATCTTTATTTTTTAGGATTTGATATATATTTAAGGTTTTTGCAGGTTCATATTTCATTGTAGGTTTCTAGCGACTTTAGAAATTTTGGTGCGACCAAAGGGGACCAATAGTGAACATATTACTACAATTCGGAGGAGGTTTACTAAGATTTTCTACAAACATAGGTGCTAGAATTAGGTATAGGATTCCCTTGAGTGCCCCTATCCCTCTCCAAGTTCCCTAGTCTAGCTTATTTCTCCATATCTGCATTTTTATGTCTTTGTGTGATGCCTTGATTCTTTGTTTCTATGGTCAAAACTTTGGTATAGTTTAGAATTTATTGTGAATCAGATAAGTAACTTCTTATTCTCCTTGCAACTAGGGTTTCATAATTTATTTCATAGTTTTCTTGAGTATCATTTATGTACTTATTTTCATATTTATTTATTGCTACAGTAACATCACATTAGGCTCATATAATTACATTTTAGATTAATTATTTTTTTGAACCCCACTCATGATCGGTATTTCACATCCTTCTTTTGTATATCATCTTCTCTATCATGGCTCCTAAAATTCCTCAAATTTCTTTGTATGATTTAATTCAAATGCATCCTAATTGCAAAATTATTCTATAAAAATCCCTAGACACCATGTATCTCCCTAGCAATATGTCGCTGCATCAAGTGAGTGCTATTTTAGATCATCTATCTGATGACCCTAGTCTTCATGATCCTCCATTTAATCAATCCATGTTGGACTCAATTCAATATTTACATTCTTTATTTCAAGACAAATTTTAGGCTATGGAATCCATGATTACATCTCTCAATATGAAATATAGTATCTTAAATATGAATTTGTGGCTCATGTTTCTTATCCTTCACATCTCATCTTCATTATATGTGTACTACGTGTGCTCATATCAATGAGCCTCAAGTCATACCATTACCAGATCCTCTCACCTTTGATTGCAATACTCAGTAACATGACATTTTTACTAAGCTCCTTAGTCATAAATTGATAACTTTACCATCTATTTAAGGCTATCTTCTTTACGAAATTGTAAAATATCAATGTCACCTATATTACAATTATCATCAAATCAATGGACATAATGACAATGATCACTATACTTTACAATGAAAAATAAAACATCTTGATCATCGCGGTTTTATTTCATTCTTTGCGCACAGTGTCATGTTACATTATCCTCTCCAATTGTTACATCTCAATGGGTTCCTAAAACTCATTCATCTCTATCTAATAAGCAACATGTCATTGCTTCTAAGGTTTCTTCTACGAAGATTCAAGAACCACCTAAGAACCCACATCTCAAAATTAGTCTCACTCCCCCTCCTCTCAAGGCATATATGGAACTATCAATTCAACCTAATCAAACTAAGGAAAATCCTCTTAAGTTTGGTCAAGCTCAGAAACCACCTCTTATAATTAAACTTATAATTATGCCTTGTGATATAAACAATGCTTATGTTGATGACTGGAACCCGGATGAATCTTATGATGTCAATGAACCATTTGATTTCAATCCTAACAATGTGGTTGACTCGATTCTGATGATGGTCACACATCTTTATCACCTCAAATAGTGGGTGGAGGACCCTTGCCCTTCACTTTTCTTAGATAGATTCTTCCTTCTCATACACTTGGGTCCATAATGCTTACTCTTCCTTCCTCCTTACATTATTAGGTGGCTCTCATTTCCTAATTTTACATTGTGTGCTTCATATTTCACATCTTTTAGTAATCTTACACACCATGATACATTTTAGTATCATCATAACTGGATGACACACTTTTTTCTATGGTTTACACTTGACTATTGAGGGAATACTATACACATTAACCTCACATACAACACTACACATTACACTACATACTACACATCATACTCTTCACATACTAGGTGTTATGTACACCTCTTTCTCGCAGCATCTACTATACAATTCACACATTACACATCATACACTTAGGAAATCCTATCTCAAAACATCTTCTACACACTTTTGCATCTTATTCATTACACACATTCACACTACATCTCTCCTACATTGACTTATACATGTTTCAATCATTTCCCTATAGCACATTCTAGTTCCATGGTCCATACTTGAATACTAAGGGTATATGCCTCAAATGGAACTCATCATACTCATACATTTAATCACTCATTTAATCAATCACTCGCATGCTTACGCTTCATACTTTGCACTTTAACGATCACATCTTTCTATTACACACAATTCAAACCATTTCCCGATGACACACTCTCATTTATAGTTCATTATTTATTGTTGAGGGGAAATAAATAAATGATCCTCATTGTATGCATACACATCCACGAGAGGATCACACTACTCCTATCATTTAAATTTCATTCCATTCCATCTCATCCACAACATATTACATATCTTGGTTGCATTTGATCTTTCTTACTTCTTCTTACATGTTCACTTTATTACACATGCTAGATATATATCTTGTATGTCATTATCTTTATCATACACACATGCACGTTCACTTTCCTTTTAGTTATAATCATAGATTATATAGATCTATTACATGCAACATGTATGCTTGGTGTAGTACCTATTACCAGTCCCACATAGGCTCCTAAGGGCATCCACTTTCATTAACTATAGGTATTATTGTTTCAATTTGTTTCATAACACATGAAAGTTTTAGACTATACATGCTTTGACATAGTTTTTATCTTTCTAACATGCTAATGGGTGCTTCATGTGCAACATTTATATGCAGGGCTATTGGCTTCGTGGTTGTGTATTACATTGTTTTTCATTGTTTTCTCTTTGTATGCTCTTGTTTATGGGATTTTCCCTTTGTCTTCCATGCACACTTGTATTCTTACGGCCACTTTGGCTTTGATTGAATTGTGACATTGTGAATAATGTCCCATGTTTGCAACCCACTTTTCACAATCTATATTTTCCTTCTATGTGTTTACTTGTGTCTTATTTTACACATTATCTTCTTAGCTTAAATTATGTCTTATACATGCATATTTGTACTTGATTTTACTAACACTTTTATCCTAGCCACCTTTTTTTCATGTGTCTTTATTTCTACATAACACATTCCCTTCCCCTACAAGGCACAATTTAAACATAGTGATCGAGTCCTCTTTTGGCTGCATAATCCTTCGATGTCGTCACATGCACCCCAAATGATGGGGGCATCACATGGGTGCATCAATCACCCAATACAATATTATATACAATATAGTACCTATTATTTAAATTTCCACAACTAGGAAGTTTATTGTGTTTTAAAATCCCATTCGAAGTTGAATATTTTCCAAAAGAAAAAGAGTCTTAACAAAATCACAAAGAGATCGAGAATTTTGTGGACGCTACTAAGTATAAAGCGGGGCACAAATTCACAATTGAAAGGAGGGAAAAAGTCTCAAACTCCCACAGGATGACACGTGGAGTCGTTAAAAGAGTAGAGTAGCAAGCTCGCAGATGGTTCCAAGTGTCTACCCAACACTTTCCCAAGAGCCATAAAGAAAAGAAGATTCATAAGGATGTGTGAGCCTTCCACGTGGATCTTGCAACAAACGGACTCCATTTTTAAGACATGTCATAAAAGATGACAAGCCATCCACCACGTATAAGTGATTTTGGGTCTTATCCATAAGATTTTAAATGCTTAGGAATTTTCAAAGGATGGGAGGTGATGGTCATCTTGTCATTTTAGTAGAGAATTAATGTGTAGCCTCATGTGAAGAGTTCCAACCTATAAAGACTCGAGTTATTCATCTGCATTCAAAGGGTCATTTCATTACAAAATATGTGCCATTTGAATCAAGAGGTCGAGAACCAATGCACAAAGGGTCAAAATATCTGGTTATGTAATAAATAGCTGAAAGGGTTTTTCCTCAAAACGTGATTCTATCTCAAGGATTCAGTTGCAGGATTATTAAGATGCATTAAATAGGCATGGCTCTCACTCTTTCGAAAGGGAAAAATAGTGAGAAAGATTTGAGGAAATCTATTTCTGTCACTTCACATCATTTATCATAATTAAAGGGCAGTTGGAAAAGAGTTCAAGAATTGTCTCTTACCTCCTTCTCCTCTTATATATTATAATCAAATTCTGTTGTAAATAGAGAAAAAATATAGAAAATTTTAGTTAGATACTAGGAGAGTTAATATTTTCTTCTCTATCGCAAGTCTCTCTTTTGTAAAAGACAGAGGTCTTGGAACTCTAGCCTTCTACCTGGGTTTTGTAACAACAATCTTGCCTCTTTTCTAAATGTAATACTATGCACAACTATTGGAGTAATATATATGGCTTATGGTGCTTTCTTTTCATCATCCGCATATCCTTATTATCTCTGATCACCTTTATTTTCATGTAGAAATTGTGCATCTTTAAATGTTGTTACTATCTTGAAGCTATGCTTAAGTAGTTTGAGGTAGTGTTCTGTGTGACCCTTTCTGACCTGTGGTGAATTTCACCCACCCTTTTCGGGGTTATTCATTATTTCCCTTCTTAGGTATTCTGGTCTCGATTGATGTCTTAGGTGGCTTGTTTGGCACATTTCCTTAGCTTAAGTTTATGTTTTTGTTTAATTCTTCTCACCCCTATCTCACCCTGTAGATAAGAGCCAACTTATTTAAAATATGGAGATCTCCTTAGGACACAAGTCCCACTAACGTAAGGATTCACATGAATCTAATGACTCTATCCACCAAGAATGGTCACAACCAGCAGTTTTCCTAGAACGCTTGGTGGGATAACTCGAGTGATATTTTATTATGGCATCAACTCAGTCGATTCTTGATAGAAATCAAGCTTTAATGAAGATAGTTACAGAGCACATCCAACAACTCCATAGAGTCTAACCAAATCATTACAAAGGCTTGCAGACCTCCCTCTCATCCATTTCCATTCATATGTCTTTCCACGCCTCCCATTTCTCTTCATCCTATGAATTCATGCAATCATGACTTCATTACCACCAAGGGATCATCCCCTTGTCCATCTCCAAGCCACCCATTCCACCCTTTCCCTTTCTTCGGGTAATTATACCACTCACACCAGTAAGAAAAGGCTCTAAATCCAAAAGAAGAGGAGCATATGGTGAGAAGTGATATGAGCCCAAGAAGTTTGTTTCACTTGCTGAGAAGAAGAGATGCTGTATAAGTTGCCTCTATTTGTCCTCCCCATAAAGTAGTTCCCCGGGAAATTTTTTTATCAATGGGTTTCATATTGCAAGATGAAGCCATATATGATGGAATCTTTACAAACTCAAATGCCATCATACAAAAGGAGGAGACCTTGGCACAACAGGAGGATGATGAGCTTGACTGCTTATCAGATTTGGGGGGATGCCTTGATGAAGAGGGTCTTATGGAGATCACAAGTCTTGCCATGTCATCAATCTTGTAATAACGGTGACCTTACTCTCATAATAGATTCCTGGAAATAGTCTTAGGGATCTAGAGAAAAGTATCATTGAAAGTTTTTTTCTTTCAATCAAAGAGCCTGGATTCACTAGTGAAGCTGCTAAAAAGGGAGAGGAGAAAGAAGATGGATATGACCCCCTTCAAAGTGATTTGTAAAAAATCCTCGTTTAAAAGATACACCAGAGTGAAGGAAAGAAGTAGAAGGTCAAACCAAGCTCTACCATAAGTTGTTTCTCATCAGGACTAAGGAAAGACTCAACACCATTCATGTTCACTTCAGAACATGAGGATGATTTTCAAGACCCCATGGGTTAGTTGCAGCACCTCCAACCAAAAAATGAACAAGAGGAGGTATTCATATTATTCGTTGATACCTAGGTGGAAGAGTGAAGGGTAAATTTTCACTCTTACTACAGGCCATATCAATAGCCAAATTGATTGCATGACTACATTTTATAATAAAAGGAATCTGTTTCTCCTTACCTATTTTGGGTTTTGTTTAGCATATACTAAACCAGTTAGATTAGGAGTAGGAGTATATTTACTTTCAGAAAAATAAGTGCTCATGCACACTCTACATGACTCATTTGAGGCATGTATGTTTTGTTTTTTATGTTTTATTTTTTATTTAAGACACATTAAATAGGGATGGATCTCACTCTTCCGAAAGGGAAAAATATTGAGAAATATTTGAGGAAAACTATTTTATCACTTCACATCATTTACCATAATTAAAGGGTAGTTGGAAAAGAGTTTGAGAATTTTCTCTTACCTCCTGCTCCTATATATTATAATTAAAGTATGTTGCGAATAGAGAAAAAAATATAGAAACATTTAGTTAGATACAAGGAGAGGTAATATTTTCTTCTCTGTCACAAGTCTCTCTTTTGTAAAAGATAGAGGTCTTGGAACTCTAGCCTTCTGCCTGGGTTTTGTAACAACAATCTTGCCTCTTTTCTAAATGTAATATTGTGCATAACTATTGGAGTAATATATATGGCTTATGGTGATTTTTTTCATCTTTTGCATATCCTTATTATCTCTGATCACCTTTATTTTCATGTAGAAACTATGCATCTTTGAATGTTGTTACTATCTTAGAATTTTTTCTTGAGTAGTTTGAGGTAGTGTTTTGTGTGACCCTTTCTGACCTGTGGTGAATTTCATCCACCCTTTTCAGTTATTCACCATTTCCCTTCTCAGGTAGTTGTGGTCTTGATTGATCTCTTAGTAGGCTCATTCAACACATCGCCTTGGCTTATTTTATGTTTTTGTTTAATTCTTCTCACCCCATTCTCACCTTGCGAGATAAGAGCTAGATTCTTTAAAATATGGAGGTCTCCTTAAGACACACGTCCCAATAACCTCAAGATTCCCATGACTCTAACGACTCTATCCGCCAAGGATGGTCATCAACATTACCGATAAAGCACACTTTTCAATTTTGGATAAGGCTCAAAATCAGACTTGGGCCCTTAGCACAATGATGTCCTTCCTAGATTTCATTAACCGTGGGGAAAATATTCAACATTTTCAGTTCAAAATTTTTTTGGCATGTCACAGAGTCCTTTGATATGGAAGATATTACTTTATCACCGAGAAATTTATATTAGGGGAAAGTACACACCATATGTAGTGGTATTTTCATTCGAGGAGTAGCCAAAGGTTATAGGAGAACATCATAATTTCCTCTCTATACTACTTTTGCCATGGCATACAATTACCTAAAAACAACATTTTAGAGTGATCTAAAACTTTGGAAAGTGGTTAAAGGTTGGAGGATGACACTATACTTTCCTCGCTATACTTCTTCTTCTATGTCGTGAGATCGTTCAAAAAATCGCCCTTCTTTGACATCTTTAAGATCCTTTCTATACTATTTTCTCATCATGGATTAGGTGCACATGTTCCTTTTTCATTTTTGCACTTTGCACACTTTCTTTACATACTTTTTACACATATACATGTTAGGATAAAATTTATTATCCTAGTATTTAATTATGCATAGTTTAATAATTATTTAATTTCATTAATTAAATAATAAATGGTTATATTGTTACATGGTTAACCAACCATATTTTTCTGTATGCACATTGTTATATTGTTTTAAACAATATATTTGTTTTTATGTAATTATTGCTTCCGGGTGATTTGGAAGCTTGTTTATTATGTTTTTGGTTGCACTGTGCAACTCATTTTTCCGGATGTATTTGGTACAATGCAATATCTATAAATATTGCAGCCCATCCTCTGTATTTTTTTACTTGATTGAGATTAATAAAATAACACAAAGCTTCCAATCCTTGTTTCTCAATCTACATTTGGTACGAGGCGAAATTCAGCCTGTGAAGGAGTGGAAAAAGAATGCAGCAGAAATAGAGAAGATTGGAGAAGAGTATGCAGCAATAGAGAGCACTGCGGCCTCCTGCAACCTCCAAAGCCTCATCTCTTCCTTTCCACATCCCCGAGTTCATTCGGGTGTTTGGAACGCAAATTTTTTTACCTTTGGTGCACTCAGCACTGTGCAAAAATTGCTCAGTATTGATAATAATAATAAAAAAATTTCCCAATAAGGGTTTTGTTTTATTGTATTTAGAATTTGCTTGCTTGTTTTAGAGGTCTGTATATGTACCTACGGTGATCAAGAATCAAACAGAGCAAAGAATTAAAAAAAAAAGGAGATAAAAACGTTTTTTTAAGCAAATGCGCCCTCATCGCGACTGAGATCTGCATAAGGTAAAAATGTTTTTCTTTTTTAGCAAAAGCCGCGCCATTCTTTGTCTACAGCCACCTGCAAAAGGAAATGAAGGCTTAGTTTGTATCATCAACAAAAAAAACGCGGCCTGCATAAGAAAAAATGTTTTTTTGGAGCTAAAAAACGCCATTCTCCTCACGCTCGCGCCATTTGTTGTCTCAGTGACCTGCACAAACAAATGCAGGGTTAGTTTGTTATCTACAACAAAAACGTGCCCAAGCAAGCAAACAACAAGCAAACACAATCAAAAATGTGGCCAGGCACTCAAAAACAACGGCCAAAGGGAAAAAACGTGCCCAAACAAAGAATCCGCGGCCTGTACATACACATTCACTAAAAAACGCGGCCAAAGGAAGGAGAAAATGCAGCCTGAGCAAGTAAATGCGGCCTGAGCAAGGAAATAAAGCTTCAGATCCGGTTTTTAGGCAATTACAACCCTAAAAACGCCTCTTCACCAGCATGCGCCACGTGGCATTCATTTTCCAAGAGGTAAGTCCATTTACTTGTCAATAAATACAAATTCCTTCCTTTCATAGTCCAAGCACCCCAAGTGGGCAAGTTGGTTAGTGCATGCGCCTTGGGAGTGAGAGGTTTGAGGGTCAAATCCCACCAAAAACACTCAAAAACTCTCCTTTTGCATCTGGCAGAAATTTTGGCGGAACTGCTAAATTTAGCAGGCTTTTTTGAATTTAGTTACAACTAACTAAATTTAGCAGAGAAATCCCTAACTTAGGGTAAATTTTTTTTTCTCCTATCTCGGTCTGTTTCTCATTCTAGACATTTTTGCAAAAGGAGACCCACTGAAAATTGCATTTTCAGCTATTTTTTTGCAATTTTTAGCATTTTGGGGTTGGGAGGTCACCAGGACCGAAAGCGAAATAGAAAATTTTTGCCTATCATTCAAATTGTACTGTATATTGTACTAATTTGCAGGTTGCCATATCAAGTCAAAACTTTTCAGAATCGCTTAGAAACTGGTAGTAGAATTGTAATAAAAAATAGTAAAATTGGTTCTGAACACTCACGAGATCCTAGATCTCATTCGCAGCATTCGGTATATACAGTGCCTCTGGGAAGCGCTTACGGGTAAAGCCGTCACGACTACTACTACACTTAATGCCTAATATAGCTGCAACAACGTCATCTGGGCATCGTCCCTATAAATCGACGGGGAGTAATAAGGTCACAGTGCACACACTATGAACCATCCCATCCGTCTGTGAATGATTGCACGACATAAATCCAGACTGAGAAATTATCCGAGTATATAGCAAAGTTACGCGCGTATGAGGATATTTCTTTGAGCTAGTGTCAATAATCACACAGACCCCATCAGTATTGTCTTGGTACCACGTATCGAATTATTTCATGTATGTTAACACCTCTTTCACGTACTGCCATGGGTATATAGAAAGGGCGAGCTTCTTCCATGTACCAACGGGTATATCGGAAGGGCGCGTATATAGAAAGGTTCGGTATATCGGACTGACGGTATATAGATTAGGAGACCTTATACCTGGAGTGATAAGAGCCAAACCCTGTCAGTGATCTTTGCAAAATGGGCACCAATGCCCCCAAATTTTTTCTTCCGATTCACAATTCAAAGGAAGGAAGCAACTATCTTTGCTTGGAAGAAAAAATAAAAACACAACTTGAGTTTGAAGAAATTTGGCCTGTTGTGACTGGTACTCTAACCAGATCACCAACGGATGCAACACAACAACGACAATTTGATAGAGCAGATCAGAAAGCAAAACTCATCATTTTGTTTGGAGTGTCCGATGATGTGCAAGCCCACATTCGAGATGCCACATCAGCAAAAGAAGCTTGGGATAAGCTGAGCACAATATATGAGGCCAAGAATAAGAATGTCATACTCAATTTGCAGAGTCAGTTACATACATTGAAATTCAAACAGAATGAGAAAATTGAAGCCTTCCTAAGAAGAGTTGCAGAGTTGAGGGCTTCACTTCTAGCCCTAGGAGAAGAGGTCAAAGATGAATCTCTCGTTCCAGATTGTTACGAGAGCTCTCACAACTCTAAACTTGTCGGATATAACAATTAGTTTTGACAAGCTAGTAAACTTACCGCAACAAGAGGAAGCAATGCATAACAAGGATGATGAAGAGGAGCAGGCAGCTTCTTCACATAAAAATGGAAAGGAAAAGGTAAAGGAAAACCTAAATCCTATCAGAAGTCCCCACATCAGAATCAGTATCATGGGGACAATCAACAGAAGAAGCGATGTCCAATTTGCAAAAGAGGACATGACTTGCAAGAATGTTGGTTTAACACATATAAGAAAGGTTCATCAAGCAATTCTAGACCACAACAACAACAAACTTACAAGGGACATTCAAAAAAACTATCACGGGCAAAAAAGGGGAACTGGAAAAGAAGACCCCACCAGTGAAGGTAATATTATTGCGAGCAACAAGAAACGATCGGACAATGAAGACTTCTTGTTCACTGCTCGATCAAGTGAACCATCCACGTCATCTAGTGACGTCTGGTATGTTGATTCGGGAGCCACTCGACACATGACCGGCCACAGAGACTGGTTTATTTCAATGAGGGACACGCCATCGAAAAATCATGTTTCGTTGGGAGATGATTCTTCATATACAGTTCAGGGGATTGGAAACATTTCTCTACCCCTTGGTTCACGCAAATGTAGACTATCAGATGTTCTATATGTCCCTGGGTTGACAAAGAATCTTCTTTCGGTCAGTCAACTCCTAGATCACAACCTGAAAATTGACTTTGATAGTCAATCCGGCAAGAAAATGTGTTTGATTCGAGATAAATCCAGAGGCTCGAAAATAATTGCAAAAGCCTCAAATGTGGGACGAATGTTTCAACTTGATTTCATTCACAAAAATGATCAAGCACTTGTGGCTAAAAACTCCACCTCAGCTCAGTTGTGGCATCGAAGATTTGGTCATGTAAGTTTCAAATATCTCGAAACACTTCACCGGTGTAATATGGTACATGGGCTACCATCTCTTCAGAAGGATACAGACAAGTGTCCTCACTGCTTAGTAGGAAAACAACACAGAGTTTCATTCCAAACGAGTACTTTTCGAGCTCATGGTAAACTTGACCTGGTTCATACCGATCTGTGCGGTCCGATGCAGCCAAGTCATTCAGGGTTCCAGTACTTCATGCTCTGTGTTGATGACTATTCATGGAAAATGTGGATTTTTTGTCTTCGCAAGAAAAGTGAAGCCTTTGAAACATTCAAAAAGTTCAAAGTGGCAGTTGAGAAAGAAACTGGTCGTCACATCAGAACTCTCCGCTCAGATCGAGGGGGGGAATTCACCAGTGATGAGTTCAGAGACTATCTACAAACTCACGGGATTCGTCGACAAATGCCTCCTCCACACACACCGCAGCAAAATGGTGTTGTTGAGAGAAGAAATCATACTATCATGGAAATGGTGCGATGCATGATCGATGATTCCGAACTTGCAAAGACATTTTGGGCAGAAGCAGTAAAAACAACAGTGTATTTGTTAAACAGCAGCCCACAACTACTCTTGATGGAATTACACCACAAGAAGCATGGTCAAAAAGGAAACCATCCATTGCACACCTCAGAGTATTCGGGTGCAAAGCCAGCATGCACATACCCAAATAGAATAGAAAGAAATTAGACATGAAGTCACAAAATCTCATCTTCATTGGATACAGTGAAGAGACTCTTGGGTACAGACTAATGGATCCTAAGACCAGAAAAGTCTACACAAGCAGAGATGTTGAGTTTTTCAAGAAGAAGGAAGCAGAGACTCCTCCTCCGGACTCGCAAGATGTAGATTTTTCACCAGTTGTAAAAGTTGAAGCTAATGTTCCCTCAGAATATGAAAGTGATGATGGGGATGATGGTGTTGATCAGATAGAACCACAACCCATGGGAACAGGACAACGTATGCCTAAATGGTGTACAAGCACATTACGAGATGCAAGACTGGATGCTCCACCGGATACATCCACCCCTGGACCACGGACTCACAGTAAAGCAAGAGAAGAAGTTAACTTTTCTTTGATGAGTAGAGTCATTGAATCAGACGAGCCCTCTACAGTCCAAGAAGCCCTATAGTCAAAAGCTTGGAAAGATGCCATGGATTCTGAATATCAATCAGTGATGAAGAATAACACTTGGCAGCTTGTTGATCTTCCACCAGGGAAGAAACCCATTGGATGCAGATGGATATTCAAAACTAAGTACAAAGCAGATGGGACAGTGGACAAGTGCAAAGCAAGAGTTGTAGCAAAGGGGTACGTACAGAAAGAAGGCATTGACTATGAGGAGACATTTGCTCCCACAGCTAAGATCAAAACGATCAGGATGATATTTGCTCTAGCTGCACAGTTTGGTTGGAAATTTCATCAGATGGACGTAAAAATTTCCTTCCTGAATGGAGATTTACAAGAAGAAGTCTACATGACTCAACTTGAGGGATATGTTGTACCTGGTCAAGAAGAAAAGGTATGCAGACTCAAGAAATCTCTGTATGGCCTCAAACAGGCACCCCGGGTATGGTACATCAAGATTGATGAGCATCTCGTACAACATGGATTCGTTAGAAATCCATACGATCCCAATCTCTACCTCAAAAAGAAAGGGGGGGAGATGGTGATTGTTGTAGTTTATGTCGATGATCTAGTCATCACTGGCAGTTCAGTGAAGATGATTGATGAAACAAAGAAAGATCTTAAGCGATCATTCGACATGACAGATCTCGGGCTTATGCACTACTGTCTTGGACTAGAAGTATGGCAGAAAGAGAATCATATCTTTGTTTCTCGAGATGAAATATACCAAGATAACGCTCGAGAAGTTTAGGATGATGGATTACACACCATTGCTACACCTATGGAGAACAGATTATGCTTATCTCGTTCGAGATCCATCTCCGAGGTAAGTGCCACTCTCTATCGGCGGTTGATTGGGAGTCTCATTTACCTGACCTACACTAGACCAGATATCAGCTTTGCAGGTAAGCTATCTATCCAAGTTCATGCAGAACCCAAAATTTTTCATTGGAAAGCAACAAAGCGCATTTTAAGATATCTCAAAGGATCGGTGGATCTTGGTCTAGAATACAAGAAGAATGAAAACTTCTTCTTGATTGGATATTCGGATTCGATCATGCACGAGTAACATTGATGATAGAAAATCCACTTACTGGATTTGTATTCTTTATGGGATCGGACCAATATCATGGGGAAGTAAGAAACAACACTTTGTTTCTCGCTCTTCCAAGCGAGTATCGTTTTGCAGGAGAAGGCATGCGTGAAGCGATTTGGATATGTCACATACTTGGAAGGACTTGGAATACCACAGGACAAACCGACCACCATGTATGTTGATAATGAAGGTGTTCTCAAACTTGTTTGCAATCCGATTTTCACGAGAGAACAAAGCACATTGAAGTTGAGTTCATTTCATACGCGAACATGTGTTGAAGCACAACATCCAGCTTCAGTTTTGTCCAACGGCTGAACAACGAGTAGATATTTTCACAAAGTCACTTGCACGTGACAAGTTCGAGTTGTTCAGAGCATTTCTCTCCTCATCTCTTCAGACAATGCACAATTAAGGGGGGGAATGTTAGGATAAAATTTATTATCCTAATATTTAATTATGCATAGTTTAATAATTATTTAATTTCATTAATTAAATAATAAATGGTTATATTGTTATATGGTTAATCAACCATATTTGTCTGTATGCACATTGTTATATTGTTTTAAACAATATATTTGTTTTTATGTAATTATTGCTTCCCGGGTGATTTGGAAGCTTGTTTATTCTGGTTTTTGGTTGCACCTGTGCAACTCATTTTCCCGGATGTATTTGGCTGTGCAATATCTATAAATATTGCAGCCCATCCTCTATACTTTTTTACTTGATTGAGATTAATAAAATAACACAGGCTTCCGTCCCTGTTTCTCAATCTACAATACATGCATATTTGACTACTTGTTTGTTATTCTCTTTTACAATTCCGTATGTATGGAAAACAAAAGCAACATCATCAACGTCATCACAAAAATAATAAGAACATTGACATCAACAATAGATAGATTGTGACATTTACACATGTGTTTCCACACCTAGGTTCATTTTCATCACCAATTTTTTTACACTTTCTCCTCCTTAGCATCCACACTTCATATTATTTATCACTCCACACTTTTTCTAGACTCTCGGCATCCTTTCACTATTAAACTACATGGTTATAAAGTACATATCTCTATCTACTTTATGTTACCGATATTTATTCTCCCTAACATAAAGTTGGGGGAAATATAGACACAAAATCACACACTTTGGGTAATTATCTAGTCTTGATTGCATACTACTATTCATATGATTCATAAGTAAGAAAATTACTAACCAACCCATGTCTTTTGCCACCTTTATTTGTCTTATGTTGCTCCTTTCAGTATTCCACCCTTACTTTCCCATTCTACCTTATTATACTTTGTATTTTATCATCTTGGAGACCATCACCTAGCTAGGATGTCAGCACTAAGTGCCCCCATCCCCTCTAGGTGCCCCTAACCCCTTTATACTTTACTCACACCTTTTGGGTCCTTTCTAGGTGTTTGAGCATCTTATCTTTTTGGTAGCGAGAATTTTCCTAGTTAATTACAAAATTCAAGAAAGGGATTCATATAAATATAAATTTATGTGATCATAATAATGGACCAAGCACTAAGGATTAGATATCACCACCTAAGGTTGAATCCATCAAGCATCTAAGAGTTCTATTGCATCCATCTATCAACATCACAAGAGGACACAAGAGGATTTTTATTTTGAATACACTTCATAAGGGGAAGTTCATTCTATTACATGCAAAAGTCTATTACATTTATTTACATCTATCTTTTTTTCTTGCTATCAAGTGTGCAATGCATGAGAGAGATCTAGAAATAGTTTTTACCCCTAGGGTATTGTTTTTTTTTTTTTAAATTCTTTATTTTCTAATTTTGAAATTGATCAAGAGTGATTAAGGAGTCCCATTTTGGGTGTTTTGAAACCCTAATTTTCCAATTTTCTCTTTAACAGTCAATTTACCATTGAAGTCAACTTTCTAGGATTTAATTGAAAATTAAAAATCCATTAAAATCCAATCATATGTTGAAATTAATAAGGCATTTTATTTGATTTATAATCCAAAACTGATAACACTTTAATTTTGTCTGTTGTGGATAATGGATTCTAAAATTTTCATTATTATCCAAATCCACTCCCTAGGTGAATTTGGATGATAGGGCTGAGGGCTCACATGCAACAAAATGATAAATCTAAATCATTTCCCTGAAACACTCCCTAACATTTATTTGTAGCCTTGAGAAACTAAGGAATCCAAGAAAGTTGTAGGGAGTTTAAAGAGTTAATAAACCTTCCTTAGAGTTACGGTGAACAACCAAGCCCATAACCAAGTTAATGTAAATCAAGCTACATTGTGAAAGTGGGAGGTGGCTAGATGGGTATGAGGTATAAACATAGGAGCACAAAGATGGTTATAAGGTGATCTCTCCCATCATTGAGGTATTTGAAGGAATCATGCAAGCTTAAAAGATTGGGACTCTCGAGCCAAATTACACTAAAAAGTGAACTAATACATTATAACCGAGCTTATAAACAAAGCAACGAGCTATTTTTAGATCCACAAACTCGTGAAGCAATCCACCAGACATGAATAAGGAGCCAAGCCCCCTTTTTTTTTCAAACCATATTGGCTATAACTAAGCATGATGCATTCAAAGTTGAGTCTTATACTATGAAGGACAAATATGAAGAGACATCGAGAGCCATCGTGTTCGTAAGTTTGCAGCGGTTGAGTGATCAAGCTCAGGAATCAGGGGTGAGATATTCCAATTCAAAGTTGAACCATCACATATAGATCAAACTTTGTGGCCTAAGGATAGTTGTTTAGGTGAAAGCCCGACTGAGAGAAAATTGTGACAACCAAGACCAAATTATGGAGAGGATTGAGCTCCTTCTTTCAGAGTCAAGCTATTCATTTATATGTGGTCGAGCTCTTCAAATGGATAGTTGAGCAGGTGTTTGCATTGGTGTTACAAGTAACCAAGTCACATTATACCAATACCAAGCCATATGGAAGCTAAGTGGTATAATTTCTTCTATCAGGATGATTTCATAGTAACTAGGTGATGCTTGAACACCCAAGCTCATATAATGATGGGAACCGATCAAGTTCAATATGCGGGTAGATGGAAGGTATTTACAGAAAAATTGGAAAAAAATGACTTGAGTGGCCTAACATACGTGGGACATTTTTTCCCGGATGGCCTGCAATCGCAGCACAAGGATTAGTGTGGCTAAGATGGAGGATTTTGGCCCACTCAGGACATCTAGGCCAAAAATTGTCAAAAATCCCGATGCGAAGTAGTGAGGGAAAGGACCGAGTCAACGAACAATTTTTCTCACCCTCCCACCGTGAGACAAAGGAAATCAAACTAATGATGGGGCCCACAAAATTTTAAAATGAAGATATCATTTAAAATGATGTAAAACTATGGAAAATTGAGAGAAATATTTAAAATTATCTTTCTAACCTCACTATTTAATTTCCAATCCCGTGGAAGCTAAGTAAATGTGTTCAACTTGAAACAAATGCAATCACTAACGAATCCATAACTAGAGCAATTCTCAATGGAATCATACAAAATTGGTCTCAGTCGAATTGTGGCTCTAAGCCGACACAAAGAAATCAAGAAATGTAGAATTTAATGAAGATTTTATAGCAATTAAGGAAAACAAGCCCAATTCTATTTGGTTGTTGGAAAGTGGTTGGAAGAGCATTCAATGAGCATGGGAAATCATTATTTCACTACTACAAGTTATGGGGCACCTTGGGATTGATTTTGCAGGTCCAAAATCACCAACCACACTCATTTATCATGACTTGAAATTGGTGGGAAAGTGAATTTCAGGAATTGCATCCTCTCTCTCTCTCTCTCCTCTCAAAATTCTATAAATTGAAGTATTGGGATCATTGTAAGGGGAGGATAGTTTGAGTAGCAAAAATCATTATTTTGGTTTTGTGAAGCCAATGTGCTACAGGCCTTTATAGTGGAATCCTTGCATGGTGATCTAGGCCTTTCATTTGTAAGAGTTTGAATTGTGCATATTAATGAAGTAATAGATGTAAGTTTGTGGATGTATCTTCCCTTGTGTTTTTTTGCATTCTCCTTGCCTCTCTAATCTTATTGTAGATGTTTGTGCCTACTATGTACTCTTGTAAGATTCATTACTATTGTGTATGTATGAAAATGTGTTGTGAATGTTGTTATTAGACTATGGAGAACTGTCATCACCCTCTCTAATGTGAATTTTTCTTCCATTCTCACACATTGGGGATTGTTCTCATTCCCTTATTTTCGTGCATCACCTTTGTAGTATATTTCCTTTAGTTTCATGTTATTCCTCTCTCCCTGGTCCCTTGGAAGTAACTGATTCGGATAGTCGGTGGATTCATCTTAGCAGAGTTAGTTTACACTAGGATTAAGAAGAAGAGCCAAATTTTGTTGGAGGTCTACCTCAAGTAGCAAGTCCCACAAATTGGATATGTACTCATGTTACTTAGTCACACTTGTGAACTCAAGAAAATGTGCTTGTGTAAATTAGAGGGTGCTATGATTCAGTGATAATAATTCTAGCACTCCAAGTGAGACCCAAATTTTTTCATCTTAATTATAGAAATATTGGTGTGCACTTGTTGTTAGATTTCATTTTGTAAGAAGCTTTGAAATAGCACATCTGGAAACTCCAAAAGGGTAGAATCCACTAGTTTCAATAGTCTAAGCTTGGCAGATTTATGAGAAGAATTCAAACAAGGTCAAGAACTAGAGAAGAAGGAATTTTTGAATACTTGCAGTTATCTCCAGGAAGAGGAATAAGGGGAAGAAGAGCTCAAAGGTCTCCATCTCCACCAAATAAAACACTATCCACACCTCCACCTGGTAGGCATTTCATTCAATCAACTACGGTTCTTAGGACCGATTATAATGGCACATCTACAACAACAACCACCAAAAGGGCCACCAAATACCTATGTCAACTTCATAGGAAGCATCCCACTTGCTCTCAATGCACAAAATCTAATTCCAGTTGCAACATTGAAGAACATTCCATATTTAACTGGAGAGAACCATACAACTCTGATTAACCAAATCTAAGACATTGCAAGTGTGTGTGCAATTCAAAACATTTATGAAATGGACATTGTTGTTATGTTGTTGGCATCCTAATTTAAGGGTAAAGATTTTTAATGGTTCAGGAATCTAAAAGTAGGGTCTATCAAGAATTGGGACCATTTGTGCACAATTATTCACAATCAATTTGGGGAGAAGGAAGGCAACTTATATCTATTAGAACAACTAAAAACAATCAATACGAGTACCAAATAAGTAGATGGATGATTTCAACTTCAGTTTCAAATGAAATGGAATAAAATTCTACTTGTTGTGAGGCCAATAGCTGAAGGTTGCTTTCTTTACTTCCTAAAATCTCTAAATTCATATATTGCAATGATAATACAATTCATGAGAGGTAGCACTTTACCCACAACTTATAACATTTCCATTAGAGCTGAAAACTATCTAATTCAAGATGGTAAACTTTCACCTAGGCCTCATATGCCTCTTGATCCAAGTTTCGAAGTCCAAGCACTAGCCAAACAACTACATTAGTTCCCATCCTTGCTCCAAAAAATCAGATTTCCACTTAAGCTTCTAATTCATCTTCTAGTACCTCAAATGAGCTCCAAGATGTCATGAAGTAGTTGCAAAACTTAGGAAATGAGTTGGTGACAATTAAGAGGTAGCAAACTCAAAAATTTAGGTCATATCAGCCTCGAACCCAACCCAATAGGCCTTTGTATTAGCCTAATACACCACCTGTTCAAGATGTAAATCGAAGCAAGTGAAACCTCCCTGTGATTAGGCCATTTTAGCCTTACAATCGTAGTGTTGCATACACATCTAGATCCTTGGTTCCATTGAAAAAAAAACATGGATCCAGAATTAAACTAGTGTTTCCCATACAATCAACCTCATAACTAGTCAATTTGCTTCAATGGTGCTCTAAATCAGGCTCTTATGGTGATAAAATGGGTGTAGAACAAGAGACAAGGCCAAGAAGAAAATCAGTATCAGGAAGTTACTCAAGAAGCACCTCCAAATGAGACCACACTTATCAATAGGAAAGTTGAAGATTTCTGTGGAATGAATCAAGCCCCTTCTCAAAGTGTAGTAGCTAATACACGGTCAGAGAAGAGAAATGTTGGAGAGAGACAATCATCCAATTCAAATGATCCACATCCCTCTATAACTTAACAAGGATTTGGCAATCAAAGTACATCTCCGAACATTCAAAATTAACCCAAACCACCTCCTAAATCAGCTCAAGTACCGGTTTTAACATCCCACGTACAAGAGAAATATGTAAAAGGAAGAGAAATGAAAAAGGATAGCTCATTGCCACTCAATATCATTGAGTAGATGAAGAAGAAAAATGTAAACATATCAATGTAGGAGTCATTAGCTATCCCATCAAAAAGAGATCTCCTACAGGATACCATGACATATTGGTCCACCTCTAATCAGGAATTCAAAGATCAAGAGAATTTTTTAACCAATGCAACTCAAGTAGGAACACAAATCAAGAAGGCCAACAAGGTAAAAATATAAAGCCTCCTCCATTCTACATATCTACGATCATTGGGAACAACCTTGTCTATAATTGCATGATTGATTCGAGAAGCAAACAACTCTGTCATGCCCAAGCAAATAGTTGATCATCTTGGTCTTCAATAAAAAGTAATTTATAGAGGCATGGTATAATTAGATGGGACATCCATAATAAAAAATGGAGTAATCAAATATTTGACCCTCTTATTACATGTTTGTACCAATATAACAATATTACAAGATGTCTCAGTTATTGACTTGCCACCACTCTTTGCATTATGGTTGTAAAGAGAATTCACTACTAAAATTGGTGGTTATTTGTTGGATGATTGGTCTCACGTGTTATTCAAAATGAGAAATGGAGCCAAGGCTACAATCAGGTCCGAACCAATTGCAAACTTTCATATTGAGCCCCATACACCAAATCCACTCAATGCAAATTGTTCAGCTTTCAATCAAGAAGATTTCCCAAGAACTTATGAATCATATACTAAAGTCGAAGCATTCCATAGTTGACTCTTGATGAATGGGTGAATAAGAGGCATGTATTTGATCCATACAAGGAAATGGAAGAAGCTCAATTAGGGGTCTATTGCTTGCATGAAGAAAATTCACCGCTTCCTAGTTTCACCAAGCCAGATGCTAAAGATGATAATGAGGCATGAAAATTATTCTTTGATGGATCAAGGAGTAGACAAGGTTCCAGAGGAGGAGCCATGCTTATTTCACCACAAGGTACAAAATATTACTCAACTTTCCATTTTCAGTTTGTTTGCTCAAACAACATAGCTGAGTATGAAGCCTTGATCCATGAATTATATTGGGTAAGAAAGAGAGGTATTAAAAACTTACAAGTATTTAGGGATAGTGAGATAATTGTGAACCAAGTAAAATGATTTTTTTTTCCAAGAATGATTTGTTGAAGAGCTAAAAAATCAGGTATGGGATCTCATTGAACATTTAGAAGCTTTTAACATCAATTCCATCCTGAGGAAGAAGAATTAAGCAACATATTAACTTGCATCAATGGGGCAAAGTGTTTGACATTGTAAAAAGTATCAAAAGTGAGAAAAATCATCCTTATATAAAGTTTGTGGTAAAATCAGCTGTCCTAGACAATATGCAAGTTAGCAAGTCTTGAAAATGATCGAGAAAATCATAAAATGCTTGTAAGAAGAAGCTGATTTCTTCACTAGAAACCAAGAAAAACTGGAGCAACAATATGGTGACCAAGTGGTGCAAATGAGAACTAACAAGTTGCCGAAGGGTCTTGTGACCTTGGAGTCAATATTTAACCCAAATGATCAGTTCCGTGGAAAGAAAAGGAAAACATTCAAGTGAAGGGTGAAGATTTAGAGCCCATTCCAAGGTGGATGAAGGTAAGACATTGCAAATTGGCAAAACAAGTACTCCACAAGAAAAATATGATTTTTTTCAACTTTTTCAAGAATTCCCAGATGTATTTACATGGAATTATAAGGATTTAAGAGGTTTCAATCAAAATTTATCACAACATACTATTGAGCTAGATCCAGAATCCAAGCCTATCAGATAAAAGCAAAGGTTGGTGAATCCTCACATTGAACCTATCATGAGAAAAGAGTTGAACAAGCTAATTAAATCTAGAATCATATTTTTATGAAACATTCAAGTTGGGTTATAAATTTGGTGCCGATGAAGGAAGAGAAACATAGATATTAGGTTGTGTGTAGACTTTTGTGATCTAAATAGAGATTCACTCAAAGATCATTATCCACTTCCTTCAATGGAGAAAATTTTACAGGTTGTAGCTGGTTTGGAAATGTTTTAATTTTAAAATGACTACTCGTGTTATAACCAAATAATGGTAAAGGAAGAAGTTTAGTTCAAGACAATCTTCGTTACAAAATTTGACACATATGTTTATAAAAATATTCCATTTGGATTTTCAAATGCCGAAGTAACATTTCAGTGAACAATGGATATGGTATTTAATGGAGTATCCAATAAGAAAGTGCTTGTATATCAAGATGATATCACCTTGTTCTAAAAAAATGTGGTGGACCACCTCTTTCATCTCAAGTAAGCATTTTAGAGATGTAGAAGATTCAGAGTGTCTTTGAATCTAAAAAAGTGTCTATTCTTGGCACACAAAGGAAAATTATAGGGCCATATTGTTTTAAGAGAAGTATTAACAATTGATCCCGAAAGAGTTTAAGTAATTTAGACACTTCCATTGCCAAGCCATAAAAATATCTCCGAAGCATATTAGGGATTATTAACTTTGTCCATAGATTTGTGCCTGATTTTACCACTTTTGTGAAGCCATTAACAATGATGTTAAAGAAGAGCCTTGTATTCAAGTGGAAAATAGAAGTTAGAGAGATTTTTGAGGCTATCAAGCATGCGATATCACAAGCTCCAACTCTTATCAACCCAAATTTATCCAATGACTTTATGCTATATAATTTTGGAGGATTAAACACAATCTCAGCTATCTTGGTACAACTGAATAAATAAGGTTCAGAACAGCCCATAACATTCTTCAGTCAAATCCTGGAATATTATGAAGTAAGGTATTATTTTATTGAAAATCATGTTCTTGATGTCATTAGGTATTTGAAGAAGTTCATACACTTGGTCTCAAAATATAATATTTAACTACTAGTGTCTCATGCTAGTGTAAAGGATTTGAACAAGAAGATATCATGTTTGATAACTCACGTAATGGAGTATGATATTGAAATCAAAGTGATTAAGTTGGTTCGTTCCAAAGGTTTGTGTGAAGAACTCACTTCCAAACAACAAAAAAATTTGAAAAGTGAAGAAGATGATGTCATGTTACTCCGAATTATCAAGAAAAACTAGCTAATGATGCACCCATCTCATGTTAGACTTAAGACATGGTGCATTATCTCCAAATAGGTTTGTTCCCTCCAGAATGGAATAAAGCTAAGAGAAGATATTTTAAATTAGTTCTTATTGATGACATCTTAATCAAGAAGGATGTGAATAGAGTATTATTGAGGTGTGTTCCAATAAATCTGATTGAAAAGGTATTGCATGAGTTCCATGATGGAGAAGCGGGAGACAAATTTGCCTCACGAATAAAGGCTCTTAAAACCATGAAGGATGGTTACTTTTGGCCTACAATTTTTGCTGATTGCTACAAATGGATCAAGAAATACAAAAATGTGCATTCTTCATAGGGAAATAAAGGTTAGCAACACGCCCCTTCGTCCAATTTCAATAGATCAACCATTCATACAATGGGGATTGGAATTCATTAGAGTTGTCAATCCAAATTCAAGTCAATGAAATAAGTGGATACTAATGACAAAATATTATTTCACCAAGTGGACTGAAGTGGTGGCACTAAAAGAGGCAAATGAATCCAACATCTTAGATTTATATGAGGGGATAGTCATAAGGTTTAGAGTCCTTGCCACCATTATATCAACCAATGCATTGGCATTTCTAGGTACATAAATCACTAAGTGGGCTGTCAATAATGGTATATACCTCAGCAATTCATCAAATTATTACCCCTGGGTAATGGCCAAGAAAAGTCTACGAATAAGAACCTACTAAGAATCATAAGAAGAACTCTTGACAAAAAAGAGAACATGGAATGCAAATCTAAAATCAATCCCATGGGATGAAAGGATCACACCCAAGAGGTCAATAATTAACTCTCCATACAAGCTTGTATATGGAAGGGAGGAAGTGTTGCATATATCACTTGAGTTGCCAACATTAGAACTCATGAAGCAACTAGAGCTATCCGAGTATGAATCCATGGAAATTAGTTACACAAAACTAATGAAACTAGAAGAGACAAAAGTGCATATAAGGAAAACCATGAAAAAGGATCAAGTATTGGTCAAGATGAGATTTTACAAGGAGGCTAAGGCCAGGACATTCTAAGAAGGATATCTGGTGCTTTGAAGTGGGATGTCGACCATGTAAAACCGGGCAAGCATTCCATGTTTGATGCCATATGGAGTGTCCATATATGATCACTAAATACAAGAGTAGTAATGCCTTCCGAGTGACTAAGTTGGATGGTGGAGAGTTATAGATTCCAGTAAAAGAATCTATCTCAAACATTACTATTGGAAGGAAGAATTTGTCACCCTTGTACATATTAATATAGGATTTTCAACTCCTCTAAGTGCTTGCACACATTATTGTTGTTGTTAGGGTAGGTTTTAATTCCCCTAAGTTCCTTAAGCACATGCTCTATTGCTTCTAGTGTGTTCTTTGTATACAATTCACTAAACTTCAAAAAAGTGAAATTTATGCAATGTGAAGCTCATAGTTGCTTACAACAATTGCAAATTTTAAATTCAGAAAAATGCAGAGCAACTAAAACTAGGTCAAGAGATAGATTTTAAATCTTCAATTCTTTTGCTTCCTTGAATTAGCATCTACATTTCGCAGTTAAAAATGAGAATTGGGGAAGGATTGGTATTATAATAGATGACAGTCCTAAGTTTTCACTTATCCTTCAATCGGTGTTTATCGGTGAATGGTAGCCACCATACATTCCTCCAGGATCAGTAATATTCCCTTCGGCTACAAAAGTAGCCCGGGATCAACTCCATTCGAAGTAGCATTGGGCATCCTAGAAGATGAAAGAAATATAAACTTAATAGAGTTCCATGATGTCCATACTAAAGGAATATCATCCTCCAACCTCCACAAATTTAAATTTAAAAAAATTATACTCTCACAAATCTTTATTTCAAGATTTTCTTATGAAAGTTGAGAGTGCGAGCAAAGTGGAGGCTAGTTCCAGTGTAAGCAAAAACATTCCAGGTCAAGTTTTCGGGGTTCATATCATTTCATAAGGATCACACAAAATCCATTCCCAATGGATCACTATGGGAAGCTCCTCATGATCCATTTAATAGGAAAATGGCCCTACAATTCACCATATTGTTATCCAAATCCAATCCTTAGGTGAATTTAGACGATAGAGCTGAGGGATCACATGCAAAAAAATAATAAATCTAGAGTATTTCCCTGGAACACTCCACGACATTTATTTCTAATCTTGAGAAACCAAGGAATCCAAAAAGTATTAGGGAGTTGAAAGAGATAAGAAACCTATCTTAGAATTCTAGTGAAAAATTGATCCCATAATCGAGTAAATGCAAACCGAGCTACATTGTGAAAGTATGAGCTAGCTAGATGGGTTTGAGGTATAAAAATAGGAGTACTAAGATGGTTATAAGGAGAGATTTCCCATCACCAAACTATTTGAAGGAATCAAGTCGAGGTTATAAGATCGGGACCTCCGAAAGTGAGTTACATTGAAAAGGTGAAGCGGTGCATTATAACTAAGCTTATAAACAAAGCACCTAGCTATTTTTAGCTCCAAAACTCATGAATCAATCCAATAAGATGACTAAGGAGAAAAACACCACCCCATTTTTTTAGACCATGTTCGCTATAACTAAGTATGATGCATTAAAATTTTATTCTTATACTACGAAGGAAAGATGTATAGAGGCATGGGAGCCATCCAGTTCTCTAAGTTTGCAATAGTTGAACAACCAAGCTCAAGAATTAGGGATGAGCTATTCAAATTAGAATTTGAACCTTCATACATAGATCAAACTTTGTAGCCCAAGGAGAGTCGTTTAGGTGAAATCTAGGTGATAGACACTTTCGACAACTAATTCCAAATTATGCAGAGGACTAAGCTCCTTCTTTGAGTAAAGATATTCATTTATATGTGGTCAATCTCTTCAAATGGCTAGTTGAGTGGGTGTTTGGATTGGTTGTACAAGTAACTAAGTCACATGATACCAATACCAATCCATATGGAAACCGAGTAGTGTATTTTCTTCTATCGGGCCGAGTTCATAGTGATGAGATGATTCCTAAATTCCAAAGCTTATATAATGATGGGAACTGATTGAGTTCAAGATGTGGGAAGATCGAAGGTCTTTATAGAAAAGAGGAAACAAATGTCCCGAGTGGCCTAACATACATGGGATGTTTGTGCCGGATGGCCCAAAATCACCACACAAGGCTTAGTACACCTAAGGCAGAGGATTTTAGGCCACTCAGTCTAGGGAATTATGGGACATTTGGGCCCAAAATTACCGAAACACCCGATCTGAAGTAGTGTGGGAAAGGGTCAAGTCAATGACACTTCGGGTCTATGATGGGTTCACGGAACCTTGAGCAGAGCTGACATGGTTCGAATAACCCACTACATATGTGAAGGTGATTTGGAGTCCTAGATTTTGGGCAAGTTAGAATTCATCGACATGATCAGCATGAGGCCTAAGGGCTCGGTTTTCTCCATTAGGAGACATACCCAAAATACAAAGTGCTAGGGAGTAGTGAGTGAGTGGACCTTGTCATGAAGGAAAAAGGTTCATGGTGGTAAATGTGGCTATGAAGACTTAATAGGTAGATAGAATGAAATGTTCCAATTGGGATTTATAAGGGGTCATTGGAGATCATGCAACATTAAAGCATGTGGTGTTAGGGAATATCTTGCGAGTCATAAGGGGTTCAATGTAAATGAAGAGCCCACCGACCAACATGCAAGTAGAGTTGACATACAAGAAAAGGGGTGGCTTGGTGACTCAGTGTTATATATATGTGATGAAGGGATCAACTAGCTTGTGCATCCTGATGTATAGGAAACAAAGATCTTTCTCGGTGGGCTATATGTTGATCGGATATGTCTATTTGAAAAAATTGAAGCTCACCCCGCCATTTGTGAGACTAAGGAAATAAAACTAATGATGGGGCCCAAAAATTTTAAAATGCAGAGATACTTTAAAAGGGATAAATATTCAAAATTATTTTTCCAACCAAACTATTTAATTTCCAATCTAGTGGAAGCTAAGTAAACTTGTGTAACTCAAAAACCCGTAATCACTCAGAAGTCATAACTAGAGCAATTTTCAATGGAATCATACAAAATTGGTCTCGTTGGAACCATGGATCTAATCCTAATGCACAAAAATGAAGAAATGTAGAATTTAATTAATATTTGATGGTGATTTTTAAGGAAAATGATCCCATTTCTATTTTTTTTAAGGTGGTTGAAAGAGCTTTAAATGAACATGTGAAATCATTCTTTCACTACTACAAGTTATGGGGCACCTTGGGATTAATTTTTAGGTCCAAAATCATCAACCAAACTCTTTTATCATGACTTAGAATTGGTGGGAAAGTGAATTTTGTGAATTTCATCCTCTATCTCTCCCCTCTCAAAACTCTATAAATTGAGGTAGTGGGCTCATTAGAAGGGAAGGATAGTTTGAGTAGAAAAACTCTGTAATTTTGGTTTTGTGAATCCAATGTGTTGCTAGAATTTATAGTGGACTCCTTGTATGGGGATCTAGGCCTTTTATTTGTAAGAGTTTAAATTGGGCATATCAATGAAGTAATAGATGCAAGTTTTTGGATGTATCTTCCCTTGTTGTGTTTGTTTGCATTCTCCTTTCCTATCTAATATTATTGCAGATGTTTATGCCTACTTTGTAATATTTTAAGATTCATTAGTTTATGCATGAAAATGTGTTGTGAATGATGTTATTAGACTATGGAGACATGTCATCACCCTCTCTAATCTACATTTTTCTTCCATTCTCGCACATTGGGGATTGTTCTCATTCCCTTCTATTTGTGTATCACCTCTATAGTATATTTCCTTTAATTTCCTATTATTTTACTCTCCTGGTCCCTTAGAAGTAATAGATTAGGATAGTCAATAGCTTCATCTCAATAGATTTAGTTTACACTAGCGGTAGGAAGAAGAGCCAACTTTCTCTCGGAGGTCTATCTCAAGTAGAAAGCCCACAACTTGGAGATGTAACCATGTTAACCACTCACACCATGATCTCAAGAACACACACTTGTATAAATTGGAGGTGTTTTGTGATTCGGTGATAACATGCACTTAATCCAATTTTACTGATTAATTCCTTTACTTAATCAATTTAATCAATTCTTCATTCTAATTTTTTATCGATCAAAAGTAGAAAAATAAACTGAAATAAATACTCCAAAAATTTGATAATGGAGTTAATCCAGATGGGCTATGACCATGGATTCAATTAATCATGAATCGATCTATTAATTAACACTTTAAGTACAATTATATTTTTGAAGTGATTAAGATATCTTTGTCACATACAAATGGGATGATTCAAGTTTTTAGAACTCTGTAAATTATTAGAAATTCATCCTCAAATCTATTCACAACCCCGTAACATCTCCATAGTGTGATACCTGTGTAATTGTGTCATAAAAACACCTACACCTGGAAAAATATAGCATGCTATGAATAATAAGTGACACTTTTGTGTTTGTCTCGAATTATGAATTTTTTTCCTTTTACACCAAATCTTGATATGGACCCTAGTTGTTTCAAAAATTAAGTTTTATAAAAGTGCCTCTTATTGCCTCTGTCACAAACTTGGAAAAAGTCTCTACAAATAGAAGAAATCTCACCATATAGCTTTCGAATCACTCTGTGTCAATGATGAGGATTTTTTTAGACCTGATAGGTCCTTGGTTTGAACCCCCTCCTCCTTATTTTCTTATTGTTATTTCTATGTGGGAACAATTATCCCACATTTTACGTGGGGAGGGTTATTTGATGTTTAAATATAAGTGACACGCCCTATGTTTTTGTGGCTTGAGCCACATTCTAACTTCCTTTTCCCATGTGGTGATGTTGATATGTTGGTTTTTTCCAACGTCTTGGGCCACTATGTAAAAGCGCCACGTATGTGGCTTGTGGCCATTGACTTTCCAAGTGGAGTGTTCCGCAGAGTATATATGGCCCTACGCGCATTATTGAAAGCTGTCCTCAAGTCATATATATCTGCCACATTTTTATGTTGTTCTATTCATTGTGTATTGGTATAGATAGGAATGATATTGGGTAACATTACAAGATTTACTCAATGGACCTATGAGTTATGTGGAGACCGGTTGGCTATGTGGGGAGTTAAACACTCCAACTAGCTGGTAAGTAGCTCAGGTGAGTTGTATAGATCCATGGATGAGATATAACTACAATGTAATACAATATAATGTAATGTAATACAATATACAACCCGTAATAATATCCCAAATGTAGGAGATATAAACACATGATGACATATATATATATATATATATATATATATATATATATAAAACCATTACACTAGTGATATGAATCAAAGGCTAAGACATCCCTCCACCAATAGAGTGTGTCAAACTTGGTGAGGACCCCAACCAAAAATATTGGGGACCACCATTTTGCAACCGATTATTGAATACCGACATTTGAAACAATTTTTTTTCTCTTCACCCATTGTGCAACTTGTCACAATACGATTCATCCACATCAGATACTTGCTTGCACGGTCCCTTAATTTTTCCTTTTGGCTTAAAATTTCAAGTGGACCATATCTCATGCATATGATATCCATTTTTCAAGTTCTTCAAATCAACATAAAGATCTTAAGATGTTATATAACTCTACAATGGTTTAGGGATATTTTGGGATCATCTGCACTCAAAATATCCTTTGGATCACTCCTCTTCAATAAGACCATTTTACCCTCAAAAGGGAAACTCACCTAGTTGAATTGTTAATAGGTCCTTTGCATATCACAAACATGTAGAACCCATTTTAGAGCATGGTAAGATTTTAAAAATTGCAATGTATCAATAAGTGATTAATATTTACATAACCCATGGCCAATACTACAACTGATATGTCAATCAAAATGTCATAATAATCTGTTATACAATGATCTTGCACCACTTTCAAATATAAAAATTTAACCTACATTCATAGCTTTTAGCACAAAAATTATACATACTATTTGTAGCCATGTTTGATATTTATAAATATTAAATACTATATTAACATACTTATAACATGTGCAAAAATAATGCATGGCTACAAAGAGTTCATATAATTGTTACACACACGAATAGTGCATACATGATACACTTACACAAATTTTAACAACAAAATACTCCGAATAAATTTTTTCAACAAATAGACCAATGATCAACTAAACATGCCCCATAAGAAACATTTGTGGATGCTACTATAAAGACTCAAAATGAAGTGTTAAAATCCACCAACAAGAGAAATTTCCCCAAGTATGACAAACTGTCACCTAGAATTTCCCTTCAAGTTACTTCAACTTGATAAGAGCTAAAATAAACAGGAGAGAAACCAAAAAATATGCAGGAGAGAAAGAGGAGAGGAAGTAACACCACTCAAAGAAAATATGCTTTTTGATGGAGATTTAAAATTTACCAATGGTTTTTTAGAGGTTAACTCTAAAAAAAGAAAATATTGAAGGGATTTGAGAAGATCCCAGATTCACTTTATAATGAAAAAAAGAAAATTGATAACTGGGGAGCTTCAACATCCAGAACTACTAGATCATCTGCTAGAAGAATAGTTGATTTTGGAAGCATCTCTAAAAGAGGAAGAACCTCAAAGAAGACACTCAGAACCAAAAGAATAGAGGAAGATATTGCAGATGGAACTCAAAGCCAATTGAGCCATCAGGAAATTTCAACACCTATATCATTTAGATGAAGATCATCTCCTGGAATATCAGAGGTCTGAATGGGAACTCTAAACAAATAATAATCAAAGAGTTAAGAGTCTCTAGTAGACCTAGCATTCTGCTTCTGCAGGAAACCAAGATGAACTCTAAGGTACTTGAAAATTGTAAAAAATAATTTCGAGGAAATTTTAGACATGGTGATGTGAATTCTCAAGGAGCTTGGTGGCTTGGCAAATTTTTGGGATAAAAATCATTATACTGGTATGATTCTATCTAAAATAGTAACCATCTTGTTGTTAAATTCCATGCTATTGAAAATAATTGTACTTGGATCCTTTCTAATATCTATGCACCTAATACGGTTATTGGGAGAAGGAAACTATGGAATGATCTAAAGATTTTCAGAAATCAGCATAGTACTAACAATTGGCTTATTATGGGTGACTTCAACTCTCCTTTAAATCTAGGGAAAAACAAGGGGGAAACTCTAGTTTTTCCACTGGCATGGATGAATTTTCTAATTTTGTTGCTGATTTAAATCTCATGGATGTGGATCTTCATGGCAATCAGTTTACCTGGACAAATAGAAGGTTAGGTAGGGATATGATTCAAGTCAGACTAGATAGAGCTCTTATCTCTACTAGTTGGATTTTACACCAAGACTTTCATCTCACCTCTCTGCCCAGAATCAGATCTGATCACAATCCAATAGCTTTAAAAATTTTCAATTGGGCTAAGCCCACCAGGAGCTCCTTCAAATTAAAAAGATGTGGATGGAGCATGATGACATATTTGATAAGATTAAGGAATGGTGGAATTGGGTTGGTGAGGGAACTGCTCAATTTAGACTTATTCAGAAGCTTAAAAATGTCAAAAAGTAGGTTAAAATCTGGAATAAAGAAATCTTTGGGAATGTTTTTGTGAGAAAAAGGAATTAAAACAGAAACTCCAGGATTTGGAAATCAAAATAAATTCAAAGGGGAGGTCTTTAGAGGATCAATTAGTGGAAAAAATATTCTTTCAGAGCTACACATAGTTTGTAGCAGGAAGAATCCTTATGGAGACTTAAATCTAGGGCAATCTAGCTGAAAGAGGGTGACAAAAATATGAAATTCTTCCATATGACCACTTTGAAGCATAGAGCCTATAATAGGATTGTGGAAGTTTCTAAAGGAAATGACATCATCATAAAATATCCACAGATCATCAAGGATGAAGCTCTTAGATTCTATGAAAAATTGCTTAATGAGAAGAGTGCTACTAATGATGTGGCTGCCTCTTTTCTGTTAGAGGCTATTCCACAAGAAAAAATTGAGGAGTAGATATTTAAAGACATTACTAAAGTTGTCACTTTGGAGGAGCTTCAAAAATTTGTTTTTACTCTTGAAGGGGATAAGGCTCTGGGACCTGATGGCTTCTCTGTCAATTTTTTTAGAAGTTTTGGGAAATTTGTTCAGATGATCTCCTTAGGGTAGTAAATGAATTCTTTAGAACTAGTGATTTACTGAAAGAGCTAAATAATACCCACATTGTGCTTGCTCCAAAAAAATGGATGCTAAAGATTTCAAGGATTTCGACCCATTAGCCTGGTTAATGTTGTCTATAGAATTTTTAATAAGATTATTGCTACCAGACTTCAGTTCATTTTGAATGATTTAATCTCAAAAAAATAAAGTGGGTTCATCAGAGGAAGGATGATTCAAGATGGTGTGATCATGGTGCATGAGATTATACATTCTATGGATAATAATAAAAAATCAAGCATGGTCCTTAAACTTGATATGAATAAAGCCTTTGATAAAGTCTCCTAGTCTTTTCTTGATAAGGTTTTGGCCAAATTTGGTTTTCTCAAAAATTTAGAAGAATTATCAAGGCTTGCATCTCTACTACTAGATTCTCTGTGGTGGTCAATGGTGAGCTGATGGGATTCTTTACCAGTAGTAGGGGTTTAAGATAGGGGATCCTATATCCCCTTTTCTCTTCATTATTATGGCGGATAGCCTCAACAAAAAAATTGACAAAGCAATTAAAGATGGTCTTCTTAAAGGCACTAAACCTACTTCTACAAATCAAATGGCTTCTCATCAGCAATTTTCGGATGATACAATCCTAATTTTAGTGGCCTCTATCCTTGAAGCTAAGGTGATCAAGTCCATTCTAAAATTTTATAAGTGTTCTTTTGGGAAAGATATCAAGTTTCGTAAAAGCTCAATTTTATTTTTCAACACTCCTATGGAAAGACAACATAGAATTTCTAAAATAATGGGGTGTAAAATCAATTCACTTCCCACTACTTATTTGGGGCTCCCCCTTGGTACTAAAAAAGTCTCAATCAAAGTCTGGAATGATCTACTGGAAAGATTCCAAAAGAAAATGGCTGGTTGGAAAGGGGCCATTCTTTCCAGTGCTGGTAAATGTCTACTTATCAAAAGCACTCTTCAAAATCTACCTATCTACATTATGTCTCTTTATAATATTCCTTCTACCTTCAGAGAAAAAATTGAAAGGATTCAGAAGAACTTTTTATGGCAGGGGTTGGAGGAAAAATTTAAATATCACCTAGTAGCTTGGGATCAAGTGTGCACTCCTAAAAGAATTGGGGGACTGGGCATAAAAGATATCAGAAAAATGAATATGGCCTTAATTGTAAAAATGGGTTGGAGAATGCTCTCGGAGGAACAACCCTGGATTGATCTAATTAAGGCCAAGTATGTTGAGCAACAAACAAATATCTCTTTCCTTCATGATGAACAACTTCCCCAAGGTTCGATTTTCTAGAATAACTTGATTCAATTCAGGAATTTCATCAAGAAAGGATGTAGATGGAAAGTGGGAAATGGTAGAGACATCAATTTTTGGGGGTATAATTTTTCTAATTTCAGCCTCAATGACAGATTTGGTGCGATCAAAGATAGCCTTAAACATAAGTATAGTACTAAGGTCATTGATTACATGGAAAATTATGGTAACAAGAAGAGATAGAAACAAATCTTGATGGATAGGAATGAACTGAAATCCATGATGTCCTCTTTATAGGAACAATTGGACCTCATTCCCTTGAATCAATTGGAAGTTAAGGATGAAATTGTCTAGTATAATTCTGGAGATGGAGATTACATGGTCAAATCTGGTTATAACTCTTACTTTGAAAATATCCAGAGTGAGTTTAATTGGAGCAAGATTTGGATGACTGAACTAACCCCTAAAATTAATTTTTATTTTGGTTTGTTCTTAGAGGTAGAATTATTACTAATGACAACCTAATGAAGAAAGGATTCATAATGCCAAATAGATGTCACCTTTATAAAAAAGAGTCTAAGGATATTAAGCATCTTTTTGTCCACTGTGAGTATGCTTCAATGATCTGGAGTTATGCCTTTTCTAAATTCAATGTTTTCTAGACTGTGCCAAAGGATTTCATCTAGTTTTGGACCCAATGGAATCCTCCTTTTAAGCATTGTGTTGTGAGAAGACTTTGGAAACTGGTCATGCCCACATTTTCTGGAGGATCCAAAAAGATAGAAATGACATCATTTTCAGAAACAATAAACAACATTGCAAGATTAGATTTGTTAAGATTTCTCATGCTATTAAAGAAAATATTGAGAGATTCAAACCTCCCAAGAATAAGAAATATCTTGAGAATGAAGAATATATTCTTTCCAACTAGAAGATTGGAGTTGCAAATCTACAGATTAGGAATACTTCAAACATTGATAGGTCTTCGATTCATTGGAACCCTCCTGATATTAACTGGCACAAACTAAACTTTGATGGTGCCTCCAAGGGTAATCCTAGGATTGCTGTAAGGGGAGGTGTAATTTGTGATCATAAAGGCTACTTAGTTGCTGCCTATGCTAGCAAAATGGGGATTCAAAAAAACCATTATGCAGAAGCCCTAGCTACTCTATGGGGGCTAAGGGTTGCTAAGGATTATAACATATAGAACATCATTCTGGAAGGATATTCACTAAACATTATCAATCACCTCAATCAACTTTCTCCTCCTAGCTGGACTATTAAGGACTTCATTATGGAATCCATAAATATTTTTCAAAATTTCAAGAATATCATCATTAGGCATACTTATAGGGAGGGGAATAAGGTAGTGGATACCTTGGCCAATTTTGGCATTAATAATAATCTAACCATTTGGGATAATGAAAATTACATCCCTAAGGAGGTACATAATAGCATTAATGTGGATAAATATGGGCAATCATGCATGGAGTAGGAATTATAATGAGATGGTGTGGGATTTAGCAGGTGTGAAAGATCACACATGTGAGAAATATCATCCTAACTATGGCCATAATAACTCCCATGACTCTCAAATAGGTGGTTGGGTTCTTAAAAACTGGGACATATATAAGGAAAGTAACGATTCAAATGAGGGTTTCAAGAAGAAAAATTGTAGGAGTAGCAGGGAGAAGGAGATGGGAGGTGCCCCGTGCCAATTGGAGCCTTGCAGTGATCCGTCTTGGAAGAACAATGAGGAGCTATGGAACCTCCTTCAAAAGGGAGGCATTTCCAACTTCATAGAACGCATTTAGGGGCATGACCAAAATATTTTAGTTCATTTTGCAATGGAGTGGAAGGATAGAAAAGTGAAGTATGGTGGTCACCAAGTAATTATAAATGAAGAATTGATAGATGAGGCAACGGGAATCGAGTTGGAGGGATATGAGTTTTTCAACAAGAGGATTGATAGGACCACCAAGGAAAATAAATTCTCTGATGATGGCGAGGAGCTCAAATTTGTTTTTGCGGGTGTTAGGGTAAGTTCTATCCCCAAGCCTTTTGATGAGGTTATAAAAATTATGGTTAGGTACATTTCTCTAGAAGGGTGCTACAAAATAGTCCCTGTCAAGCACTTGGTCTTTCTTAACCACTTTAGAAGACAATTTTTGGTTTACATCCCACATTACTTACTAAATTCCCTTCATCTCTCCATTTTAGAATTCCAAAAGCACTCTCATGACATTAATCTTCACCAAGGACTTATCTTTCAACTTCATAAGCTCTATTTCTCTAATTTCCTCAGCTTCCCACCCTCTCCCGGTGATCTGCACATCCCTACCTTCTTTGCTCCCGATTCCATCCTGAACACCTCCTCTAAACCCCGGACTAAGAACCCAAAACTTCCCAAAATTGACATCCCTCACTCTTTCGGGTTCTTATAAGCAATAAAGAGCTGGAAGTTGTGCATAATTTACTACATATTAGTAATGTTGGCTAGGATACGGCCTTGCAATAGGAGGGGAATAATATTCCTCATAGGTTGGATTCTCTAGAAAATGAGATGATGAAGTTAAAGAAGGACCTACAACACATTTACAAACTAGAAGGGAAAAAGAAAGGTTGATGATGATATTGATAATGGAAATGATCAAATTGTAAACATTTATAAGAAATTGAACTCTTTGGACAACAAATTGGGGAGAGCCAAAGATAGGCATGATCATAACATGGCTATCTTCAATGCCATTAGTGACTTCTTGGAACAACATGTTCACAACATTTCCATGCTTAGCAGGGTCCCTGAAACTATCTGGGGGACTGACAAGGAGAGAAGTCAAACCATATCAAAGTTGAATGCAAGTGACCCGCACACATCAAAACTTTGGCATTTTTCACTTCACTACAAACAATCAAATCTAGGATCGACAGAGCTTCCAAGAAATAATCTCCCTCAGGCTGGAGGGCTTCGTTCTAGACGCTGCTATATTTCAGTCTTTTCGTTGTTTTTTTGCTACTCTTTGTTTTATTGTCTTGTTGCATTTTCTATTCTGTTTAGCTTTCTACTAGTAACTATATTTTGGTTACTGCTAGACATAATGCTTTATCTAGATTTTGATCCTCTTTTGTTGTCCCTCTATAGCTCTATTTAGCTGTTGAGCCCTTATTGTAATAGGGTATAGTCCCTTCAAAACTATTTACCAATAATAAAAATAATAATAAAAAAATCTAAAATATATATGGGAATTTTTCCTTTTTCAAAAGTAAACAAGACTCCCAAAAATCATGTGAAAAGTTTGTAAAATAATCAACAATTATTGTTATGTAAACATATAACTGAGGAATTGTTTACCCGCCATTTTAATCACGTTTTCCTATTTAGATGGTTGATTCTCTTCAGTGTTTACCTTAACCATTGAGGGATCATATCTAAGTTTTTGGTTTAACATTTCTTTCCTTCTTAAAAAATTTAAATTTTTCTTAGGATGAACTTGCCAAAACTTTTCAATTTTATGACCTTTCTTTTTATAGTGATCACAAAATCTCTTGTCCACATTTATAGGAAACTTACCCAAACTGATTTTACCTGATTTTTGTTTAGGAGAGTGATCTCTCTCAATATTTTCCAATAAATATTTATGTTTCTTACATTTTTCCACATGTTGGTTAAACATCCCACATAACATGCATAGATAGCTATAACACATTTTCTTCATTTCATTGCAAAACTTCTCAAATGTAGATAATGGATCAAAATTCTTACCATGTTTTGATACTTATGATAAAAAAAGATGTGGAATAATATCTATACTTATTCATTGCGATCTCTTACTAGATACTTATTATGAGGAAAAAGATTCACTGATGCTAACAGGAAGCATATTTTCAATTAGAAGCTTGTCTTCTTTCAATGGTTGTGGAGACTTCCCCAACTTCCATTTTCCCACATTAGAATACATGAATCCTATAAAACAATGTTTTTATTCAACCCGTATGAGGTTACATATGCATTTATTATCCTTACCAAGGGATTTACATTAAATCCAATTTTATTTAAAAATTTAGATCATATGCCCCTTGTGTGCTTTTAAAATCACCTAGAACATTACCTAAATCTAATTTTGTATGGGAAGAGGAATTATATGGTTCAATACTTACCATCCAATCTTCTATCATAATGGATGTATCATTAGTGAATGGTACCTCTTTCTTTGGTTCATCAAATTGCAATACCATCAAGAGATCATCTTTGGATTCTATCTCTTTTTTCAATCTATCAATTTTCTCCTCAAAGGAAAAAAAACTGACACCTCAAGAAGACATTCTCATCCTGAATATGATGATTAAATGATTCAAGATACTCAAGGTTTTCCTTGTTAAACATATTTTTCATGGTTTTCTATAACACATGTACTTCCAAAATATACACACTTCAATTGAAATATCAAGCCCAAACTACAAAACCAAACTTGAAATCAAATTCAATCTGAAGCATGAAAAGAGAAAAAATAGCTCTAATACCAAAACTTGATCCAAAAATAGTTTTTACCCCCTCCGTACCATTTTTACTTTTTTTTTGGATTATTTAATTTATGATTTTAAAATTGATCAAAAGTGATTAAGGAGTCCCGTTTAGGGTGTTTTGAAACCCCAATTTTCCAATTTTATCTTTAACAATCAATTTACCATTTGATTCAACTTTCTCGATTTAATTAGAAATTAAAAATCAATAAAAATATGACCATAGGTTGAAAATCATAATTCATTCAATTTGATTTATAATCTGAAATCAATAATGCATTCATTTTGTCTTTTTGTGATAATGGATTTTCAATTTTTCACTTAATCCAATTTTGCAATTAATTAATTTGCTTAATCAATTTAATCAAATTCATTATACAATTTTTTTCTCTTATCAAAATTAATAAAAAATAAACTTAAATAAACACTCCACAAATTTGATAATGAGTTAACCTAGATGGGATACAACTCTAGATGTTCTTAATCATGAATCAATCTTTTAATTAACACTTAACGTACAATTATACCTTCCTAATTTATCAACAGATATTTTTCACCTACAAATGGGCTGATTTAGATTCGTATAACTCTGAAAATTATAAGAAACTCATCCTCAAATCCATCTATGGCCTTGTAACATCTCAATAGTGCAATCTCCATGAAATTGTGTCATAGAAACACCTAAAATTGGAAAAATATAGTAGTAAATGAAGAATAAATTACATTTTTGTGTTTGTCTATGAATTTTGAACACTTTTCCTTTTTACACCAAATCCTAATACGGACCCTAGGTGCTTCAAAAATTAATTTTTCTAAAAGCGCCTCTTGTTGCCTCTATTACTGGACACGGAAAAAAGTCTCTACAAATAGAAGTCATCTCACCTTATTGTTAACCATTTAACCTACCTAGAAGGAAAGTTATGTGTTAGGAAAATGTTATAGAAAGTCCTTGCACAATGAAATTTTCCAAGGCTGAAATCTGAAATTTTCAATTTTTCAGACTTCGGAGTTTTTTCCTCTTGCAGATTTATATAGCTCAGATTCAGAACTTCTCTTGAAATTTTTAGAAGTCCAAAACCGCAAAATTCCAAAATTTTGGACTTTCAGGATTTTGAGTTTCAGGAATTTTTGGCCCATTTTTTTAAACCCTCTAAAGCTTCAAGTTCAGAATGTCCGAAACACAAATTTCGGGCTTTCGGGTCTTCGGGTTTTGAAGTTCTCTCGAGACGTTTCTAGGATTTTTACTTGAAAATTTTCAAATTCTGAATTTTTGAAAGTCTAAATTTTTAGAATTTTGGGTTTTCGGGTTTCAAAATTTTCCATTTCCAATTCATCTTTTCGCCTCCCAATATCGAAGTCCAAAATTTTGAATTTTGGGCTTCGTGTTTCAGAACCTTTGGAGATTCTGCGCACAATTAATTTTTCACTGACCTCTGTACGAATTAGATTTCTACCATTAATATCAGGTTTTCTATTTAAACTCAGCTTTTTTACTCCGACACATTTACTTTGACATTCCATTCTTGTACTTTGCGACGTCTTTTTCAAGGTATGGTTTTTTGTTTATTTTCTTTTGGTTTTAGGTCTTTTCCTTTGTTTCCTTCTCATTTTGGTTTTCCCTTTGGTTTCCCTCTGTGTTTTTTTGATTTCACTCCCTTTGTTCACCATGTTTCACATTTTGAGTTTTCTTCAGGTATTCAAAGTTGTTCAAAGGATCCTCTTAGGCCTCCCACACTTCTTTTTATTTCTCATTTTCAAAATTTACGAGTTAAAATTATTGAGAAAAGTCCGTTTTCTTGTTTATAGAAACTTGTTTGGACAAAATTTCTCATAAAGAATTTTTCAGAGAAATCCTTTGAGTATTCCTTCTGAAATTTATTAAGTGGGAAACTTGTTTGGGAAATTTCCTTTGGGGACTTTCTTTCATAAATCTCTTTTCTGGGGAAACTTGTTTGGCGATATTGTTCGGAGGTTTTTATTTTGGGTTTTTAGAACTTGTGACTTCAGGGAAAATCTTTTGAAAAACTTCTTTTTGGAAATTTTCTTTTGGGAAAATTGTTTGGAAAAATTGGTCACAAAAAAATATTTTGGATATTTCCTTCAGAACTTTTGGTTTCGGAGACTTCAGTTCGGGAAAAATTTTAGAGAAAGTTTTGAGAGTTTTCAGTTTGGTGATTTCTTTCGGACCTTTTTGGTTTAGAATTTCAGAAGTTTTTCTTTCAAGTTTTCATAATTTCTACAACTTCAGCTTCTAAAACATAGGGCTTGATGTTTTCTTCCACTTCAAAGGAAAAGAGAAGATTAAATACTCATTTCTTGGATTTGATCCTCAATCCTACCTATCCTCCAACTTAGGAAATATTGGGGACACTAATATAGGACAAATTTATCTTCTCAATTTCTTGGAAAGATTAAAGGCTCTAAAGAAGAAACCATGGATGAAGGCCATCTATGAAAATGGGGTTCCCTTTGCCACCAGTTTTTCCACATCCATGCATTCCCTAGAATTTATTTTAGCTCCAGCAGCCCACTTTGACAAAGACTCCATGTCAGTCAGAGATAGTGATGATAAGGTGGTAATCTATTTGGACCCATACTTCTTCGAATATCTGCTTAAACTTCTCGACGTTCAAGATTACATCACAATTTCACCAGAAATAGCAATGGGATATTGGGATAAGAAACAAGAAGTAAGCTAAAAAAATAAGATGAAATCTTATCTAGCCAAGAACTTTGCCAAATTACCCAAAACTATGCATTGGTCAGATTTTATTTAGGAAGTCAATGATCTTATTGTGTTGTTAAGCAGAGTTTCAGGTCTTCCTTCTATAAAGGAATTCTAGGAATGGATGTTTTTGTACATCGTGACCATCAAGAAGAACGATGAGTTTATCTGATGGGGGGAGCATATTAGTAGCTCCATTTGCTATCAATTGGGTAGAGTGTCAGATACAAATACTTTCTACATGACATCCTTCCTGGTATATGTGGCTGCTACTATGGGAGATTTTGCTGGTTTGAATACTAGGGGTGTTTGCAACACCTCCCAAATATATGAATTTTATCCCCAACTCACTCTAGATGAGGGAAACAGGCATTTCTGTAGAGTCAATGATGCTTTCTTTGTTGTCATCCTCTATCATTTTGAAAAAGAACTATACAATAAGAGGATTTCCGATGAGGCTTTCCAAAGAAGTGCAAGAATGGGGAGAAATATACTTTCAGTTTCCTACATTCACCTAAAAATAGATTATAGGTTTCATAGGTGCCCCAAGCAAATTACCAAGGTGTCCCACTGACAAATGGATTCTATTAGAATTAGTTCAACAGTTGTTGGATTATCATCAAATCTAAAATAAGTGTCACAAAGCGGGAATGCATTTCCCTATTTCAATTGATAGGTATTCTTTCCCAAATATTGAAAAAGAAAAAGAAATTGATGTAGAATTGGCCAAGGTAACCATGCAGACCTTTCATCTGAAGACTAATTTTCATTATTGGGGTATTTTGGGAAGCAGTCGGTCCAAAGTGCCCACGTACCATAATTGGAAGATATTTGGATTCATTGTTAGGATGAATACATCATGTGACAAAGGGATTATGAAATATTAACTCTTAATAAAGTTTAGCAATTTGGTTTGGCTGATGTGCCAAAGGACATGCAAGAAAATGATGAGGTTTTGGATTCATCATACAAGGACGATAATGTTTCCAATCAACCACTACCATGGATTGATTGGTATGTGGAAGAATGCAGTAATATAAAGGAGAGTTCGAGACCCATTTTAAAGAGGAATTTGAGTTGGTTGACCACCTTGGGAATCTCACCTAAAGGGGAAAATAAACATACAAATATAGGAGCTATACCAGAAATAAGTGAACCAACACCCACTAAGTGTAACAGGTTGACTCAAAAGGCTCCTACAATCCAAAAGAAGATTTCATTTGTTGTTGGTGGCTCATCTCTCTCCAAGTCTTCTACTCCCAAGATTACATCTCCTACAGTGCCTGTGATAAAAGTGGTTGAATTATGTGACTCTCCTAGTATCATCCAATATCCATCACATCTTCTTCTTCCTTCATTATCAATTCTATTATTAGTTCCTTCCACTTCCATAATCATTTATTCCTTCCCATCTCCTTATATGGCCCAAGTATTCTCATCACTTCCGAGTTCTATCGGTGGGAAAATATTGGGTCACCCATTTCCTCTTCACTTCCTTTAACACTTCCATTTTTTCAATCACAACCCCTAGCATTGCTCTGTTAATTCGTATGGTTGTTCCTACATCCATGAATTCCATCATTGCCACCTCTACTCAAATACAAGCTGGTATTTTTAATGATCTTTCTCTAACCAATGTTTGGTATTGGATATGCTGCTCCATCTTCATGAGCTCTAGCCATACCGGAGAATAATGGCATTTAGAAAAACTCCCAAGAAAAAGAAAAGGGTTCCTCTAGGAGATGTTATAGATCTCAAAGCATATTAGAGCACATGTCCAAAAGACGAGGCCAAGAGACCGAGAACCATTTCAATTTTGATGGTTAATTCATCTGGAGAATGTGTGATAGAGGTGGCCACCCCGTTGAGGGGAAAACTAAAGAAAAATCAAAGCGGGAGATTACCAGATATAAAAATTCTCATTGGGGAAGGCTACTCATGAAGGAGCCAAGAAAGATGTACACATTGCTCTTGGGGCCCTTTTACAGAAATATGACAAAGACAAGGCCACTAAGGATGAGCTCAAGGCCAAGGTCGAGCAGCTCATTGGATTTCTATGCAAAGTAACCCAACCCACTCCATCTACTGAAGTCTCAACTACTACAGCTATGAAAATTTCATCTACAATCGATGATATTTCTTATCATGAGCTCAAGAAGCTAGGCTAGAAAGGGAGATTAGTGAGTGGATGGATGGAGAGAATTCTGTAGGAATTTAATCCTTTGATCAAGGAATTAGTTGAGATATATAATGATTTATAGGTTACAAAAACCACCATTTCTAAGATGGACAAGTCCTTCTCTGAAGATAACAATAATTTAAATTTAACTTTGGCAACATGGAGTGACATTAGAGAAGAGGATTCCAAATTAATTCTTCAAGAAGAAGTGATCGATGATGCCTCTAAATTATTTGAATATCAAAATGCCATGGAATTCCAATGTCAAGTATTATAGGATCTGATTAAGAAATTGGAGGAGAAACTAGTGGAGATTACAAATGCCCTGAATGACATCTTAGAGGAGTTTGATATTGCCAATTACAAATTATTCAATGAAAATATCAATGCTCTTCCTGAGGATCAGATTAAGGAAAATTTCAAATATTTGGTGAAGTGTGACGATGAGGTCACCAAGACTTTCAATAGTGACTCCATTGACCGACTGGTATTATGTCAAAAATTCTTAGGGAGAATAAATAAAGTTACAAATAAACTTTGAAGATTTCTAGTCGGGATCACAAAATAGATCGAGGCAAAGAGGCGTAGTGAATCACTATGCATGTGGGCACGGAGATGAAGAAATTTAGGGGATTACCAAGCACTTCTTCGACAAATGGTTGTGTGGGAGGAGGGACAACAAAAACTTGCAGGTGAGGGAGATGTAGATGAACAAGGCCAAAGATGAACAACCATGAAAGGATAGGTCCAGGCTCTAGATCAATCAAAGTTGTAGGGTTAAATGAGTTAAACCCTTTCAAAAAAATTCTATTTTCATGGGATCATGTTCTCTTAATATTAATGACATTTCTATTTTTAGTTAAATGTTAGTTAAGGGCCCATTGTAATGGCTCAACCTAAGAACTTATAAATAGTGGAATGCTTCCATTTGGGAAGGATAGGTTATTTTTGAGAGGAGTTTCTCTTCAAGCTTGGAAGAGTGCTTCTGAGAATCTAAGAAACCTTTTAATTATATTTAGTGTTACACCTTGTTGTTGAAGATCTGATTTATTGTTTTGATTGTTAATTAGTGTTTTATTTGTGAATTTACAATTCCTTAGTGATATGATTAACTTACCGTATTCGGTTGTCTATTTCATCTTTGTGAAGGAATAATACTACTATATTTTATGCCATTTGTGAAGACCTCATTTTCCTTCTGCATTAATTTTTATGTTGTTATTGTCCCTACTCATAGAAATAGATGTTATTATATGCATGTGTGGTTTACTTTTGATAAATTAATTGTGTCAAATCTGATTCGATCCACCCTTATATATACTCAAGTTTAACAAAGGAATGTCTCACTTTGGTTTGTTGTACTTTGTACCCTTTCTAGTTACGAAGGTGAAGGTGGTCGGTGATGCAAGCATCCCTCCCACTTTAACCCTTCTAGATGTTAAACATCCCTTAATTAAGTGCATCACCACTTCTATGACAAGTTTTATTTCCTTGCAAATATCTTTCGCTAATCCCATGAAATGTTAGCATAGGAATAGTTAGTCATTTTCTTGCATTAAAATTAGTGTTGAGTTTAGTTTAGGAAGAGGAAGACATTCTTCTTTAGAGGTTCACCTCAACCCCAAGTCCCACACTTGAGAGGTGATCCCATGTGTCTCAATCACACCGGATGTTGTGATTCATTCTCGAGCCATTTGGGGGCGTAGTGATTTGGTGACAACATTTTTGGCACACTCGATGGGACGAGTTGGTACTTCTCTTCTCATTCCATTGACACAAGGTACCTGGCAACTCCATCTCTCTAGATTTCAAAGTTCAGTACATCAACTTATGCGAAGAATTCACACGAGATCTTATTGAAGGCAAGAAAATTATAAGCATACTGAGCTTTATTCATTTCCCCAAGAAGAAGTGGAAGAATCCTTTCAAGTATCATCAGCCCCGCTTTACCTCATAAAGGTAATTCAACTCCTCCTAAAGGAAATTTTCCCCACCAAGGAAAAACCAACTTTTGAATGTCATGGTAGCTAATGCTTGTCCTCCTTTCAATGCCAAGCAATCCTTTGTTGTTAGCACAAAGAGATGCGGACAAAGAGCTTCCTTAAAAAAGTTTACCATTTCACACTCGGGAGACTAATGTTTCACCTCCGGAGCAAGCATCTACATGGTACATAGTATTACAGAAGATAACGTGGCATTTTGACTCCTTACTACTTCATTCAAAGGTAGAGAATTTTAATGGTTCGAAGTTTAACACCTAGATCGTTACCACTTGGAACGAGTTAGGCATGAAGTTGTGTAAGTAGTTCAAAGACAAAAGTGATAATCTCTCACTTGTAGAACAATTTCATACTATCAAATGGTCTCCTCAAGAGTATATGAGTGATTTCAACCTTTGTTTTGACAAGACTTGGAAATGGATCCCAACACTTGTAAGGCCATCTCCAAATAGCGCATTTCTATATTACTTACGGGCATTGAATGGTTATATTGATGTCATGATTCAATCCATGGGGGGAACTGTTATCCTTGATGCTTATGAAAATTTTGTACGAGCTGAAAATTTCTTGATTCAAGTAGGTAAAATTGCTCCTAGACCTCCCATATCTATTTTTCTAGAGCTTACAGCCCAATAACCAATCATTTCCCTAGTTCCAGAAACTTCTATTCTGATAGCTACGCATGCATCCAATCCCTTAAATTATCTAGATGAGGTAGATTCACTATTAAAAACTTTCAGGAATGAACTTGTAGCAATTAAGAGGCAAAAGTCCAAGTATGCTCGCCCCTTTCAACCCCAATATCAGATGAGATGTCCTCTATTCCAAGGAAATGGTCAGTCACAAAATCAAGGCCACAAGCCAAGTTGTGAATGTAAAACCTTTGAATTTTTGGAACCCTTCTATTGTCAGTTCTTCCAAAGCTATAGTCTTGGTCCAAAACAACCTCATCTAAGACTATGAATGGTGCTACCCTTGTTCTCGGCTCCATAATCGAATATTTTTCCAAATGGATTTTTGAGTCAAGCCCTCATGGTTTAAATCATAACCACTCCATATGAATCATCTGCTAGACCATTCACTCCCAAAATTCAAGACCAACCTCCTGATGAAACCACACTACTAAATTGGAAAGAAGAAGACTTTTGTGGTTTGAATAATGATTCCTCCACCATAACATCAAACACACATTCCAAGAAAAGGGAAATAGATTCACAGTCTTCCAATACTGATAAGGCATATATTTCTCAGGCCCAAACACAAATACTGTATGATAAAGGAATGAGAAAGAAAGATGGAACTTTGAGTATCATGATGCCCAATAAGTATTTTCCAAAGGAGGAACCCAATGCCCCAAAAGTAATTAGCAAGGTCGAGAGATTCCATTCATCATCTTGGAGAAAATGAAAAAGACCAATTTGAGTGTCACAATGTGGGATGAACTCTCGATTCCTTCTCAAAGGAACTTGCTACGAGAGGCTTTGAACACCTTTGGGACTACTAACGATCATCAGTCAAGAAGTAACATTGTTGACAACCAGCTTATGCCAACCTAAGACAAAAATATATACTAAGCTCAATAAACCTCCACCATTCTATATCTCATTGATTATTGGTGACCATTTAGTGCACAATTGTAAGATCAATTCTAGAGCTAGTTTTCCATGATGCCTAAGCAGGTCGTAGATAAAGCTGTAAATTCCACATACTCCGATTTTGAGAGGGTTTGTTCAGCTAGATAGTATTGCAGTCCATACTATGGGGGTCATTAAGGGTCTTCATCTTACTATCCATGCATGTCCTAGCTTGACATTCACATAGGACATATCTATCATTTATCTCCCTCCCCTCTTCACCATCTACTTATCATGGGATTTCACCTCAAAAATGGGTGCCTATTTGTCATCAGAATGGTTGTATATGATCCTAAGGACTGATATGGGACTAACGTAACTATAAGTGTAGAACAAATCTATCACAATCATGTAGAACCTTACACTTGCCAAAACCATAACCCAGTAACTATGCCATTTTTATCATGAATATGAGGATGCAAATCATGAGCCAACTACTCTCATAGAAGAGGTTCCGGATACAATTCTTGACAAGGTGATTATAGATCATCAATATGACCCCTATGCTGATTTATTGGCAAATGAAGAATCTGGTCCATTGTGTTTGGAAGAGATTGGATTAGGTTGAGGTGGTAAGAGAAAAGGTTCTAAAAATTGGCAAGGTATGCACTACTCAAGAGAAGGAAGCTTTCATTGAATTATGTCAGGAATACCATGATATTTTTACATAGAGCTACAAGGACTGCATGGTTTTGATCCCGGCTTAGCTCAACATACTATTGAACTCGATCTAAACTCCAAGCCATTTCATCAAAAATAGAGGCCAATTAATCCCAAAATTGAACCACTGATGAGGAAATAGTTGACCAAGCTTATCAAGGCGTACATAATTTTTCCTATCAAGAATTCTTCATGGGTAGCTAATTTGGTACCCATAAGGAAAAAAAAATATGAAATCCAGCTGTTTGTAGATTTTAGGGATCTGAACCATGCCTCTTTGAAGGATCACTACCCTCTCCCTAAATGTAAAAAATCCTCCAAAAGTGATAGGGGATCAAATATTTTCCTTTCTTAATAAATATTCGAGGATATAATCGATTCTAGTTTAAGAATTTGATCAATCCAAAACACTTTCACCACCAAATGGGGCATATACACTTACAACAAGATGCAATTTTTATTATCTAATGTGGGGATACCTTTAAGAGAGCCACGGATATGGCATTCAAAGGACTCATCAACGATATGATCTTGGTTTACCTTGATGACATCATAGTATACTCCAAACATGCTTTGAAGATCATATCACCCATCTACGGAAAGTTTTTGAAGGTGTAGGGAGTTTAGTGTCTCATTGAACTGAAGAAGTGAATTTTGTAGTGTAGGAAGGAAAGTTGTTGGGACATATTGTTTCAGTAGAAGGGTTGTCTATTGACCCAACTAGGATTCAGTTAATTATGTCCTTATCCCTCCCAAGTCATAAAAAGGGTCTCCAAAGTTTTTTAGGAACTATAAATTTTGTTCAGAGATTTATTCCTCAGTTTGGAATGTTGGCAAAACCATTGACAGCCATGCTTAAAAATAATATCCCATTTTCATGGATGAAGGAGGGAAGAGAAATATTTGAGGCCATTAAGACAGCTATCTCCCAAGCTCGACACCTTTGGTGAATCCCGGTTTGACAGGATTTCATTTTCTATGATTTCACAGTCACGAAAGTATTTCAGGAATTCTCACCCAGCAAAATGATGATGTAATGGAGCAACCCATTGCCTTTTTTAGTCATTCTCTTAAGGAAAATGAACTCAAATATTCCTTCATCGAAAAATAGGTCTTTGTAATCATTTGAGCCCTAAAAAGTTTAGGCATATGTTGTCTAACAACAAAATCCATTTAATGGTTTATCATCTTGGCATCAATGAGTTTTTGTTGAATAAAGAGATGAATGAGAAATGCACTGGGTGGATTACGAAAGTAATGGAGAATGATGTACACATCAAGGTCACTAAGCTTGTCAAGAGAAAAGGGTTATGTCAACAGCTGGCCGTGAACATGGAGACCAAAGATATAAAAGATGTCATGCTTCTGAATGTTGATGAAGGTAATGATCAAATTGATTGGTTAACTAAGATGTAAAACTTCCTTCTTTTGGGGATATATCCTCCAAACATGGATAAAATCTAGAGACGTAATTTACGTCTTTAGTCTATTTTGTATGTCTTGATAGATAATGTTCTCTTCCGAAAGGATCTAAATGGTGTTCTTTTATGCTGCATCAAGCCATAATAGTTGAACTTGGTATTAGAGGAATTCCACAACGGTTTGTCGAAGGACTTTACTCTACACAAATAACCGCCACCAAGATCATACGAGCTGGTTATTACTTGCTAGACTTGTTCAAATACTCTCATATCTGGATGAGGAAATGTAAAGAGTGTTCTCTTTTCATAGGAAAATAGAGGCTAACAATGCTCCGATTATGCCCCATTCAAGTGGATCAACCCTTCATTTAGTGGGGATTAGATTTCATCGGGATGATTAATCCTCCATCTAGTGATGGGAATAAATGGGTCCTTATTGTAGCATTATTTCACATGATGGAAAGAGGAAGTGGCCCTAAAATAAAGTAATGAAAAGGTTGTTCTAGATTTTCTATAAAATTTAATGACAAGGTTCGGTGTTCTTTTTACTGTTATCTCAGAAAATGCTATATCTTTCCTCAGGATGAAGATAAGTGAATGGGTCGTCAAGAGCAAAGTCTACCTCAAGACTTCATCTAACTATTACCCACAGGGGAATGGGTTAGCCGAATCTAGCAACAAGAATCTCATAAGAATCATTAAGTGCACGATGGAGGCTAATAAAAGAACCTAGCATACATAGCTCAAGACCGCCCTATGGGCTGATCGAATAACACATAAAAAGGCCATCAAGGTTTCTCCTTTCATGCTTGTATATGGAAGGGAAGTGAAACTTCCACTTTCCTTGGAAATGCCTTCCATGGACTTGGCTTATCAACTTGAAGTTATGGAAGATGAGGCCTTAATAGTGAGGTTTTCTAAACTCATGGAGCTAGGGGAAATTCGAAACACCTCCATGAATATGTTGATAGGATATCAGGCTTAAGTTAAGAAATCCTTTGACAAGAAAGCATCTGATAGGATATTGAGGGATGGAGATTTGGTTATAAAATGGGATAAATATTGCGCTTAAAACCCAATAGGCACGCCAAGTTATATGCCCTCTCGGAGTGGGCCCTATGTTATTACAAGCTGCAAAGAGGTGAATTGATTTTTCCTATCCAGAATCAATGAAAAATAATTTCCCATTCATGTGAATGGGATACACCTCAAATATTTCTTTTGAGGATGTTCCACCCTGTATAGTGTTTTGTATTTTCCTCCAAGTGCTCTGCACATCATTTTCTTTTCTTTTCTTTTTTTGCTTACATTTTTTCTATTTTGGTTTTTAATTTTTTAGAATCCTTTGCCCCCAATGTTTTGCTTAAGGCTAATGGTTAGAAAAATTAGGAGGCAAACATTCCTAGAGATCGCCAAATTTTTTAATCATTTAGCCTACCTAGAAGAAAAGTTATGTGTGTGGGACGATTTTTGTAGAAAATCCTTGTATAGTGAATTTTTCCAAGGCTGAAATCTGAAATTTTCAATTTTCAGACTTGAGTTTTTTCCTCTTTTGGAGTTTTATAGCTCGGATTCGGAACTACTATTGAAAATATCCGAAGTCTAAAACCCCAAAAGTCTAAAATTTTGGACTTTCAGGATTTCGAGGTTTCGGGACTTTTTAGACCCTTTTTGTTTAAATCCCTTTTGGACTTCAGAAGTCTGAATGTCTGAAAACCCAAAATTTTGGGCTTTCAGGTCTTCAAGTTTTTAGAGTTCTCCAAGTCATTTCTAGGATTTTTACTTGAAAATTTCTGAAATCTAAATGTCTGAAAGTCTTAATTTTTGGACATTCTAGTTTTTGGGTTTTGGAATTTTCCATTGCCAATTCATTTTTACCTCCCAATCTCTGAAGTCCAAAATCCCAAAATTCTCGAATTTGGGATTTCGTGTTTGTGACCTTCGGACATTCTATGCTTGAGAACTAATTTTTCACCGACTTTGTATATGGATAAGATTTCTACCATTAATATCGGGTTTTCTATTTAAACTCAGTTTTTTACTTGTCATTTTTACCTGACACATTTTCTCTGACATTCCATTCTTGTACTTTGCGACATCCTTTTCAAGGTATGGTTTTTGTTTATTTTCTTTTGGTTTTAGGTCTTTTTCCTTTGTTTCCTTCTCATTTTGGTTTCCCTCTGTGTTTTTTCGATGTCACTCCCTTTGTTCACCATGTTTCACATTTTGAGTTTTCTTCAGGTATTCAGAGTTGTTCAAAGGATCCTCTTAGGCCTCCCATACTTCTTCTCATTTCTCATTTTTAGAATTTACGAGTTAACATTGTTCAGAAAAGTCCCTTTCCTTGTTTGGAGAAACTTGTTTGGACAAACTTTCTCGGAGAGACTTGTTTGGAGAATTCCTTCGGAAATTTATTAAGCGGGAAACTTGTTTGGGAAATTTCCTTTAGGGAACTTTCTTTCAGAAATCTCTTTTTAGGTAAAATTTTTGGGGATATTGTTTGGAGGTTTTTTCTTTTAGGTTTTGGGAACTTGTGCCTTTGAGGAAACTCTTTCGAAAAATTCTTTTCAGAAATTTTCTTTTGGGAAAATTGTTTAGAACAATTGGTCGGAAAAAATTATTTCAGATATTTCCTTTGGAAATTTTGGTTCTCAGAGAATTCAATTCGGCAAAATTTTGAGAGAAAGTTTTTCAAGTTTTTAGTTAGGTGTTTTCTTTTGGAACTTTTTGGTTCAAAATTTTAGAAGTTTTTCTTTTGGGTTTTCAAAATTTCTACAACTTTAGCTTCCATAGCACGGGGTTTGATGTCTTCTTCCACTTCAAAGGGAAAAGAAAAGATGAAATACTAATTTATTGGGGTTGATCCTCGATCCTACCTATCCTCGAATTATCAAATATTGGGGACACCGATCTAGGAAAAATTTACCTTCCCGATTTCGGTAAAGATTAAAGGCTCCAAATAAGAAACCATGGATGCGAGGCCATCTACGACATTGGGCTTCTCTCTTCTGTCGGTTTTCCACATCCATACATTGCCCAAAAATTTTTTTAGTTTGTAGCTGCCCACTTTGACAAAGACTCCATGTTAGTCAGAGATAGTGATGATAAGGTGATAATTCATTTGGACCAAGACTTCTTCAAGGATCTGCTTAAACTTTCCGATGTTCAAGATTACGTCACAATTTCACCGAAATAGTAGCGGGACATTGGGATGAGAAAGAGGAAGTATGCTCCAAAATTATGATGAAATCTTATCTAGCCAAGAAGTTCAAAAAATTACCCAAAACTATGCATCAGTTGGATTTTATTCAGGAATTCAACGATATTATTGTGTTGTTAAGTAGAGTTTCAGGTCTTCCTTCTACAAAGGAATTCTAGGAATGGATTTTTTTGTACATTGTGACCATCAAGAAGTAAAATTAGTTTATCCAATGGGGAAGCATAAAAGTAGCTCCATTTTCTATCAATTGTGTAGAGTGTTAGATACAAAGACTCTCTACATGACATCCTTCCTGGTATATATGACTACTACTATGGGGGATTTTTCGGTTTGAATACCAGGGGTGTTTGCAGCATCTCCCATATATATGAATTTTATCCCCAAATCAATCTGGATGAGGGAAACATGCATTTCCGTAGAGTCAACGATGCTTTCTTCATTTTAATCCTCTATCATTTTGACAAAAAACTATACAATCGGAGGATTTCTGATGAGGCTTTCTAAGAAGTGTGAGAATAGGGTGCAATCTACTTTTAGTTTCCTACATTCACCTACATCCAGATTCTAAGTTTCATAGGTGCCCCAAGTAAATTTGCAAGGTGCCCCACTGACAAATGGATTCTATTTGAATTAGTATAGAAGTTGTTGGATTATCATCAAATCCAAAATAAGCATCACAAACCAGAATGCATTTCCCTATTCTGATTGGTAGGCATTCTTGACCAAATATTCACAAGGAAAAAAATGTTGATGCAAAAATGGTGAGCTAACCTGCAGACCTTACATCTACAGACTACTTTTATTATTGGGGTAAGTTTAGGAAACAGTCGATTCAAAGTGCCCACGTACCCCAATTGGAAGATATTTGGATTCATTTTCAAGACAAATACATCGTGTGACAAAGGCATTATGAAAGATTAACCCTTGATGAAGTTCAAAAATTTGGTTTGGATGATGTGCTAAAGAACATGCCATGACAATGATGAGGTTTTGATTCATCATACAAGGATGGTAATGTTACTAATCAACCACCGCTGCCAGCATTGATTGGTATGTGGAATAATGTAGTAATATAAAGGAGAGGGTGGGACCCATTTTAAAGAGGACTTTCAGTTGGTTGACCACCTTGGGAATCTCACCCAAAGGGGAAAATCAACCTATAAATACAAAAGTTATACTAGAGATAAGCCAACCAACACCCACTAAGGGAAAAATGTCGACTCAAAAGGCTCCTACAATGCCAAAGAAGATTTCATTTGTTGTTGGTGGCTCATCTCTCTCAATTCTTTTACTCCCAAGAGTACATCTCTCGCAGTTGCCTGCATGGCGAAGTGGTTGAAGTTAGTGACTCTCCTAGTATCATCCAAGATCCATCACATCTTCTTCCTCCATTATCACTTCCAATATTAGTTTCTTCAACTTCCACAATCATTTCTTCCTTCTCATCCCATTCTATGGCCCAAGTATTCTCATCACTTCTAGTTCTATAAGCTGGGGAAAATATTGGGTCACGCATTTCCTCTTAACTTTCTTTAACACTTCCATTTTCTTCAATCACAACCCCCAGCATTGTTCTATAAATTCCTATGGTTGTTCCTACATCCACGCCTTCCATCATTGCTACCTCTACTCAAATACAATCTTTTATTTTTAGTGATCTTTCTCTAACTCGATGTTTCAAGTATTGGATCTATTGCTCCATCTTCATCAGCTATAGTAATACCAGAATAGTTGTTTAGATGAACTCCCAAGAAAAAGAAAAGGGTTCCTCTGGGAGATGTTATAGATCTCAGCATATTGGAGCATATTCCCAAGAGACAAGCCAAGAGACTGAGAACCATGTCAAGTCTGACAGTTAATTCATCTAGAGAACATGTGATAGAGGTGGCCACCCCATTGACGGGAAAACTAAAGAAAAAATCATAGCGGCAGATTACTGGATATCAAAAGTGTCATTGGGGAAGGATACTCATGAAGGATCCAAGCAAGATGTACACATTTCCATTGGGGCCCTTTTAGAGAAATATCACAAAGACAAGGCCACCATGGATAAGCTCAAGCCTAACGTTTAGTAGCTCACTGCACTGTTGCATAAAGTAACCCAACCCACTCCATCCAATAAAGTCTTAAATACTACGGCTTTGACAATTTCATCTACAATCGATGATATTTATTATCATGAGCTCAAGAAGCTAGGTCGAAAGGGAGATCGGTGAGTGGATGGATGGAGAGAATTATGTAGGAATCAATCTTTTGATCAAGGAGGTAGTTGAGATATATAATGATTTGCAAGTTACAAAAACCACCATTTCCAAGATGGACAAGTATTTCTCGAAGATAATAATAATTTAAATTTAACTTTGGTAATATGGAGTGACATTAGAGAAGAGGATTTTGACTTACTTCTTGGGAAGAGGTGATAAATGATGCCTATAAATTATTTGAATATCAAAAGGCCATGGAATTTTGGTGTCAAGTATTATAGGATCGATTAAGAAATTTGAGGAGAAATGAGTGGAGATTAGAAATGCCTGAATAACATATCAAAGGAGTTTGATATCGCCAATTACAAATTATTCAATGAAAATATCGATGTTCTTCCTAAGGATCAGATTAAGGAAATTTTCAAATATTTGGTGAAGCGTGACGAAAAGGTCACCAAGACTTTCAATAGTGACTCCATTGAGTGACTGGTCTTATGTCCACCCTGGTTTGTGGTACTTTGTACCATTTCTAGTTGCGATGGGTGAAGGTAGTCGAGTGATTCAAGTATCCCTCCCACATTAACCCTTCCAGGATGTTAAACATCCCTTAATTTGGTACATCACCACTTCTAGTACAAGTTTTATTTCCATGCGAATCTCTTTCCCTAATCCTATGAAATGTTAGCATAGGACAAGTTAGCCATTTCTTTTGCATTAGAAGTAGTGTTGTGTTTAGTTTAGGAAGAGGAAGCTGGATTTCTCTCGGATGTTCACCTCGAGCCCAAGTCCCACAACTTGAGAGGTGATCCCATGTGTCTTAATCACACCAAATGTTATCATTCATTCCCAGAGACCATTTGGGGGTGCGGTGATTTATTGACAATAGTTTTTGGCACTCTTGGTGGGACGAGTTGGTACTTCTCTTCTCATTCCATTCAAAAAGTACCGGTGACTCCGTCTCTCTGGATTACAAAATTCAGTACATCAACTTATACAAAGAATTCACACAAGAGATTCTTCAAGGTAGGAAAATTATAAGCATACAGAGCTTTCTTTATCTCCCCAAGAAGAAGGGAAGAAACATTTCAAAGTATCATCAACTTCCACTTTACCTCATAGAGGGCATTCAAATCCTCTTGAAGGAAATTTTCCCCCACCAAGACACAACCGGCTTTTGAACATCATGGCAGCCAATTCTTGTCCTCCTTTCAATGTTAACAGTCCTTTATTGTTAGCACAAAGAGATGCCATACCGGTAGCTTCCTTAAATTTTTTGTCATTTTACAGTGGGGAGACTAATGTTTCACCTCGGGAGCACATACTGGATGTAGCTAGCATCTGCGCGGTACACAATATTATAGAAGATAATGTGGCATTTCAACTCCTTACTACTTCATTCAAAGGTAGAGCAATTCAATGGTTCCAGATTTTAACTTCTGAATTAGTTACCACTTGGAACGAGTTAGCACAAAGTTGTGTAAGTAGTTTGAAGACAAAAGTGATAATATCTTGCTTGTAGAACAATTTCATACTATCAAACAGTCTCCTAAAGAGTATATGAGTGATTTAAACCTCTATTTTGATAAGAATAGGAAACTAATCCCAGCCGGTTGTAGGGCCATCTCCGGATAGAACATTTCTATATTACTTATGTGATTAAATAGTGATATCGCCGTCATGATTCAATCCATTGGGTGAACCAAAGATCCCCGATGCTTACAAAAAAATTTACGAGCTGAAAATTGCTTGATTCAATCAGTAAAATTGTTCCTAGACCTCCCATACCTATTTTTGTAAATCTTGCAGGCCAACAACTAGTCATTTCCCTAGTTCTAGAAGCTTCTATTCTAATAGCTACACATGCGTCCAATCCCTCAAATGATCTAGCTGAGGTAAAGTCATTGTTACAAAATTTTAGGAATGAACTCGTAGAAATGAAGAGGAAGTAGTCCCAGTATGCTCACCCCTTTCAACCCCAATATCAGACGAGCCATCCTCCATTCCAAGGAAATAGTCAGTCACAAAATCAGGCCACAAGCCAAGCTACGAATGTAAAACCTTTGAATTTTTAGAACCCTTATGCTACCAAAGACATCTAGAGCTATAGTCTCGGTCCAGAACAACCTCATCTAAGACTATGAATGGTGTTACCCTTGTTCTCAGCCCCTTAATTAGTATCTCTACCTAAATGGATTTTTGAGTCAAGCCCTCATGGTTCAAAGCATAACCACTCTACATGAATCATTTGCTAGACCATCCACTCCCAAAAGTCAAGACCAACCTCCGATGAAACCACACTACTAAATTGGCAAGCAGAAGAATTTTGCGTTCTAAATACTGATGCCTCCACCATAGCATCTAACACACATTCCAAGAAAAGGGAAATAGATTCAAAATTTTCCAATACTGATTAGGCATCTACTTCTTAAGACCCAACACAAATATTGGATGATAAAGGAAAAAAAGAAAACATCGAAATACATGTTGATTAGTCTACAAAGAAAGATGGGACTTCAAGTATCACGATGCCCAATAAGAATTTTCCAAAGGAGGACCCCAATGCCCCAAAAGGCATTAGCAAAGTGGGAGCAATTCCATTCAACATCATGGAGAAAATGAAGAAGACCAATTTGAGTGTCACAATGTGGGATGCACTCTCAATTCCTTCTCAAAGGAACTTGCTATGAGAGGATTTGAACATCTTTGGCACTACTAACAGATCATCAGGTCAAGAAGTAGCAAAGTGGCAACCAACTTATGCCAACCTGAGATAAAAATATTTTCTAAGCTAAAAAAACCTCCGCCATTGTATATCTCACTTATTATTGGTGACCATTTAGAGTAAAATTGTATGATAAATTCTAGAGCCAGTAGTTTTGTGATGCCTAAGCAGGTCACAGATGTACTATAAATTCCATATACTCCAATTTTGAGTGGGGTTATTCAGCTAGATAGTACTATAATACAAACTATGGGGTTCATTAAGGGGCTTCAACTTAGTATCCACGCATGTCATAGCTTGACATTCACACAGGACATATCTGTCATTGATCTCCCTCCCCTCTTCGCCATCTTCTTATCATGGGATTTCACTACAAAAATGGGTGGTTATTTGTCATCAGACTGGTCACATATGATCTTGAGGACCTGATATGGGACTAAGGTAACTATAAGGGAAGAACCAATCTATCACAATCATGTGGAACCTTACACATCCAAACCCATAAATGGTAACTATGCCATTTGTGATCACAAAGATGAGGATGTAGATCATGAGCCAACTACTCTCATAGAAGAGGTTCCGGATACAATTCTCAATGAGGTGAGTATAGATCATCAATATGACCCCTATGTTGATTTATTGGCAAATGAAGAATTTGGTCTATTGTTTTTGGAAGAGACTGGATTAGGTACATATTGCATTCATGAAGAAGATGCCATCATACCTCAACTAGTTAAGGCATCAAGCGATACAAACAGATTGTGGTAGATGTTCTTTGATGGCTCATGAAGTAAAAATGGATCTGGTGCAAGGGTTATGTTAGTGTCTCAGAAGGAAACAAATATTTCTCTTCCTTTCGGTTGCAGTTCAGTTGCACTAATAATGTCACTAAATATGAAGCTCTTATACAAGGAATTCAGTTGGCCCAAAGAAGAGGAATCCAAACCTTGACTATCTTTGGTGATAGTGAATTGGTTGTGCACAAGTTATAGCCCATTTTTCATGAAAAAATGATCTAATGTAGTCATACAAAAATGGGTTTGGGATTTGATAGAATATTTCATGACCTACATAATTCATGCAATTCCTTGGAAGCAAAATCAAGATCTTTGACAGTGGATACTATTGGTTCTCAATACGACATAGCCCGACATCATGAAGGAAGGAAAATGGGACACAGTCTAAATGGAGGTTAGTCATGCGTTACCGAGATAATGTGAGTAGTTGGAATGTGTTTGATAGTGATCAACAAATTCTTCTCTTCCTACAGGAAAGAATCTAAATTCACTGCCAAACATCAAGATAAACTCCAAAACTCTTATGGTGATCAAATTATATAGCTAAAAGGAAACAAGCTACCAAAAGGCCTAGCTACATTGGAATCCATTTTCAATTCAGATGATCAAGCCAAGAAGAGCACTAATATGGTGGTCAAGGAGGAGGATTTTGAAGAGGTTGAGGTGGCAAGTGAAAAGGTTCTAAAAATTGGTAAGGTATGCACTACTCAAGAGAAGGAAGCTTTCATTAAATTATGTCAAGAATACCATGATATTTTACATGGAGCTATAAGAACCTATGTGGTTTCAATCCCAACTTAGTTCAACATACTATTGAACTTGATCTGAACTTCAAGGCATTTCGTTAAAAATAGAGGCCAATTAATCCCAAAATTGAACCATTGATGACGAAATCACGACCAAGCTTATTGAGGCTTACATAAATTTTCCTATTAAGGATTCTTCATGTGTAGCTAATTTGGTACCCATAAGGAAAAGAATGGTGAAATCCAACTGCGTCTAGATTTCGGGATCTGAACCATGCCTCTTTGAAGGATCACCACCCTCTCCCATCAATGGAGAAAATCCTCCAAATAGTGACAAGGGCTCAAATATTTTCCTTGCTTGATGGATATTCAGGATATAATCAGATGTTGCTTCAATAATATGATCAATTCAAGATGGCTTTCACCACTAAATGGGGCAAGTATGCTTAAAAAAATATGCCTTTGGATTATCTAATGTAGGGGATACATTTCAGAGAGCCATGGATATGACATTTAAAGGACTCATCAATGATATGATCTTGGTTTACCTTAACGACATCCGTCTACTCCAAACATGCTTGAGGATCATATCACCCATATAAGGAAAGTTTTTTAAAGGTGTAGGGAGTTAGGTGTCTCACCGAACCCAAAGAAGTGAATGTTTGCGCAGTGTAGGAAGGAAATTTGTTGGGTCATATTGTTTCAGTAGAAGGGTTGGCTATTGACCCAACTAGGATTGATCAATTATGTCCTTATCCCTACCAAGTCATAAAAAGGGTCTCCAGAGCTTGTTAGGAACCATAAATTTCGTTCGAGCTTTATTCGTTAGTTTGCAACGTTAGAAAAGACATTGATGTCCATGCTTAGAAATAATATCCCATTTTTATGAAGGAGGAAGAGAAATATTTGAAGCCATCAAGATAGCTATCTCCCAAGCTCCTATGTTGGTGAATCCCCAGTTTGATAGGGATTTCATTCTCTATGCTTTCGCAGGTCAGGAAAGTATTTTAGGAATTCTCACCCAACAAAATGATGACCTAATGGAGTAACCCATTACCTTTTTCAATCAGTCTCTTAAGGAATATGATATCAAATATTCCTTCGTCAAAAATAGGTCTTTGCAGTCATTTGAGCCCTAAAGAAGTTTAGGCATCTGTTGTCTAACAACAAAATCCATTTAATGGTTTCTCATCCTGGCGTCAAAGAATTTTTGTTGAATAAAGAGATGAATGAGAAACGTGCTAGGTAGATTACGAAAGTAATGGAGTATGACGTACACATCAAGGTCACTAAGCTTGTCAAGGGCAAAGGGTTATGTCAGCAGTTGGCCATGGACATGGAGACCAAAGATACGGAAGATGTCATGCTTCTAAATGTTAATGAAGGAAATGATCAAATTGATTAGTTAACTAAGATGTAGAACTTCCTTCTTTCGGGGATATATCCTCCAAACATGGATAAAGTCCAGAGATGTACTTTCTGTCTTTAGTCTATTCCGTATGTCGTGATAGATAATGTTCTCTTCCGAAAGGATCTAAATGGTTTTCTTCTACGTTGCATCAAGCCGTAAATGTGAACAAGGTATTAGAGGAATTCCACAATGGCCTGTCTCGGAGGACATTACTCTGCATGAACAACTACCACCAAGATCATGCGATCTCGATTATTACTGGATAGAATTGTTCAAATACTCTCATATCTGGGTGAGGAAATGTAAAGAGTGTGCTCTTTTTGTAGGAAAATAGAGGATGACATCTCTCCCATTATGCCTCATTCAGGTGGATCAACCCTTCGTTCAATGGGGATTAGATTTCATCGGGATGATTAATCCTCCATCCAACAAGGGGCATAAATGGGTCCTTACTACAACATATTATTTCACTTGATAGACAAAGCAGTGGTTCTAAAATAAAGTAATGAAAAGGCTGTTATGGATTTTCTAGAAAATTTGATGACAAGGTTCGGTGTTCCTTTTACTGTTATCTCAGAAAATGCTATGTCTTTCCTCGGGATGAAGATAAGTGAATGGGCCATCAAGAATGGAGTCTACCTCAAGACTTCATCTAACTATTACCCACAGGGAATGGGTTGGCCAAATCTAGCAACAAGAATCTCATAAGAATCATTAAGCTGCATGATGGAGGCCAATAAAAGAACCTAGCATACACAGCTCAAGACCACCCTATGGGCTGATTGAATAACACCTAAAAAGGCCATTGGGGTTTCTCCTTTCATGCTTGTATATGGAAGGGAAGAAAAACTTCCAATTTCCTTGGAAATGCCTTCCCTGGAATTGGCTTATTAGTTTAAAGTTATGGAAGATGAGGCCTTAACAATGAGGTTTTCTGAACTCATGGAGCTAGAGGAAATTTGAAACACCACCATGAATATGCGATAGGAAATCAAGCTCAAATTAGGAAATCTTTCAACAAGAAATCCTATGATAGGTTGTTCAGGGAGGGATGTTTGGTTCTAAAATGGGATGAATATTACGCCAAACCCAAAGTAGGAATGCCGAGTTCGATGCCCTCTAGAGCGGGCCCTATGTTATTACAATTTGCAAAGAGGCGTATTTATTTTTCCTATCCAGACTCAATGGAGAATAATTTACCATTCATGTGAATGGGATACACCTCAAACCTTTCTTTTGAGGATGTTCCACCCTATACATTGTTCTGTCTTTTCCTCCAAGTGCTTTGTACATCATTTTATTTTCTCTTCTTTTGCTTATGTGTTTTCTGTTTTAGTTTTTGGTCTTTTAGACTCCTTTGCCAAATGTTTTGCTTAAGGCTAATAGTCCGAAAGCTTAACAGTAAGAATTCGCTTGAGATCACCAAAATGTTTACCATTTAACCTAACTAGAAGGAAAGTTATGTGTCAGACAATTTTTTTAGAAAATCCTTGCATAGTGAAATTTTCAAAGGCTGAAATCCAAAATTTTCAATTTTCAAACTTCAAAGTTTTTTCCTCTTTTGGAGTTTTATAGATCAGATTCATAACTACTCTTGAAAATCTTCAAAGTCTAAAACCATGAAATTCTAAAATTTTGGACTTTAGGGCTTTTGGGTTTTAAGACATTTTGGCCCCTTTTTCTAAATCCCTCTTAGACTTCCGAAGTTCAATGTCCAAAACCTGAAATTTCAGGCTTTGGGTCTTCGAGTTTTAAGAGTTCTCCTAGTCATTTCTAGGATTTTTAGTAGAAAATTTCCAAAGTCCAAATGTCTGAAAGTATGAATTTTCGGACTTTCGGGTTTCAGAATTTTCCATTGCCAATTTGTCTTTTCACCTCCCAATCTCTAAAGTCTGAAATCCCAAAATTCTAAATTTGTGCTTTTGGGTTTCAGACCTTTACAGATTCTATGTGTAATTAATTTTTCACTAACCTCCGTACGGATTAGATTTCTAGTTTTCTATTTAAACTCGTTTTCTTACTTGTCATTTTTACCTGACACATTTGGTCTAACATTCCATTCTTGTACTTTGTGACGTCCTTTTCAAGGTATGGTTTTTTGTTTATTTTCTTATGGTTTTAGGTATTTTTCCTTTGTTTCCTTCTCATTTTGGTTTTTTGTTTGGTTTCCCTCTGTGTTTTTATGATTTCACTCCCTTTTTCACCATGTTTCACATTTTGTGTTTTCTTCAGGTATTCGAAGTTGTTCAAAGGATCCTCTTAGGCCTCCCATACTTCTTCTTGCTTCTCATTTTTCAGAATTTGTGAGTTAACATTGTTCGGAAAATTCCCTTTCCTTGTTTGGAGAAACTTATTTGGATGGAATTTATTAAGGAAACTTGTTCAGAGAATTCCTTGAGTAAATTTATTAAGCAGGAAAATTGTTTGGGAATATTGTTCGGAGGTTTTTTATTTCAATTTTTGAACTTGTGACTTGTGGAAACTCTTTTGGAAAATTTCTTTTTGGAAATTTTGTTTTGGGAAAATTGCTTAGAAAAATTGGTTGGAAAAAATTATTTTAGAGATTTCCTTCAAACTTTTTGTTTGAGAGACTCCATTCGAACTTTTGGTTTCGAGACTTCATTTCAAGAATTTTTTTCAATGAACGTTTTGAGTGTTAAGTTCAATGATTTTCTTTGAACTTTTTCGGTTCGAGAATTTGTAAGTTTTTCTTTTGGGTTTTCAAAATTTCTACAACTTCAGCTTCCAAAACACATGGCTTGATGTCTGCTTCCACTTCAAAGGGAAAAGAGAAGATGAAATACTCATTTTCTTAGGGTTGTTCATCAATTATTTATGTCCTCCAAATTAGGAAATATTGGGGACACTCGATCTAGGAAAAATTGATCTTCCCAATTTATGGGAAAGATTAAAAGCTCTAAACAAGAAACCATAGATGCAGCCATCTATGACATTGGGCTTCCCCTTGATGCCGGTTTTCCCACATCCATGCCTTTCCCAATTTGTTTTATCTATAGTAACCCACTTTGAAAAATACTCCATGTCAGTAAGAGATAGCGATGATAAGGTGGTAACCCATACTTATTTGAGGATCTGCACAAACTTCCCAACATTGAAGATTATGCCACAATTTCACCAGAAATAGCAGTGGGACATTGGGATAAGAAAGAGGAAGAATGCTCCAAAATTATGATGAAATCTTATCTAACCAATAACTTCGCCAAATTACCCAAAACTATGCATCGGTCAAATTTTATTTAGGAAGTCAAAGATCTTATTGTGTTGTTAAGTAGAGTTTCAGGTCTTCCTTCTTCAAAGGAATTATAGGAATGGATTTTTGTACATAAACACCATTAAGAAGAATTATGTGTTTATTCGAAGGGGGAGCATATTAGTATCTCAATTTGTTATCAATTTGGTAGAGTGTCAGATACAAATACTTTCTACATGACATCCTTCCTGGTGTATGCGGCTGCTGCTATGGGGGATTTTTCTGGTTTGAATACTAGGGGTGTTCACATCACCTCCCAAATATATGACTTTTATCCCCAACTCACTCTGGATGAGGGAATTAGGAATTTACACAGAGTCAATGACACTTTCTTCGATATTATTCTCTATAATTTTGACAAAGAACTATATAATCGGAGGATTTCCTATGAGGCTTTCCAAGAAGTACAAGAATGGGGAGTAATCTACTTTAAGTTTCCTACATTCACCTACATCCAGATTCTGGGTTTCATAGGTGCCCCAAGAAAATTGCCAAGGTGTCCCACTGACAAATGGATTCTATTGGAATTAGTTTGGTAGTTTTTGGATTATCATCGAATCCAAAATAAGTGTCACAAAGAGGGAATGCATTTCCATGTTTCGATTGGCAGGTATTCTTGCCCAAATATTCAAAAGGCAAAAAATGTTGATGTAGAAATGGTGGGTTAACCTCTGGGCGGTTCATCCGCGGACTAATTTTGATTATTGGGGTAAGTTTGGGGAAACAGGTTGGTCCAATGCCCACATACCCCAATTGGAAGATATTTGGATTCATTTTCAGGATGAATACATCATGTGACAAAGGGATTATGAAAGATTAACCCTTGATGAAGTTCAACAATTTGGTTTGGCTGATGTGCTAAAGGACATGCAAGACAATGATGAGGTTTTGGATTCATCATACAAGGACGATAATGTTACTAATCAACCACTGCCATAGATTGATTTGTATGTGGAAGAATGTAGTAATACAAAGGAGAGGGCGGGACCCATTTTAAAGAGGACTTTCAGTTGGTTGACCACCTTGGGAATCTCACCCAAAGGGGAAAATCAACCTACAAATATAGGAGCTATACCAGTAATAAGCCAACCAACACCCACTAAGGGAAAAAGGTCGACTCAAAAGGCTCCTACAATCCCAAATAAGATTTCATTTGTTGTTGGTGGCTCATCTCTCTCCAAGTCTTGTACGACCAAGATTACATAGCTCGTAGTGCATGTGACTGAAGTGATTGAATTTAGTAACTCTCTAAGTATCGTCCAAAATCCATCACATGTTCTTTTCCCTCCATTATCTCTTCTAATATCAGTTCCTTCCACTTCCATAATCATTTCTTCCTACCCATCCCCTTCTATGGCCCAAGAATTCTCATCACTTCCAGTTCTATCACTGGGAAAATACTTTGGTCACCCATTTCCTCTTTACTTCCTTTAACACTTCCATTTTCTTCAATCAAAACCCCCAACATTTCTCTGTTAATTCCTATAGTTGTTCCTACATCCATGCCTTCCATCATTTCTACCTCTGCTCAAATACAAGATGGTATTTCTAGTGATCTTTCTCTAACCGATGTTTCAGGTATTGGATCTACCGCTCCATCTTCATCAACTCTAGCCATATCGAATAGTTGTTCACAAAAAATCCCAAGAAAAATAAAAGGGTTCCTTTGAGAGATGTTATAGATCTTAGCATATTGGAGCATATGCCCAAGAGACAGACCAATATACCGAGAACCCATCAAGTCTAATGGTTAATTCATCTGGAGAACAGGTGATAGAGGTGGCCACCCCATTGAGAGGAAAACTAAAGAAATAATCACAAGTGATAGATTTGGATATCAAAATTATCATTGGGGAAGGCTACTCATGAAGGATCCAAGCAAGATATACACACTACTCTTGGGACCCTTTTGGAGAAATATGACAAAGATAAGGCCACCAAGGATGAGATCAAGGCCAAGGTTGATCAGCTCACTACACTATTGCGTAAAGTAACCCAACCCACTCCATCCACTGAAGTCTCAAATACTACGGCTATGACAATTTCATCTACAATCGATGATATTTTTATCATGAGCTCGATATGCTAGGTTAGAAAGGGAGATCAGTGAGTGGATGGATGGAGAGAATTTTGTAGGAATCCAATCCTTTGATCAAGGAAGTAGTTGAGATATATAATGATTTGCAAGTTACAAAAACCACCATTTCTAAGATGGACGAGTCCTTCTCTGAAGATAATAATAATTTAAATTTAACTTTGGCAATATGAAGTGACATTAAAGAAGAGGATCCCAACTTAATTATTCAGGAAGAGGTGATCCATGATGCCTCTAAATTATTTGAATATCAAAAGGCCATGGAATTATAGTGTCAAGTATTACAGGATCTTATTAAGAAATTGGAGGAGAAATGAGTGGAGATTACAGATGCCCCAAATGAAATCTCAGAGGAGTTTGATATCGCCAATTTCAAATTCTTCAATGAAAATATTGATTCTCTTCCTGAGGATCAGATTAAGGAAAATTTCAAATAGTTGGTGAAGTGTGATGATGAGGTCACCAAGAATTTCAATAGTGAATCCATTGACCAACTGGTCTTATGTCAAAATTTCATAGGGAGACTAAAGAAAGTTAGAAATAAACTTCAAAGATTGCCAGCCAGGATCACAAAAGAGATCAAGATAATAGACGTAGTGAATCACTATGCATGTGGGCCTAGAGATGAAAAAAATTCAGGGGATTACCAAGAGCTTCTTCGAGTACAAACATTGAATGGCTATGTGGGAGGAAGGACAACATAAACTTGCAAGAGAGGGAGATGTATATGAACTAGGCCAAAGCAGAGTGACCATGAAAGGACAAGTCCAGGATCTAGATAAGTTGAAGCTGCAGTGTTGACTGAGTCAAACCCTTGCAACAAATTTGCTATTTTCATGGGAGCATGTTCCCTTAATATTAATGACATTTTTAGTTTTAGTTACATGTTAGTTAAGGGCCCAGTTGTAATGGCTCACCAAGAACTTATAAAAAGTGGAATGCTTCCATTTGGGAGGGATATGTTATATTTTAGAGGAGTTTCTCTTCAATCTTGGAAGAGTTCTTCTAAGACTATAGGAAACCTTTTAATTATATTCAGTGTTACACCTTGTTGTTAAAGATCTGATTTATTGTTTTTAATGTTAATTAGTGTTTTCTTTGTGAATTTACAATTCCTTAGTGGTAGTGATTAACTTACCTTTATTTCAGGTTGTCTATTTCATGTTGTGAAGGAATAATACTACTATATTTTATGTCAGTTGTGAAGACCTAATTTTCCTTCTGCATTAATTTTTATGTCGTTATTGTCCCTACTCGTAGAAATAGATGTTATTATATGTATGTGTGGTTTAATTTTGATAAAATAATTATGTTGAATCTGATTTGATCTACCCTTATGTATACTCAAGTTTAACAAAGGAACGTCCACCCCTGGTTTGTGGTACTTTGTACCCTTTCTAGTTGCGATAGGTGAAGGTGGTCAGTGATGTAATCATCCCTCCCACATTAACCCTTCCAGATGTTAAACATCCCTTAATTCAGTGCATCACCACTTCTAGTACAGGTTTTATTTCCTTACAAATCTCTTTCCATAATCCCATGAAATGTTAGCATAGGACTAGTTAGCCATTTTTCTTGCATTAAAAGTAGTGTTGTGTTTAGTTTAGGAAGAGGAATTTGGAATTTTCTAGAGGTTCACCTTGAGCCCAAGTCCCACATCTTGAGAGGTGATCCCACGTGTCTTAATCACACCAAATTTCGTGATTCATTCCTGTGCCATTTGGGGGTGCGGTGATTTGGTGAAAAACTTATAGCTTGCCAATCCATTCTAGTTATATGAAAATGTAAGTACTTAAATACATTTCTTAATTATTTTCTTGGATCTTAAAATTTAATCAATTTTCCAAATTTTATTTTCTCCAAAATTGATCAATTGTTTGATTTAATATATGCACTCAATCTGATTTTTAATCCCAAAATTGACTTGTGCATTCATTTTATCTAATATGGATGATGGATCAAAAAATGTTAACTTAATCCTTTTTAATCAGTTAATTTCTTTCTCATTCAAATTAATGAATTCCTTTTACTAAAATTTTATCTCATTAAAAGCTTCGTAAACTGAAAATTAAATCCATAATAAGAAACTTGGTAACGGAGTTCACCCATAGGTTATGTCTCCCGATTCAAATAATCTTGAATCAATATATTTAATGTCAAATTAAGTACAATTTATCACCTTTAATAATGACAAAAGACATATGTATACGTGTAATAAGAGATTAAAAACTTTAAGCTCTTATTTCCTATCGACGTTTTCTACAACTTCACATGTTGCTCTACAAGTTCTCCAAAGTGCCTTTTTTGTGCAAATGTGACTGAAAATAAGCTATACCAGAAAATATGCATCATTTCATGGAAAAATAAGACCACCACTATCTTCGTCTATAAATTATGAGCAACTTTACTTTTAATACCAAGTCCTAATTTGAAATAAAATGCCTCAAATAAACTATTTTTCCAAAATTGCTATATTCTACCCCTCCTCCGACCGCCAAAACGTTACTTTAAATAAAAGTGATCTCATTTTATATTACCTCCCAAAAGATGGTGGGTTGGTAAGGCTACTTAGTTTTTTTCCACAAGTCATGGGTTCCACTCCATGGAAAGTGCATTGATTTCCATAATAGCCAAATCAAATATTTGATTCCACATTTTCCATGGAAAGTAGGTAGGTTGGTTTTAAAAGGAAATATGTGGCATGTATTACATGGATAAGGTGCCAATTTTGTTGGCCATAATAATATGTAAATGGATAGACCGAGCTCTATGGTCATTGGAGATATACCTCACTGAACGAAATGCCAAATGGAAATATGGCTTGCCAATATTAGATATGCCATGTTGTGTTGGTGGAGATTAATGTGTGATGCCCATCAAGTAGAGCTCATTGTGAACTCACTGAGATGGTCTTGAACTTGGACCAATGATTTTCACAATTTAATCCTACCCTGTAACAATACCTCACATGCAACTTACAATGGAATTATTAGGCATATATAATAAAAATTGTGACAATGCAAATATGAAGAAAAGGCGGCACAAGCACCCTCCTTTAAAAAAGTGTGCCAATATTGGCTGAGGGCCCCCAAGGATCAAAAATTGGGGCCTACCCATCCATTTATGAGTGACAAAGATGGGAATAAAAAAATTGTTTTTACATTTTTTCAAATTTTCACTTTTTCCACGTGTCAACCCCGGATTGGCCGATTGACTAGGTTTGACCCAAATTTTTACCATATTTGACATGAGATAAATTTTACATCGAACTCTATTTTTATCATTCTTGGAATTATCAAAAATCTCTCAGATTGAATGGACTTTACCAGCCATTGTTCTTTCTGACCACATTCCGATTCGGTTCTGGATTGAATGGACTTTTCAACTGCCAAAAATTAAAAAGACACAATTTTATTTAAATACTACTTTACTGCATCATGACCCAAATTTGGTGCACATCCGCCAAATTTGGAACCTTGTACCTCACCCTCTTAGTAAGGTGGGTTGGATAAGCTCATGGAAAGACGCTATAATTCGCCTCATTAAATTCCTCCGGATGAATGGTGTTCACTCGCTAAATTCCAACAAGGCCTATTCCACCACCTCCACCGAGCTGAGCCACTCGATGGTGGTGCTTGAGAAATATCCTTTCAATATTTCTCTGTAACTCCAAGTGGAAACAATATCACAAAAATTTGCATTGCTGATCAATACATAGCTCGGGGTGCTCAGATTGAGGCTCGGCTCCACTGGCCTAAAATTGGAGACCGTAACACCAAAGAGTTTTACTAGTGGCTTAAGGCCAAACACATGAACCAACAACTTTCTGCCATTATTGATGCTGGTGTTTGGATTTCAGATACTCCTTAGATGGTCCAAGCCTTTTTAGGGAACTATGTTCACTTTTAAAAGTGTAGGAAGAGTCTCGTGAGCAAAAATCCACACTTACTGAATGCCTCGCAGTAGTTCCTTGCAAGCTTTCACCTACTCACAGAGTTATCTATGACAAATTGCTTACTTTAGAGGACTTATATGAAGTTGTTTCCCATATGGCCAATGATAAATATCCTGGAATGGTGGCTTCCCTTACGAGTTTTACAAATCCATTTGGGACATGGTTAGCCATGATCTGCTACAAGTATACCTTAAGAATATCCACTTAGGGTCTCTTGGTGCCCTTATTAATCAGGGTCACATAAATATCATCCCTAAAGCAAGAGACCTAGAGCTCATCTGTAATTGGTGGTGATTACCTTGCTCAATGTTTCATACAAAATCATAGCTAAGGCTTTAGCTCTTTGGCTTCGGCCCATTTTCCCCATTATCGTCAATCTTGAGAAGAATGGTTTCATACAAAGTAGGTACATTTGGGATAACATTTTGGCTATCTGAAAAGGTATGGAGTGGGCAAGAACCTCTAAAAAACCAACCATTTTTATAAAAATCGACTTTGAAAAATCCTATGATAGGATTGAATGGAATTTCATTCTTGCAATGCTTGAAGCGCTGGTCTTCGGTTCGGTTTTCATCACCTCTATCAAAATGATTTTGGAAAATGCCATGGCCTCTTTATCTGCTAATGCTTATACTTCCGAGCCATTTGGGATTTTTTTGTTCTATCGCATAAAGGTTGTCCTTTAGCACCTGCTCTTTATGTCCTAGCCACTGAAGGTTTTGGTTTGCTCCTTTCCCATGATCATGATTAAGGGATTGTGAGGGGTATTAAACTCCCTTCTGTGACTCCCCTTCTACTTTTCAATGGGCATTTACAGATGAATCCTTCCTCACACTCCACGGAGGAGGAAGCGAATATCAATAATGCCATGCAATGTTTGGACATGTATTGTTTAGCTTCAAGTTCAGTATCAATGGAGAAAGACCCAGTGCTTTAAGAAATATTTTCTCCCTAAACCTTGTTGGTTGAGTCATTTTGACTAGAAGTATATCCAACATGGAGAAATTTTTAAATTTTTGGGCATTCTCTTTGCTTTCGATGCTTCTCCCAGTCAAATTTGGCAATATGTTATTAATAACATTTCCCACAAATTGGAGTAATCCTGGATTACTAAACCCCTTTCATTTGCAGAAAATTTTTAGATTTTCTCTAAGATATTGGCATCTACACATGTTTATTATTATTCATGCTAGGTGCCAGCTAAAGCCTCTTACAAGAAATTGGAGAAACTCCTCAGAGATTTCCTTTGGGCTAGCTCGGACCTTGGCAAAGGCTTTCATAGAGTTACCTGGGAGTATTGTTGTCTCCCTAGGGATTCTAGAGGTCTTGGTCTGACTAACATTGGCCGCCAGGGGTCTGCTCTTATAGCCAAGTGGATTATTTAGGCCTACACTAGCAACGAAGCTTGGAAAGTGTTGATTCACAACCATATTTGTCAAGGTTCCCCACAAGGGTGTAACACTTAGCAAGGGCTAGATTTTAATATTCTGCTCATTATCAAATCACCGGTTAAGATTGTGGGCACCTTTGTTGTCAAAATCATATAGAAAGCTTAGGATTTTCTCAAACCCTTTTTAATATGGGAAGGGGATGGATTCATAAATGGGCTATCCATTAATGACCACAACATTTTGTGGTCTTCTATCATCAATTTTCATGATGTGCCGCTTGCCCAAGTGCTCTGGGTTCATGCTCTTAAGTTGTATCGTTTAGGCTTGCATACTCTTAAAGACATCTTTTATAGGAAGACCAGATTACTTCTCACTTGGCCTCAAGCTAAAGCCAAGTTTTGACTTGCTTCTATTGACAAAGAGTCTTATCAGGAAGTTCTTGATTCCATTCCTACCGAGATGCTTCACAAAGTTAGTGTCATCTCTCTCAGGCCTTGGTGGAAGGATTGGAAATGGTTTCTAGATACCCCTTTTTTAAATTACTCCCCAGGAAAAGGTTATGCTCTGCTCACCCCCAGGATGCCGATGGTAGCCTTTCTTAACTCCAGATGGTCTATCAATTCTAGATGGTCATCCTGAGAAACTAGATTTCATATCGTATGGAAACCCATCATTCAACCCAAGTTATTCTATTTTACTTGGTGTCTGCTTTATAAAGGTCTTCCTCTTGGGCGTAGATTAGCTCATTACGGGATAGCTACTTGGTTATGCCATTTTTTTGGCACATTGAGAAACTCATACATTTTTTTCGGTATTGTCCAAAAGCACAAGCTATTTGGGCTTGGATCCATGATTTATTTCAGTTGTTTAGACCAGCTATATTTCATTGGAAACATGCTTTGCTGGGGATTTTCTTTCCATTCCCCATGATTTTGCACAAGTGTGGTATAATTTCAGAGTGGAGATCCTTTTTTATAGGAAAGAATGCAATTCTACTTATTTTTCTAATTCTGTAGTTTTCTTGTATTCTTTCGCATTATGATAAGGCCATGGTTATCTCAAATGCATTCTTACAGATCCAAGACCAAGACCACAAGATGGAGCTAGAGGTGTGACACCTTCAGAACCTTCTAGATCATTGGGCTAGTGCTCCTTGCACTGTGGCACGAGAACCTCCTACCTCCCCTTTTGGGAGTGTTTGTTCAAGAGGGCGTCGTGGCTATGGCCGATTGGTTGACCAAGCTCATCATCATTGCTCTCTTGGCGGTAGCCCAAGCAATGACATAGCCCTGTTAATCATGGTGGTTGGGGGTCCCCTCACCATTCTGTGTAGCACAGTGGTTGGGGTTCCCACCACCACTCCCCACCTCTTGTGCAGAGGGATGGGTGGGACTCTGGAAAAGTTCCCAGGTTGGCTCTTGCTATTTCTCCTAGCTATAATGAAGACAAAGATGAATAATTTACTTCAGGCTGGCCGCCCCTTTTGGATGGCAATGATCTTCCTAGTAGTAACTTGGAGGATAAGGGGCCTCCATCTCCCCTACCCCTATGTTTGCTACGGCGGCCTAGTTTTTTTATGTTTTTGGCATTGTTGTTAAGTTTGTTGTTGCCCCTTGGGCTTGATACTTTAGTTTCCTAGCTTTCATGGCTAGTTTAATTGTGGGGTGTTCCTTTACCACCCATATTTTTTGTTGATAAGCTATAATTTATTAAATTAAGTAATATAGACTATTTCATCAAAAAATCTCTTAGGATATTATACTTCTCGCTCATGGTTTAGGGATGTTATGGGAACATTTTCATATCGAATATCCTCATTATCACTCCTAATCGGAAATGATTTTTTCCCAAAAGAAGTTGTTTTCCATTCAAAAATGTTGCTAACTCACCCCGCATTACAAAATCACATATATGAACCAAAAATAACATCATGGGTTAAATTAATTCAGATCGTTGATTAACTAGTCACAAAGAATTGATGAGATAATAACACCAATTAAACAATAGAAAACAAGTGGCCAACTAATACTCTATGACCCCGATAACTTATACAAATAGTTGTGAACTTTAAAATCCCTTTGTGACACCATCACAAATAATCAATTAGATAATAACACCCATTCAACAATAGAAAGCAAGTGTTCAAATGATACTCTATGATATGACCGATCACTAAAAATACAATTCCACCAAAATAGATCAGTATCCAAGACAACTAAAATTCTAAAAAATATAGTGTCCATTGTCCATGTGAAACTATAAAATACTGCAAATATCACGATCCAAAATATTTAGACCATCCATGCCAAAAATAGCTATAGTAAAAATGAACCATGTAAATTTGTTAATGAAATATCTATCCCCACATACTTCGAATGTAAAAAGGGTAGGAAAAAATGTATTCTTACCCACATCGGTGAAACTATGATCAGATGTAAATGATCACCAGAACACCTTCACACCATTTTTAGTGCAATAAATGTACATACTAATTGTAACCACTACGATAGTTACAAATAAATTCCCATAAATATGGGTCTTCATTTATGTGTAAATATCCCATGTAGACACAACAAGTTTTTCTATTAATTAAAAAACAATAAAGGTGTCTAGATTTGCATGATGACATTTAAGAATAGATAGTTAAATGCAAATTTCAAAAATACACATTATACCCATGCCCATTGAATCAGTATATACTGCTTGATAAAAATAGAAATGTTTTTTTTCATCCTTAATGGGTACGAAGTCTAATCTGAGTATTAACATATCCCTCATATCTTCTTTACAGGTGATACCATTGTGTCACTTTAAAATTAAATGAAAATATGGGAATTTTCCTCTCAACATACATGAGAACCCCACAACTTCTCCGAAAAAATGCATGCCATTCATAAATTACAACTATGAAAATGTAAATCTATCCAATTCACATGAGTTTTTTTATTTTCCATATTAAAATAGAATGGACTCATCAGTGGTTTATCTATGGATAGATGGAAGGTTGATTCATTTTATACTAGTGGATTAAAAAATTCTATTACCTTGTATACCATATTTTTCTTACCATATATCAGATGGTTTTTTGGGTGAAGTTTCTAGCAGTTTTCAACCCTATGTCCGCTCATATGACAATGAGTGCAAAAGTTCCTCTTATCCTTCTTTTGGGATGAGGTAAAATTTCTTTCGTGAAAGCTATGAGATTGGTTTTTCACAATAGCCTTGTTATTAAAGAACAAAATTAACTTCTTCATCAATGTCCTTCTCTTCCAATAGCTGTAAAAAAAATGGTTATGAAATCCACAAACAATGCAAGGAAAATAATTTATCATTTTTTGTATATTAAAATGAAATTTCTTAAATTGAAAAAGTGGATCCTTGTAAGTTTTAACATGTTTCCAAGACTTATGATTATCATAATAAACTAGAGGTGGAATTTTATTACCTCTTCTCTAATTTATCATACCATTTCCATTCTATTGTGCTAGTTGGGTATACACTTTTCTTTCAAAATCTCGTCTTCCTTTAGTGTGCTTGGAAGACTCTCCAATATTCGTTCTTGCACTAGAAAAATCTACACCTTCATAACGAGGATGATTCTTGACCTGTATTGGGTTATAAATTCTTTGGTTACTCTTACAAAGTCCAATTCTATTAAATTCTATTTTATTTAACAATTTCGATCCAATTCCTTTAGTGTACCTTTCAAAACCACCAAAAACATAAATACCTTAACTGGATCCAAATGGAAATCATCAATCATTGTTTCTATATCTGTAGTTAAAGGTGTTTCCTTTTTCTAACTACCACTTTGTAACATTACCAAGAGTTCATCCTTGGTTTGGAATTCTGATTTTAATTGAGCATTCTCCTCTTCTAGAGAGTAATACATTGATCTTAGGAGAGAGTTATCTTCCGGATCTCATGATTATAATCTTCAATCTCTTCAAACTTTTCCTTGTTTGAAATTTTTCCGATGGTTTCATACACACCTATAATTTCTATACTTTGTACACAAAAATGAAAGATCAAGCTCAAAAACACAAAACCACCGAAATCCAAGTGAAGCAAATAAAGAGCTAAACCAGATCTCGATACCAAATTTTATCTCGAAAATGAAAATACTTAATTAAATTTCTTAACCATTTTCTTAGATCTTAAAATTTAATCAATTTTCCGGATTTTAATTTCTCCAAAATATGTCAATTGTATGATTTAATATATGCACTCAATATACTTTTTAATCTCAAAATTGACTTGTGCATTCATTTATCTAATTTGAATGATGGACAAAAAAATTTAACTTAATCCTTTTTAATTAGTTAATTTGTTTCTCGATCAAATTATTAAATTCGCTTTTCTTGAGATATTATTTGATCAAAAGCTTTAGAAACTAAAAATTAAATCCACAACAAGAAACTTGATAATGGATTTCACCAGAGGCTATATATTTGGATTCACATAATAGTGAATCAATCTATTTACTTGTCCAATGAAGTACAATTTATCACCTTTATTAATGAAAAAATGGATCTTTATACCTTATAACTTAAACAGTAAATGTAGACTCTTATTTCTTGTCGACGTTGTCTACAACTTCACATGTGGCTCTATAGGTTCTCCACACTATGTTTTCTATTAAAATGTAACCAAAAATCACATACAATGGAAAATATGCATAAATAAATGGAAAAATAAGACCACCATTGTCTTTGTATTTTAATTATGAATAACTTTTCATTTAACGCCAAGTCCTAATTCGGACAAGAAGTGCCTAAAATTCATTGTTTTCCCAAAATTGCTATATTATGGCCCTCCACAAACCTACCAAAACTTAAATAAAATTGAGTTCATTTTATATTACCTCCCAAAAGGTGGTGGGTTAGTAAGGCTACTTTGTTATTAGCCATAGGTCATGGGTTCCACTCCTTAAAAAGTGCATTGACTTTACATAATAGCCAAATAAAATCTTTGATCCCACATTTTCTGTGGAAAGTGGGTATGTTAGTTTCAAAAGGAAATATGTGGCATGTATTACATGGATAAGGTGTCACTTTTTTTTTCCACAATAATATGAAAATTGAAAGGCCAAGTTGTATGGTCATTGGTGATATACCTCACTAAATGAAATGCCAAATGGAAATATGGCTCGCTAATATTAGATATGCCATATTGTGGTAGTGGAGATTATGTGTGATTCCTCTTCGTTAGAGCTCATTGTGAACTAGTCGAGATGGCCCTGAACTTGGACCGATGTGACGGGTCATTGTTTTATGAGTCATTTAACCAACTCATAGACATGTTGGTGTCATTATAACCAAGGTGCTTTGTCTAAAGTTGTATGTAAAAGGATAAAGAAAATCTTGTTCGATAGTACTTCCTAAGAAAACAAATTGAAATTAAACATGCATGAAAAGAAAACACACAACTAATAAATTATTGAAATAAATATGTTGTAAAACAACTATGCTAAGAAATAACAGAAAAATCTTCCTCCTTGGGGAAGAGTGGCTTTTGGCCATTCTCTTCCGTTCGGATTTGGAGCAACTATAATTAACTTTTTAGAACTACACTTGTATTGATTCAAAACTAATTTACAAAATATACCCCCTTTCCAAGTATATGGAAGAGGTATTTATAGACATTACTCCTAGTTTATTTAGTCCACACACCAAGAACTAACTACCTATTCTTGGGTAGATTTATTCAAAGGAATAAATCCTAAAAAAACTTGACTATAACAATCTACTTATCGTGGAGAATATTTCTACAACTCATCCCTTTAATCTAGGAACACAGAGTGAGAGAGTACGTATTCAACATTCTTAATACTATTCCACTATTTTCTCATCCTTGAAACATGGAGAGAAAATGGATGAGTGATAAGTCAATGACTTTGAATTCTTCTTGGAATGCCACATGCATGCATAAATTTAATTGCCACATGTTTGGATTTGTATTATTGGTTAATTATGTGGGATCAAAGAGTGGGCTAAATAGTTTGGTGATCCTTTACATTAATTTGGAACAAACCAACCAAATATCACTAGCAGGGCATTTTAGTAGCCGTGTGAAGACTTTTGGTAGTGGGTGTTTTAGTAATCGAGTGAAGAATTTTGGTAGCTTCAATATTGATTTTCAAGTATATGGTCCTCCTCGAGGGGGTAGCATAAGGGATGCATGACTAGGGGAGGGGATAAAATTGGAGTAGAGTTACTTATGACATACTTTCTACACACTATTACATTCTAACTTTAGAAGAAATATCAGGAAATAACAACAATTGGATTACAAATAGATTTCTAAAGAGATGATAAGATAAATCATATATTCTACCTTAAATATGCTATCTGTTATTAAAAATACATATAAATTCACTTGAAAGATTGATTTTTTTAATTAATATAAAAGAGTTTGGTTTTAAAGCTGGGACCAAAATAACCTGCGTATAAAAGGGACCTAGTTTCACAAAAACTAACAAAGAGCCATGGAGGCGAGGTCAAAAAGACTTGATGACATTTCTCCATAAAAAGAGCTAAACTCCATAATATTTTGTATATTAAATAGTGAATTTTTTCCAAACCACCTAAAGGAGAAAATAATAGAAACAAAAAAACAAGGACAACTAAAGGACCGCAATTAGTTCTCCACATATTTTTTACGAGCCTGTACTACTCACCGCTATCTTTCCTAACAATAAATTTTTTCGATGACATGATTTGGGAAATTTTATTCCTTTTTCTCAGTCTTGACCTCCATGTTGGCTCCTCCTTGTCTTTGACCTGGGTAGTAGCTACTTCCACTCCATAGCTCTCACTAGTGTCAGAAGCCTCATTTTCAGAAGTACTAAGCATGAGCTTCATGTTGGGTTTTCTCTCCTCCATGAAAACTTGATCCCATTATATGGAGATCCTATGTTTGTGCATAACATAATACACCTTGACAACCCTAATATTCTTATTATGATATTCAATCCTACGATGTAAATCTTTGAAATCCTGTATGATATTCTTATTGATAGTAAGAATAGTGTCATTAGTCGATTCTATTCTCATCAAGTATGGCCTCCCGGTCGGTAAAATCCTCATCCAATTTACTAGATATTTCACCCAAATTATGAATCCCCTTATTTAAATTTCATAGGGAATTTGAAATCCCTAGAGAGGGGTCTTTCTCTTTTTATTTCCTTATGCGATTGAGACAGATGTTAAGGTTTCTTTATTTTAGTAGGGATCCATGTTCGATGGGGTTGATCCAGAATGACAGGTTTTATTCTTTGAAAGATCATAATTATCAATCCTTGATGGAGAGGGATGTCTACCTTCTTATTTTGAAATCCTCAATAGTATATAGCAATGACCTATAGAGGAAGAAGGCTAAGCTCATAGTCTAGTCTCTATGAAATAAATTCAGGATAGAGAGATGGTGTGAAAAGATCTTCCAGAAATTTCCCTCTAAGGTCAGATATTTCATGACCACAAGAGAAAGGTTAGCCCATCTATTAGGAATTTTTTTTTTCTATACCATAATCATAAGCCACACTGCTGTTCTCCTCGGCTTCAAAATAAGGTAGTAATTTTCAAGTTTTTTTGGGTTTTATCCTTGTAAATTTTAATCCCATCAGTTTTTAGCCCCATGATCTCGGCAATAGCTTCCTCAGAAACCCCAATTTGCACCCCTCTAAAATTGAAACCCCCATCAATCTAGGCATTAGCAAAATCCATAGAAAAATAAGGATCATTACCTTTTAAATGGCGATTGTACATGGCAAATGTACCTTTGTGCAATAGCTTCCATAAAGCATTGCCATTTTTAAGATGGAGAAAAGTGGTAGGTTTAGTGTGGAACCTATCAAACCTTATGAAATATTTAGTCTTGGCTTCTTCAAATATGCGAAGCCAAATCCCTTCACAAACAACTTGAGAAAATACCAAATGAAATGAATGTGATATTTTTTCAAAAAAGGAAAAGTCCTTTCAAAAACCTGAGCATGAGAACTCTGGGTTTCATCATTGATCAACCTCCTAATTTATGTATTTATTAATGAGATTATTAACATGACTCCAGGGGATACGTTTCCTTGGTCACATCAAAAATATGCCATGTCAGTACCTTTATTAGCCAATGCATCCACATGCTTATTTCTAGCTCGGTAAGTGTGAAGGAAGACCACTTGATCAAATGATGTTAGGATGCCATGAGACTCCATGATTAAGTTATTAATATTCCATCCACATTTTCTCTAATCATTGAGAGCATTAATATCAAAAAGTGAGTCACCTTAAATAATGATGGATTTTAAACCCAATTCTCTACACATCCTGACTCCCCAAAGCATATCATTTTCCTCGACGATATTGTTTGTATGATTACCAATGGGGCCCAAATAGGTGCTGATGCATCTTCCCCTATGGTCACACATCAGATCCCCTCCACCCACAATGTTGTCCTTCAATTTTCCCCAACCATAAAAATTAAGATTAAAACTTACCTTGGGCGGCTTTGACCATTTGACATTTTAATTCACACTCTTCTTTGCAGGACAATTGGGAATGATATCATTGCTCATAAGGATTCCCTTTTCCCAATTTAGATAATCTCTATCATTTTTAGGCTATTAAATCTAAGTATTATCTTTTAATGCCCAGTTCACGTGTTCAATCACCTTCTCTAGTCTATACTCCTTGTTCCTAAAGATCTTATTATTTCATTCAAGCCATATTCTGCATAAAGCATGAGGGAGATCTAGTTTCCACATTTATTTGACAATAGCATTCTAAAATTTGAAACTCCATTGATCATGAAAGAGGGTCACTTCCTAGGAACAACCATATGCATCTTAAAGATTCCTAGAAGCTTAAAAGACTTGAAAAGAGAAAGGGAATTCAAGAAATAAGTGATGAATAAATTCTTCATTACCTTTACATAGTCCACATATGTTGATAATGATCATTCCTCTTTTTCTAAGTCTATCCAATGTTAAAATATTAACTTTGACGAATTCCCAAAAGAAAATATTAATTTTTGGGATACGATTCTTATTCCAAACCTTTCTCCAAATCTCATTAGGTTCTATGTTTTCAAATTTTAACAGATAGCTAGACTTAGCCTCACATTCCCCTATGTCCATAGTTGTCCAAAACAACTCATCCTAAGATCTATCATGGGGGATGTGAAAATCCTTAATTTTCTTGTTTATGTCATGAAATGGTCATATATCTCCATTAAATTGAGGGGGGAGGATGGGAATCCATTTCCTCTCTTCATCCCAATAGTTACAGACAAGGAATCCCTATTCCTAAATGAAAAAGGCCAAATCTCAATCCATGGACCAACTAATTTCATAGCTCCATCCTCAATCCAAGGATCCTCCCAAAATATTATTTCAGATCCATCTCCAAGGTTCCACTTTCAACCTTTAATCAATAATTTTTTAGTTCGACTGAGGTTTTTCCAGAAGATAGATCCTCTAGGAATTTTCTTATCAAAGAGGAGTGCCATAGTTCCACCAAAGGGCCAAAAATATTTTTCTTTCAGAATTTTCACCCAAATACCATCCTCTCTATGGAGTCTCTAACCCACCTTGGCTATGAGATCTTGGTTCATGAATTGAATATTATTTAATCCAAGACTGCTCTTGTCTTTAGGTTGCATGATTTTTTCTCATGCCACTAGAGGAATTCTATTTTTGTCCTCCAATCTAGTCCATAGAAACCATTTTTGAATTCCTTCAATAGCTTTCTTTACTCTACCTGGTAAGGTGAATATGGACATGATGTAAACTTCAATTCCATGTAAGCACCTCTTAAGAAGTTGAGTCTTCCTAGCCTAAGATAACAAGGAGCATTTCCAGGATGCCAAATTTTTATGAAATATCTCTATTAGCTTATTCCATCCTCCTTCATCCAAATTTTTCCCATAAAGATGCATTCCCAGATAAGTATCGGGAATTTCTTGATGTTGCACTCCATAATGTTGGCCAATATATTTTGTTGTTCCTCCCCAACATTAATGAAAAACATGATATTTTTCTAAAGTTTATCCTCTACCCCGTAGCCCTTTCAGACTACCTGATGATACCTTTAATAGCCATGGATTCATGAATAAAAGCTTGACCTAGAAGAAATGTATCATCAATAAATTGTTGCAGGAATTGGTTTGCAACTCCATTTTTCACTTTAATACCTTCCATAATGCCATCCCATTGAGCTTTAGTGAAGATTTTTCTCAAAGTTTCAACAACTATAATATATAAGAAGGGTGATAGTGGATCCCCTTGTCTCACCCCCTTTTAGATTTGAATAATCCATTGGGTTTACCATTAATTATGAATGAGAAGCTTGGTTATTTAGTAGAAGCTTAGATCATTTTAATTAAGTGAGGATGATAGCCCAACCACATTATAAGGGAATATAATAATTCCTAAGAGATTTTTTCATAGACTTTCTATATGTCCAACTTCAAGATCATAGCCTCTTTTCCTGAGAGTTCCACAGAGTGTATAGTTTCATGGATAGTGATTATTTTATCCAGAATTTGCTTTCTAGGAATAAAGGCTCCTTGGTTTGGGGATATGAAATTACTAAGAGTCTCCCTTAATCTAAAAGCCAACAATTTAGAAATGATCTTATAAATAGTATTGAAAATAATAATGGGTCTAAAGTCCCCCAAAACTTAGCTTTGATATTTTTAGAGATGAAAGAATAAAGGTGTGGTTGATTTGTTTGAGTAAGAAACTAGAACAAAAGAAGTCTTGAATAACAAAAACAACCTCGAGTCTTGAGAATATCCTAATACATTTGGAAAAATAAAGCTTGGAAACCATCTAGTTTGGGCCTTTTTTCTCCTTCCATTGTATCAAGGATAATTTAACGTCCTCTTCAAAAGGGGTAGCTATGAGTTCACTAGTTTTAGCATGACTGATAACGGTTTCAAAAAAGATTAAAAATCCCTTCCCTAAATATTTCATCAGTATGAAGATCTTCAACAAATAAGTTCTGAAGAAGGAATCAATGGTGGTAGATATATCTTTGTCATCTGTAGCCATTTCACCATTGTCTTTCATAATTTCTTGAATTCTAACTTTATTAGCCTTGATATTATAAAATATATTAAAGAATTTAGTGTTCATGTCCCCCTCTTTAAACTAAGTGATTCTCGATTTTGTTTCCGATAAATATCTTCTCTATGAAAAATATTATGGTATTTAGTAAGAAGATATTTCTCTTTTAATTTATCCTTAGAGCTCCATCCTCCTTGTTCCATAACTTCTTCCATGGCCCTGAGATCCTCAGCTATTCTGTTTTTTGGGAAAATATATTTCCAAAAATTTCCTTATTCCAAATTTTGAGATTAGCCTTAATATTTCTTAGTTTAGTAGTCACTCTGAACATACTATTACCTTTAACTTCTATACTCCACCATTCTTCTATCTCTTTTTTCAAAATCGGATGAGTGGTCCACATTTTTTCGAACCTAAAAGGTCTTCTAATAGGTTGCTCTCTGATATTGAATTTAAGAATCAGGGGATTGTGATCTGATCCGATACGAGCTAGGGAGGATAAAGTGTATTGTTTCTCTTGAATCCATTAGGTATTAACAAGGAATTGGTCCAACATGATTTGTATTAGGTTATCACCTTCCCTCCTATTGTACCAAGTGTATTTAGAGCCACTAAGATTCAAATCTATCAATGCATTCCAACCCAAAAAATTTCCTAGGTCCTCCATGATTTTCAGTAAACACATTAACACCTCCTTTCTTTTTAGAAGGTATAAGGGGTGTGTTAAAATATCCTCCTATTATCCAGTTTAAATCACTAAACATCCTTCTAAATGTGGTCAATTCCTCTCAAAGCATCCTTCTACTAGTAGTGGTGTTGGGAGCATAAATATTAGAGAGAATAAACTATTTTATGGAACTAACTTCTATAAAACAAATAGCTATATGATGTTGACTATTGATGAGGGGGAATCCTTCCAGGCTATTCTTTTTCCACATGCACAACAACCCTCCAGAAGCCCCAACTAAAGATTGATAGTAAAAACCTAATTCTTTCCAAAAAGAAGACTGAAATTATTTCATTATATCCCCATTCATCTTAGTCTCTTGTAATAGTATCACATCAAGTTTCTCCTTCCTTTTGGAAATTAGACATGATCCTGTACTTATTGGGTTAGTTTTAGCCCTGTATATTCCAAGATAAGAAAATAATTTAGAATGGTAAATGTTTTTACCTACCAGTAATGGTTTTTGGTGTCTCTCCATAATGTCTTTGTTATCCACTTTCTCACTTTTTTGGTTCTCGGAAAATCTTCCTAGAGATGATTTATTGTCTCCTAAATCAACCTTTGATCTGGTTCTCGAGGTTTGAATCCATTTTGGAGACAATAAAGGAAATGTCTCAAGAACATGGATATCCGAACACACTTTTATGGGGATTTCTTTTTCCACTTCCTTAACCTCCTTACTTTCAACTAGATTTTCCTTTAGCATATTCTTATAAGCCTTCTAGGATTTTGGATATCCTCCTCCATTGTTGGAATGTCCTCTAAATTTACATCTAACATTTTGAACATGTTTCTTACAAGTAGTGATTCTTTTGGTCTCGGGTAAAGAAAATTACATCTAAAGAATGCGGAACTATGGATCCAACAATGCTATCCTCCCGACAATATTCAAAACCATTTTATCTTCATCCTTATCGGATATTTTTTCACATCCGTCTTGTTGTCTTTATCCTATACATTTTCAACTACTATCTATTATGTGTTTTGTAATAAGTCTTATATATTCCGATCCTTAAACTCCACCGGTTTATTTATCTATATCCATGAGGGATTAACCTTCAATGGTCCACTTCCATTTGGCTACATGACTCCCTTTCCTTTCAAGTCTTCTTTACTAATGCCTTTGTTTTTCTTTAGCAAGGATTTCTGAGTAGCCTCCTCTTTGGCTTTAGGACAAGTTTTAATATTGTGGCCTACCTTAAAACATGAAAAACACATGAATGGAGAAAACTCATAGTAAATATTTTGGGTGCAAACCCCCTAGGGTGCTTTGGTATCAATGATTCTAGGTAACGAGGTTTCAAGGGAAACATTGACACAAAACCTTACAAATAATAGCCTAGTTTTTACACAAAGTTACCAGATCTATAATAACCAAATATCTAATGGCTTTAGCAAACCCCTACAATATGTCCAAATCCTAATATTCCATTGGTAACTATATGTACCCAAAATTACATGTGCTACATTATCAAAAACGGTTACAAAAAGTCCCCAATGATGATTTATATCCTTTTAGAAGGTGTTCAAGTTCCTAAACTCATTTATAATATATATTTGTAGCTTGGAAATCCCTTTATAGCCTTTGTATTCTTTCTTCTAGCTTCCCGCTTCTTTTATGCATGTTTTAACCTACAGTGTCAAAACTGCCACCCAAGGTCAGGTGGCGGTTTCGTGTTTGCTACCTTGTTTAGGCAGAGGTTTTATGTTTTTCATCCTACTTGGGTAGTGGTTTCATGCTTTTCACCTAGGCTTGGGTGGCAAATTCATGTTTTTCACCTGGTCTTGGGCAGAGGTTTCATGTTTATAACCCTACGCAGGGTGGTGGTTACGCATGATTTTTCTAGAAACCTTCATGGATAAATTAAACAGTGTGAATTCAATTAAATTCTAGTTTTAGATGTGTTTGTTTCCCATTTTAGATAAATCTAGGGCCCAACTATCTTATGGAAATATATTCTTGCACTTCTATTTATAATTGCGTGTTTGAACCCCTAGTTCATGTGATGATGTGACTTTGTGCATGACCCAATTAATTCTTATATAACCATTGCTTGTTCTCAAGAAAACCTGTAGAACTTTTAGTATTCTTGTTAATACAAAGTTGTTGCCTTTCTTGTTAGAAATTTCCAAAGCCAATCTGAGTTCCATTGTGTTTGCATTCTTCCACCGAATTGCTTCCTATTCTCTCAATCCAAGCTACTTTCTTTACTCCTACACTTTTCTTCTTCTTCTATTGTTGCATTTCCACCTATTAGACTCATGTGGACACAAAATTGAGAGGATAAACTGAGGGGATGAATATTCACACAACCTAATTTACCATTGTTCATGCATATCTAAGTTGGAGGTGGTGTTTGTCTTCTTCATTGATTTTTATTGTTAATAATGCATTTATCAATCCAAATCCATGTCAAATACAGTAGAGAAATTGTTTCATTGTTTCAATTATCAAGGACTTACATAGATTAGATCACATCAGAAAGTTTTCTCTTCAATATTGTCTAGGAAGTTGTAGGAAATAATAGCTTCATTGAAACTATGCTTTATTCTCTACCTCTGAGGCAGGAATGAGGGTTTTATTAGAAAGATTCAATTGATTATTTATTTTAGATTTAATTCACAAATTCATAAGCAAGTATCCACATCCAGATGCTTCATTTGTTTATGATTTATTTATTTCAAGTAAAAGCAATTGTTGTTTGTAATTATGACGTTTCAATTTTAGTGATTTATTTAGGTTAGTTTCCTTTTAGTGGTAGCATAGATTGTTAGTTTCATCTTAGTTAATTTGGACACTTCAAACTAGTTTAACATTGAGATTTAGTTAGAAAAACCATAGGGAATTTACGCTACCTGTTCATAGCCTCTAAATCTCCCTTTTCCAACTCAACTAATAGGAGATCACACTACCAAATTCTAGTCACCGATCATCCTATAGTTAGCCACACACATTTCCATATTGGCTTCCTTTACATGACCTTGGGGGTCAAGTACGATTTAAATTTACATGTCAATTTTCATCGATATAGTAACCATGGAAGCCAAACCCATATAGGATATTCTTTAATGATAGTCTTTAGGGGTTGAAGTCGGGCTGCCATTTTTATACTAGAACCACCACTCGACCCATGAACTATGGTTCCCCAGTTGAAGATTCTTAAGAAATAATCATCAATGGATAAATTGATCACAAAAAGGCATTATCATACACTATTATTTCCATCGATCCTTTGGGAATCCACTTTATATAAGGCCATTTTCTAAACTCTTCAATAATTGGTCTTATTCTCGTAGTCTTGGCTAGAATAATATTGTACATTAAATATTTCACCCGGTTGGCTAGTAGTTGTGTTATTTCCAAGAAAAGACCATTTTCATTACAAACAAGGTTGAGATTGATAGATGATACATGTTTGACTATTTTGCTGACCGTTTGCCACGCCCACGTGATACGGGTCCCGTATCCTGGATCCACCTTATCCCTTTCCATTATAAATGTGCATCCTTCCTTTCATCGTATGGATTCTCCTGTAAAACCCTACACTAAGCTCTATTGTTTTTCCCACTTGTTTCAAAATTCACAACTGAAAGCTTGATTTTAAGAGAGAGAATAAGAGTTCTATTTGGTGATATAATGAGACATATTTTGGTCTCATTATTTCCCTCACACTTAACTTCTTGCATGCCCTCATGTAAGCTACTGATCTTCCTATAGAATTTGATTTTTTCAATACTTCTGCATCTTTCAAATTGTCTTCTCTTGCTTTTCATGATAACTAAAAATGAGATTCTAGAATTCAAATTGTTACTTCTTTCTTATTCATACTCTCATGAGGTTTTTCTTAGATAATGTAGAGATATTTTTCCCCAACACTTAGGTATTTATTATCTCATGCATTCCTCAAAATATTTGGAAGAGAGTGAGTCTCCCCCATACTTATGTTTGTGCATGCTCTCATGCAAACTATTTTTTTATTGAGAAGCTTATAAATCCCAATTATGGTAAACTAGAAAGACATTATCTACATCATATTCTTCCTTACTTGACTTGATAAGAACATGTATATCTTGACAAATTTCTCTCTCTTTTCTATTTTTTAAGCTTTCAAGAAGTGAATCTATTTATAATTAAAACAACAAATAACAATATTTAAGAATAGAAAAATAGAAGTTACCATACCATACTCAGTAGTTATCCTTGATTTCATCATGTTTTATAACCTTGATTTCCATCTCAGTAACTTAATAAAATAAATAAATATGAAGTTAATTCCTCTGCAACATATAACTTTTTAGTAGCAAATAATTTCTTGCCAAGTTGGAATAAGAGAAGAAGTCATATGTATCCAAGAAAGACTTTGAAGTGCAAATTTTGTTAATTTTTTTTTGCCTTTTTTTTAGTAATAGGCCAACTAGTAAAATATTTTTCTAACCAATCACTATCCTTTTGAGAAATGTAAACATGATGGAAAATTAGGAAGCAATCTTCTAGAGTTTCTATAGCATCCAACTAGCTTAGAAAGATGATTACAGTCTTCAACTTCTCCTTCAAAATGTAACCTTTGTGATCTAAGAACAATATACAACCATTGAAAAAAATGTCTTCTTTTGTAGAGAATCAATTAGCTATTAGAATCGTCATATGATGAGGTCTCCATGAAGTGAATAACTTGCTTTGAACAAAGCAACCGCGAGAAGCTTATGTTGTCATCAAATTGTGAGAAAATGAAATACAAATATTAATGTATTAGATAACAAAAATATCAAAAAAATCATTTTTGAGGTATGGTTTGGTATAGGAGAAAAATTTGGCTATAATTGTTTATTTGAAGAGTTAAGTTTATATAACAACTAAAAAGTTGAGAAACAATGGTAAATTGTTCTAGGAAATGGGATGGTTCAAGGACTTATTCATTTATTGGGAATGGATGGTTTATTATGAGAGGTTGTGGGTATGATCCTTGAATACAAATGGTATGTTGACATTTCAATTAGTATATAGTGGTTGATCTAATATTTTTCTACAATCATGAGAAGAGTTAACGTTGACTACATAATATCAGAGGAATTTTTAGTGCTTCCAATAGTTGGGAAAATGATTTTTAGAAAAAATCAACAAAAAATGAGATAAAGAGGGTAGCATGGAATGGATCAGGTACTCAAAATGAGAAGTATCGGAAGAATAATTTCATGAATCATAAGATTATGTTTTTAGCAAAAGAAAAAAAGAGTCTTCAACATGTTATATTTTTTAGATGTGTGCATTAACACGTCAATATATTAGGTGTTTCTCAATTAAAATGAGTGATTAAAAACGATATGGAAAGCTCAAAGCATGTAGAAAATGAAAGGAATGCTAAGAAGATTGTTCCAAGCTATGATATTAGATGATAATTACACACCACATTACATTTACAAAATAAAAGAGCTAAAATATCATATATAGAAATCCATCATAATCCATAATGCTCAATACATTACAATAAAATGACATAAATTACTCAATAAGAAATATGTACATATAGGAGGATGGAAGTCCAACTACTACCTAAATCAATGGTGAAGAACTACCACTAACTGATACTAGTAGTTAAGTTAACTCTAAAATACTAGTAAGCTAACTCCACACAACTAGTACATGTAAGAAAGCTAACCCAACAAGTGTAGGGCTAACAAAAGTGTAAGAATTATCATAATAAATAAATAAAAGGATAAATAATAACCTACACTAACACCCTCCGTAAGCATAGCTTAGGTGGGCGAAAAATAAGGTGGGTCTTGGAAACAAGGCCTTGATGAGGTACCCACGTACAATAACTAGAAAAATTGGACACCGCAAGATACCCAAAACTAGTAATAACAAAGTAGAGAGAGAAAAATCCCATTTGTAAAATATCCTTAGAATATCGGCTCTAAAAACTTGTATAATGCTAAATAAGTTTGGTGTGCACCGTGGTCCGAATCCACCGCTAGATCATAGAACTAAAAATAATCGACACTAGGCTTCACAGAATAGGTCCATGCAAGGAGATTGTTAATGGAGTGATGTCGAAAATGCAAAAAAACACCAAACATAATTTGATCAACTACTACAAATAGGTGTGCCACGATCCAAGAACAACCAACACAATAAGGAAAAGAAATAAGATCTAAATAAATAGGAGTGCCACGATCCAAGAAAAGCCAAGGTAACAAGGTAAGGACACAAAACCCAAAGAATCAATTTTAATACCACACCCTCTCATACTTGTTGAATGAGAAGAGTGATGCAAAAGATCCGTATGAGTTACCATCAACTACTCGAACACTAAAAAACTAACATTGGGCTTTAATAAAATAGATCCCCCACAAGAGAGACTGTCAACATGCCAAAAAAGTGTCAAAAATATAGATCTAAAATATCTCAATAAACAAGAGAGATATAGATATATACACCAATAGATACAAGAATGTAACACCCAAAATTTTAGGACATCGGGCTCAACCGAAATTGTGTCCGCAAGTGATTACAACACCCTCCCAAATTTAGCACTTTATAATTGAGTGGATGTAAATATTACAGTGAGTAATAGTACCTTTTACATTTAAAATATGTGTATAAAAATATCACCAATGCGTATATCTCGAAAAAATAAACAATTTTAAAAAAATCACCTTAATCTAAGATACAGATAGAAAGTTATTAGCTCTAGAAGGTTTTGTTATTAAAATAATATTTTAATGTTGATGTTTTTTTAAAAAGGTACACGCGAAACCCAAGGAATTATTAAATAATGTGATACATTGAACCTTAATATAATATGTAGTGACTTAAAAGAAATTCATAGATTTTCAAGCATAAAGATTGGAAAGAGTGATTTTTCAAGTATAAGTATGATACAAATAATCTTGTGAAGAAGAGTCTATATCTTGATTCTATGTTGATGTGGGTTAAGATCATAACTTATACTAAATCTGTTTGGATTAAGCTCAAGTAATTTGTTATATCTTGACCCAAATTGAAAAGGTGCTAAGGGAAGAGGTTGTTAAATGAATATGGAGATGTTTCCCAAGGCTTGAAAAGTTGCAAGAATATCATCATTGTTACCATCCTCATGATTATGAACCTGTTATCATGCATTATAAGAGTTAAGCTATAAGTGTGAATATGCCAAAATAAATTATAAGGGGTATGTCAAGAGTATGAAGAAGGTCAAAGGATTGGTGAAATGTATCAAATATGTCGTAGTTTAGTAGAAATCATGATTTGTATGCTACAAGTATTATATAATGTTAAGAAAATAAGTGTGTCATCTTATGTAGTCTTATTCTAAAGGAAGTCAGCCATATAATTATTATTTTGGAGCTTGATTTTTTTTTATGCTCTTATGTGTTTTAAGTCATGAAGTGGACTCGTGTAAAGATATGATTACAATCAACATTCTCTTTTCATATAGTTATGTGTCTTCCCTTGTTTTCAGTATTTTCATTATTTGTGAAGAATTGTAGTGATTACTTTGAGTATCCTAAATGGTGGAAGATAGAGGATGAGGTCGGTATTGGCAAAATTTTGAAATAGATATATGAGAATGTTCCTCTAGAAGTATATTCTTTTGTAAAATCAAAGAGTGTTGACAAGATATGAGATATGGATAAATTTCTCATGGGGATTCATTAGAGAGTGATTCATGATGAGTGTGAACTTCTTGGGCTTAGAAAAGTTTTTTTATATTTGCTAAATTTTTTCTTCGAGAACATGATACTAAAAGTAGATATGACAGGGGTAAAAGGATTTTTTTATCTTAAGTGTAATAATGGCCTAGAAAGTGATGCAAAACATAAATAAAGGAAAATAAGAAGAGTACCATTTCAATGGGAATTTAGTTTGATTAAGAAGAGATCACTCAAGTTTGGTATAATATCTCAAAAAGAGAAAACATAGTTCTAGCGGGAGCTTGTGTATAGATAAGTTTATTTTCTCACACATCATTGTATTTAGTTATCATTGTTTCATGTTAAGTGGCTAAGAACCATTTCTACAAGATGTAAAAGGGGGACAAAGTGATGTAGAAAAAAAGAAAGTGAGATGTGATATGATGTGTGTTTGACATAAAAGTTTTATGAGTATGTTTCCATTAATGAAAATGGGGAGATTATTGAACCTTAGCCATTCGTGTTGTCATTGATGTCAAGTGACATTGATGGATAATCAATGAGTTGTAAAGTGAGGCTCTGTATTGAGCATTAATGTTGGATTTAAGGGCTTCATGTTGGTTTTAGTGTGCAATTGACATGGTCAATGAGGTAGGAGTTCACTGAAGGTATTAACATAGTTGTTACATGTTTTCTAAAGGTCATACATGATGAGTATAACATGAGAAAGATCTTCTGAAGTGAGTAGACGTCAAAGATTTGGATTCATAGTTGTAACTAACTCATTTAGGCCTATTTATAGTGCCTAATGAGGTGTAAGAGCTAAATTTAGGTCATGGAAAGATTAGTTAATCATGGTAACATCCTAATAATGTTGTTTAGGGCATGTGTAGGCAACAACCATGTGTATTTTAGCTCCTGGAGGAAAATTTCAAAATCTCACCAAAGTTGGCCCTAAGGACTAACAATGTAGTCTGATTAAAATGAGATAGGTTTGAGTTTTACATTAATATTTTTAAAAACAAACTCATGGATCATGTAGAGGGGTCATATTTGGTGCTTCATGTCAAATTTCATCAAATTTTAAAGAGGTATGTGAAAGTTGTGTAAGTTTTTCTAAAACTAGTTCTTTAAGAAGTTCAAAATGAGTTGTCTATCTTCTTAGCACCCAAGAAAAATTTGGATACTTATCCAGATAAATAATAGAATTAATTTTTTTATATAACTCCAATTATGAACTAAAATGTTTCAGGTAAAATGGACAAGTATCAGAGAAGTTATGAGCATTTTTTTAGCTATGTTTTTCTCCTTCACAAGCCCTTTCTTGAGTTAGCAATGGAAAAAGTTTTTCGTGTCCTAAAAATCCTGGATGAAATTATTTAATTCTTTTCATGGTTTTTAATGGTTTCTACATCTTCCTTTTGTTTTCATGGTATTCAAGCTTGCTCGGTTTAGTGCAACATATTCTCAGGGCATGAAAGTGGTATGTTTGAAGGGTTGGTGTGAGATAACAAGAATGTTAAAGTTGTGGCCACATCAAATTTTAAGAATGGAATTGAATTTTTATTCCCCTCAAATAATTTCTCAATGGGATAGTGGTTTTTATGTGGTATAATTATGACATGTTTCTTCTTATCACAAACTAAACATTCTAGGAGCATTACTCATGTTTATATCCGTAGTGGCTAAGACTGGTTTCAAAATGATTACTTATTAGTCTCGGATGTTCTAGAATGGAATGGTATACCTCAAGTTCTTTATTATATCACAAAGAATCATAAAGTAGGTTAGAGATCTAAATTGAATGACATTAAGCTTATTTTTAGAAATACTACAATGTGAACTCCTTGTACATGTTTGTTGTAGAGAAGTGGTTTTGAGCCTTGATATGAAGGAGTTTTATAAATTTCATAGAATGGATGATTTTACAATAAACTCAACTAAATAAAACATGACATTCTATTATATCCTAGAACCACAATATAAGGTACAAACACCCTTTGTAGGCATATTGAGAACTGTCAAAACATTGAATGAGAGTGATTTTGTGTTGCTACAAGCTAAAATAAGGGTTGAATTTACTAGTAAATGGTTCCCTGACCCCTATGAGTTGAATTATTAGAATATCATCAAGAAATGAAAAATAAATCGATTTTTGATTTCTCTTAGGTGCATATAGAAAGTTCAAACCATGAAACTAGGGTTTTCCATCAAATTTGAGTTTTAACCTACGAAATTTCCTAATTTTTTGAGGAAATGTTTGTATGGAGGAGAAAAATGCAGTGAAAAAACAATTAGAATGTTACAGTTTGAATTGAGAGAGTTCTCTATGACAGTTTTTGATTTCTCTATATAACTATGTACAGGGTTTATAATCAATGTTTTAATGAAAATATCTTCGTAGAATCATTTTATACCTTCATGTAGTTACTCTAAATATCAAAGATGAACTCATTCAACTTTGGTATTATTTGAAAGTGTGTTGAAAGTTCAAAAAAATTGTAACAATGGAAAGCTAGTATATATTATCGTGGTTCATGTCTCGAGTTAAATGTTAAAGTGCAAATTTATTTAATAGAGATCTTAAATGGAAAAGTGTCTTGCATTTAACGTCATTTGGATATTGATAAAGTGATTTGAATTATATTAATGATTAACAATGATGTCGGTGGTCACGTGAGATGGTCAAAAACACGAGTTGACTAAGGTGCTCTTTAAGTATTTGGTCTCTTTTAGAATTTTAAGAGACATGGAACCTATTAGCTAGAAATGGTTAATATCATGGAGAAGCCTAAAGGCCATAGGATGTTGAAAAATTTAAAATATCTCTTCCGACTCAAAATCGAGAAGGTGAATAGTATTTTCTTGGTGAAGAAAAGGTTTTATTCCATATGACATGAGAATTGAAGTGATGTAAGTTGAAAATGTAGGAGGAAGGTGAATTACATATTTGAACTAGATGTGGAAGGAAGAGACGGTGAAGAGTAATGACACTTTTTTTCCATTGGTATTATTATGGAGAAAACCTAGTACCAAAAAATTGAATGGAAAGTGATATAAAATTTAAAAATAGGGTAAGTGAGAAATGGTACTGAAGATATATATATATATATATATATATATATATATATATATATATTTGAGAGATGAAATTAAAGATATAGTGAGTTAACTAGATGTAGTGTCTGAAATCTGAAGATTGAAAATTAACAACATGTGTAAAGTCCTTGTAAAAATGAACTTAAAACATGAGAATCATATGTAATTTGGTTGAGATAAAAATTAGTTGATGATGTGAATAAAATTAGGTGAGTGAAAGTGCAAGTCCTAATAAAATGCCGATTATTAAGAATAGGAAGAGCATTGAAGATGCAAAGTGAAAAAAAGTAGTTTTGATAGAAGCCACCTAGGTGGTTGTCAAGTAAATGCAAAATCAGGATGATAAGGAGAGTGATAAGTTGAGAGAAAGTGAATTAGGTGGGTGCATAGTTGTATTAGTAGGTATATGAAACATGTCTTGATATTTACATAGATACTTGATAAGATTGAGAAGATACTGGATAAGTATGTGTAAAGATAACTCGCTTGGAAGTGGTTGTAAAGAATAGAATGATGAATGAACTTGATGAATAGATGAAAGCCTTCTTGATTGTAAAAAATTGTTTAACTAAACCTTGTATGAAAAATTTGAGATGTTGATTAGGTAATAAGAAGGAAGGAAAAGAGGAGAGAAAATAGAAATGTTGTGAACTAGTTTAGAGGTAATTATCCGTTGTGTAAGACAAGAACTAAAGTGTGACAAAAAAATAACTATTCTAAGTTGCAATTTGGCATATAGGGTGTTACATCCTCCTTGTAAGTAGTATCTTGCTAAAGATAAATTGTAGCTGGTTAAACTACAAGAGGGGTAAAATCCTCAGACTAAGTAACAACTTGGTCGAACATAGAAGTTGAAACTCTAGGTAGAGTAGAAGATCAACCATGAAATCATGTAACAAATATAGGATTGTTTTTTCCTAAGAAGAGTTCTTGGATTCAGTGGGTTTTTTTCCTACAGGTTTCCCACATAAATTTTTTTATCTCTATGTATTCGTTCTTGTTATTTTATTGTGTGTGATTTATTTTTTAATTCATAACAAGATTAAGGAAATGGAAGTGTCTATAAAAGTCTAATAAAACACTGATTCACCCCCCTCTTAGTGTCATAGTTTCTAATAGTAATTTTACTTAGGTCCAAATAATAAACCATCAATTTTCACACCATACAAATAACTTGTTCACCAATCATCCTAACTCTAAATAGATGAAAAAAGGTGAAAATTTATATGTTTAATCAATCATTCACTTGCCTTATATAACAACATAATGACTTATTATTATTTTTCTAAGTCATTGGATGTGAATCTGATTGATCAAACTCCAAGTAATCATTTATGTAAAAATAAGCATTCCTATGCCCTATCAAATAGGACCAAATCATCCATAAACTATTCAAGTAATAATTACAGTCAACACATTATCTAAACACAAAATTCTATCAACAATCATTACCTTAGAATCACCAAATTTTCCTTAACCATTCCAAATCACATCAACCATTCAAAATAGAACCAAACAATATAATCACTGTATAAATATTTGAGTCCGAGAATGGTTCTTCTAAGAAAAAAATTTGAATTAAGGACTTTCAAGTTCAACCCATGCCATAAAATTTCACATCAAGACCCAAAATTTCAAGAAATATTGAGTAGCATATTCGACTTTAGTGGTAACTCATAGCATCCTAAGACATGATTTCCTATTTCCATTTTTAAACATCAAGCATGAATACAGACTCTATGGATTGAATAATGAATGAAATATTGAACATAGTCATGCCACAAAATCACTATGGAAAAATTATTAAAGCTAAAAACCCAACTGGGTTGGTCTAAAATGAGATCATTTAATCATTCATCATAGTTAAATCCATTCAATTTTTAACTCATGAAATAATAAACCAGATAGACGAGGGATTTCAAAAGAATACAATGACTATATATCACATATACATACCACAACAACATTACAAATGCAAAGTTTGTAAACCTATATGGGTTTGTCTTAAAACCCACATATATACCATTGAATAATCCAAGCCTAGCCATTGAATCCCTAATGAGTCCAGGAGAATGATAAAATTATCAAGTAAAAGCATATATTGACTCTAATATAATTACCTCATTTAGACTAGTTATTTGAGAAAGGAAACTTAAAATCTATCACTAATCCAACTGAATATTGAGTTGGGGATTCAAGAATACATTCCATCACACACACACACACATCTAGAAACAGAGATATAATTGAACTTGTAAAAGGGTTTTAACCAATATTTTGAAGGATACATCGATAAGTACACATAGTCAAGAGCTATGGAATCACATAATCATTCGATGATCCTATCAAGTCAGTCATAACGAATCTCATAACACACACAATCATAACTAATATACACAAACAAATACAATGAATATATACTTATAGTCACACCCATTATTAATTTATCAAGAATTTATGTAACATGGAATGACTTAAGCTAACACCCAATGAAATTACCTTCATTCAACAGAAGATAAATTACATGGTATGTCGGACGAGGGGTATAAATTTATATTAACCATATTAAATATTAATTAAACATTAATTATGCATATAAATAAATGAATGAATTCACATAGTAATAAATACACAAAAAGTAAATAACACAATAACATAGTGACACAAAATTTAATGTGGAAAACCCCAATGGGGTTAAAAACATGGAAGAATATTTTCCATTAAATTTGAGAAAATTTTCATCATTCCAGTAACTCCTCTCCTCACTTCCTACTCCATGTTTTTAACATGATGAATACAATTAACTGATTATGGCCCATGGCCATATTTAAATAACGAAAGGATTATGACTTTATTAAGTGATGGGGCACACCCAAATTTAATATTTAGTTAATTAAATAAATAACCACCTAATATAAATTTGATATTTAAATAATAAGAATATAATTTATTCTATATTATTTAAATATAAACTAAATATTATGATACACTTAATATTATAGTTCTAACACCCCCCTTAATATTAAGTGGGGATCCATATGCAAACATTATCTGTTTGTACAATGGGATTTACAAATCCATAAACCATGAATTTTGAGGCTAGCATATGTATTTTTGAAGGAATTATAACACCTTCATCATGCTCAACTTACCATTTTGTATCAAAATATTTGGAATCCATAAATCAGACGTATGATTTAGGCTAAGCATGATTTGTGACACTAAATTCCACCATTTCTCATGGAAATATTATTAAACTACATCTCTAGGATAATTTTATAACAAAATGACATCCTTTACAAATATATTCACAATGGACTATATTTTTCCCGTAAACTTTATCAATTTACTTTACATCATATAAGATCTTCTTACAATGCTTTATACCATATCGAAGTATAAAGGATAAGGAGTCAAAACTTTCCGACCATTAGGAGGTGACATTGCATGAACACTCCCGCTCAATGGAAACTATTAAAGGCTAATAATTTCACACACTTGCAATATTTTACAGAACACAATGGCTTTAAAACATAACTGTAATATTGATCTTCAAAATTAGAGATTTATATAATCACAGAGAACCTTCTCTCAGATAACACGCATATGAACTTTAATATGATTAATTATATTTGAAGTTGAACTATATTACTTATCAAGAGTAATACCACTCGACCACCACATAGGAGAGGAATAATTCCTCCAGTTTCAATGTGTATCTCTTTCAACAACCGCTTTGCTACTTCCATTGTAATTCTCTGCCTCAATAGAAGAAATGGATGTTGTTGGTTTCTTTTTATGTTCTAAGTAATGGTTCTGCACCAAAAACTTAATAATGTATCCAATATATTTGATATATAACACAACATCAAAAAGGTTAGAGTCATAATATCCAAATAGACATTATAAAAACATATAAATATAAATTATGCTTGATTTCACTTTTGACTATATGTAAAAGTTAACTACTAGTTGTATAAAAACTAACAATATGCCTATTAACTAACCATGTTAAAAGATGTTGAGAAATGTCAACATATTATTCTTGTAATATATATATTAAATTAAATCAGTATTGAACATCTCCAATATAAATGCAAGGGCATCCCCAAGTTTTGTTTGATATGCATATAATAATATTTTAGTTTCACATACTAAGAAATGTTTGATTAAAAAACATATATATCTTCATTATCTATGTGACAATACTAATAGATAACATATCTAAAAAATATAATTAGATCATACAAGAATAATCACAATATTCATTGAAAACATAATCCACTAACTGTGGACACATCCCATGGATTTTTCTTCAAACAATGATCATGTAAACAATTTTCAATACATTTCATATAATGTAATCCTTTACATGTCCTATATGATTAGTTTTTCATGACAAAAAATGAACAATAATTGTATTTTTTAATAAACTACCAAAAACTGAAGCAAAATGTTTATGCACATTTAAGACATTTTCAATCATAGTTAATTTTATTCCATTTTTACTAACCCATCTAAGTTAATTATGAATTAAAAACCGATTAGATCCCATTTTTGTGTAAATAGAATTAAATAATTAATGAGGGTTAAAAACATTTTAATAGAACTCCTATTGTCATTTAATCCTCACAATCAAAAAATTATCTATCTACACCAAAAAGGATGTCCTACCGATTTTGATAATCTATACACGAATGCATTAGTAAGATATCAACAATAAATTAAAATATAAGCGTTTTTTAGTTTTCTCATATTTTCAAAATGAAATATCTATAACGGGAACAATACTTAATAGTATAGCACTTTTTGTTAAAAAATGTTACCATAATCCATACATTTAGAAAAATTTAGAAGGAACTAATGAAAATGATAACAATGTTACCTAGTTACTCTCCTGTGTTTGGATTTTCATAGGAACTTGTTGTTGGTCCTTGAGACCATTTTTAGTTGTGAGTTACTTTTTGGTGATTCCATCTAAACTCACCATATAAATCGACCCATAATTTCACTTGTGTTTATATGGCTTATAAAATTTTTCTTAAAATGCAAATTAAAGTAATATAGTACATTGAATATAGTAGAAAAGACATAGTCAAATTTATAAAACTCTAAATTCAAGGTCCACGTTACATTCCAAGATTAAATAACAAACAAGCCATTCCTTAACACTGAATCTTCCAAACACCATCTAAGCAAACATTTCCCCAAGGATAGTGCTTAATGAATATGTTCCGTATGGTGAAGGATCAACACATTTAAAATCAACACTTACAAATGCTCATAAATGATCTATAAATATTAATTCCTATCAATTATTTATAAACACCTTAAATAATTTTAATACTATATTTTTAACTTTAAAAAAATAATTAGTCATTTATCATGATTTGCAAGATCAATGAGATATCTTACCTCATTGTTTCACCTTTTTCTTATATTGTTTCTTTGAAGTGTTGACGAAATAGATAGGGTAACAGGTGTAGGAGGAATACCTGTTAAAATGTCGGTTGATGGGTTGTTGTGCGTGTATGACTTCCAAATCCACAACTGATCATGAGAGCTTCCTTTTGGCTAGGAGGAACTACCTGTAATGAAAACAAGACCACCAAAAGGAATTAAACAATATGGGCAAGTGAACTACCTAGTGTGAGCTAGATCCAGAAGTATGATACTTCCTAGATGGCTGTCAATCCATTGTTTTAAAAAAATTAATGTTGTAAACAAAGTAAATCCTATTGTTATTTTAAAATGATTTAGGTATCTCACTTAAAACACAATAAGAAAATAGATCTAATCTAACATGATAAGCTAGAATAGAATCCACAGGTCAAATGGTTGGTTCTGGGTTTTGCAAGTCTGATAAAGGTCTCGGGTAGGTCACATGTGAGTGAGGGTGAGGTAAAATTAGGTGGGTAGGTCTCTATTTAAGGTGTGTGGGCAAACAAAAAGACCGGCATCGGTCAAGGCTGACAGAGATAATGGTTAGGTATAACCAACATCAGTTCTTGTGAGATCTGGAAATGTCATAGAATAGGGTTTTGGTCTCCTTTGTGATTGCACAAAGGATTTTTGTTAGTCGGGACAAGGTAATGGGTGACTAGAATAGGCTTTCACGAGGTTTTAAATGGGTCTATGAAGGTGAAAATTTTGGATAAGGTCAATAGGGAGCAAGACAAATAATGGGTGATAAAATAATTATGAAATGAAGTAAACCAGAGAAGTATGATGTTGTACTTACTTGGATTTCATTCCTAAAGGTCTGTGTGTGAAGGATGGAGGTGTTGATGATGGGTTTGAAGGCTGAAAGTGATCACCAACTGAAGAAAATCTTCTGCATGGGCTGCATGCACACTCCTCTTTGCTTGGATAGATCAGATCATGGCTGGGATGGCTGTGCAAGAGAAGATGCTCAATCTCCTTCCTTGGATGTGATTTTTTGCTAGAATTGGCTCTCTGAAGATGCGTTATCTCTCTGAGATTTGTTCTTACTCGTCAAATTTCTTGCTTCCAAGTTCCAAGTTCCAAGTTCAACCTTGAGAATAAGGTTGTTTTGGGTTAAAAGGGGTAACCGATGCCCATCTCGGCTTAACAACGACAGTTAGGGGTAACCGACGTTGATCAAGGTGGGATTTCCTAGGTTTACTAACTTATGGAGATCCTCCTAATTTCCTTGGATCTTATGTCGTTATCCCATGGATTAGACTCGAGACCCTCTTGTGAGCATGCGGGAATGTGGTTAGAGGGAGTGTAGGCATTGATTTTTAGGGTTTGGGTAAGTCTTAGTTATGGTAACTTGCTAAGAATAGGTCTTATGTTGAGTTAGCTTGGTGAGGTGTCTAAGTGAACTATATGTGTAGATATTATTTAAATAAGATATTTAAATAATAAATATAGTGAGGATAATGCATTAATTTAATTAGATTAATTAAATTAATAGTAGTGGGGTGAAGTGGGTCATGGTACAGGTAAATGTAATAAAGGGTGCTTATATGTCGAAGGAAAAAAAGGGAGTGTGACCTAATTTTAGTGTCTACATTTTACCCCTTTTTGTTGTGTAGCTTGTATTGGGAAGTGACGCTAACAAAAATAAGATGTGGTTACCCCATGTGAGGGTGAAGGTAATCCCCCTAAAACTAGGAACTAATGAGGTAGTAGGCTGAAGCGGTGAGTGGTTTGATAAAAGGTAAATGTGAAGAAATGGAAAATGGGATAGGGAAAAAGGGGTGAAAGGTCTACTTGGGTGATATAGGTAATGGGTCAGGGTCAAAGGTAGTAGTAGTCAAACACACACACATATATAAAGTGCAGCATGCTACTAGGTTGAAGAGAAGACAAAATCTACATCGTCTAAGGTCGATAGGTTTATTGAAATAAGGTTGAAGTGATTCCAGTATCAAGTGCAGGATAAGGTCGGAAACACCATGTAGGTTAGGTGCAGGAACATTTAGGTATGTTCAGACACTCAAGATGGGTCGGGATAAACAATAGCAGTAATAGGCTAGGTAAGGTCAATCAACATAGGTAACAATGCTACAAGGTATAGCGAACACATGAGGTCAAAGGTCACTAGCGATGGTCGAAGTTCAAATATCTAGGTCACAGCATGGGTAAGGCCGAGGTAAGGGTAAAATAATGAGTCCCCAAAGGAGGACAAATGGAGGTAGGAAGTGACAAGGTCAGGAAAGGTAAGCTAATGGGTTGGGTAAAGGTATGGGGTAAAGAGCAAGGTAGAGGGTGGGGTAAAATGGAAAACAAAGGTTAAATAAAGTATGGGGAAAATGGGAAAAATGAGGGGGAATGGGTAGGAAATTGGATAGGTGGGGTGGGTAGGGGTTTTGGGGTAGTGTAAATCAGTGCTGGGGTAAAAGGGATAGGTGGGGGGTTTTATAAAAAGGGGGTTTGGGAAGTCAAGGATTTTTCTGCGGCATGACTAGCGTCGATCAAGCTTGGTGGCGTCGGTTGGGTAGAACCGGGATCACCACATAATAGGTGAATGATGCCGATTACGTGGTAACCATGGTCATCAAGTTGAACCATTATCTATCACCAAATAGGTGACCGATGCGATTTAAGGGGACCGAGTCGTTTAGGATAAACCGGCATCGGTCGGGATTTTAGGCAAAAGGGTCAAAAAAATGGTGTAAGTTAGGTGGTTGATATGGGTAAGGTAATAATAGGGTGGTGGGTGATGATAAGTGATGAATAAGGTCATGGTAAAGGTAGATTAATGTTGTGCTTTGAATTGGATGCAGGGTCGATCATAGTTACTCATGTGAGATGGGGTTCCACTATTGGTGACATTACATGACCTAGCAAGCCCGTTGGAGCTGCAACACATGGAGGTAGTGGGCTATAGTGGTATTTGGCACAACATACATTCATTCGGTATCCTAGTTTGATGGTCATGCTCATCAATAGATGGGACTCCATGACCAACACGTTCCACCTTCCGATGGGTGAGATGACTATCACCCTGGAGGACATGTTCCAGATTCTGAGGTTACCCATATTGGGGCCTGGTGTATTATATCTCCTCCAAGGCCTTAGAGGAGCTGATTGGGACCGTATTTGGCAAGGGGGTAGTGGAACCGAGCTTCCATAGTGTCGGTTTGAGCTATGGCAAGATGTGCCTAGCCTATCCTGGATGAGACGAGGCTAGTAGTTTTATTGATGGAGAAAGTGTCTGCATGCATTGCCTAATGCGAGAGGGTGGACGCTTTCACCAATCAGCGATGGGAAGTGCTCCATGATATGATGGTGCTTGAGACATGCTTTTCGTAGGCACCAACATTCTTGGTGTAGCTTTATAGAGAGCTATGGGCGTATGGGTGCATACACAGGTTTATCCCGTGTTGTACATTTATACTACACTACTAGGCCTATGAGCACATATTATGCATTCGACCTATAGGGATGCCTCGAGCATATGTATTCCCACCGAGATGTGTGTGGTTGGGATATAGGAGATGGGTGCTAGTTCTAGGAGAGTGGAGATCAGATAAGCCGACATATGATGTGGCCCATTTTCGTTAGTTGTTGGAGGGGTTGTCCGGAGTGTAAATTATCTAGAGGTCATATGTGTGATTCCCCTCATATAGGCATATGCATGAGGAGCTAGCTAAGCTCTAACTAGAGAGGTGGATACAGGGTCGTCATGTTGGGGAGGATGAGATGATCCCAGTAGACGGTGGTATGATGAAAATTTGGGCTTATACAGGATATTCCTCTACCTTCCAACAGTATCAAAGAGATGACATGGAGAGGCCTCTCCCTCTACCATAGCCTATAGTTCTTACAGGAGAGGAGGAGTAACTAGTGGATCTGACAGATTGATGATATAGGATGCATAAATAGGTATAGGTAGTGGTGGGTGGCTCAGTTATAAGCCATACCACCTAGACCGGGGCAGCCAGATTTAGCTACTGTGACAGTGTAGAGAGATGCCCTACAGGGGTAGGTAGCGATGTTAATCACGTACATAGGTATACTATAGACATATCTAGAGTGGTCAAAGGTAGAGGTAGTGGAGCTATGAGTACAGGTGGCTAGTCTGCAGGCCCATATGGTAGAGGGAGAGGGTGGAGGAGATGGAGACAAAGATGGTCAGGTGGTATCCTTATAGGCTTCGGTGGTAGGATTATAGGCTCATTTGGCCATAGCCCAGACACAAATTGGGGTCTTATAGGCCTAGATACATGCACAGGGATAGGGGCACCACCATAGGCACCAAGGCAGGGGGCACCACCATAGGCGTAGGAAGCTAGTCCTAGTTCACAGTGGAGGGCGGTATAGGGTCAAGACCTATGGGAACACCTCGAGAACATGCCTATATCTAGGCTACAGGATGCCATAGGTGAGGTGGGATACTATCAAAACCAGATCATGGAAGTGGGATATACTTCCCTCTCATACGGAGAGTACAAGGCACAACACAAAGCATCCAATGAGAGGATGAGATCCTGCACACATAGTGTGGAGAGCACAGGAGGTTAGCGAGCTCTGAGGCCTAATCAAGGAGAGGCCACCAGTGCACGAAAACTAGAGCTAGGTGATGTGCAAACATGAACACGGGAGGCCAAGGGTGCAGGTGATACAAAGATGGAGGACATCGGTGAGATGTCTGATATGCGGTCACCCTGATTTTTGATGTATAGTAGTGATTATTTGTGATATATATGTTGGATTGCGTGCCAAATATAGTTGTATTTTTTATCACATACCGAACTGTGTGCTGAAGAAAATGAGGATGTACGAGTGATTTTTTTGTATATTTTGAGCATATACCGGCCTGCGTGCCGAAGATTTTTTGTATTAATTCATTCATTCGTTGTGTATATATGAGACTATTCTATGTGCCGATGAAATTTTGTATTGTATATCATCCCGCATGCCAACATTTTGAGATGATGGTTGTGATGAGAGAGGAATATATTTTGAAGTACACATTTATTGATTTATACGATGAGATTCATGATATTTTGTGATGTGTTAATATGTTTATGAGATATTGGTGTATGGATTGTGGTAGATGAGATATGGATTTATTACTTTGATGTGGTTTGAAATTAGGTGAGTTAGGCATGATGGAGTCAGGTCAGTGTAGGTATGGATCGAGTCAAGTTATAGGCATGAATCAAATCAGGTTATAGACATGTATTGAGTCAGGTTATAGGCATGGTTGGGTCAAGTTATAGGCATGGATCGAGTCAGGTTATAGGCATGGATTGAGTCAGGTTGGTTTAGGCATGATTCATTATGGTTTGTAATGAATGATACTATGGGTCATATGTGAAATGTTGTATAATCTATGCATAGTGATGATAGAGAGATGGTAGGTGTAACAAATGTATAAAATGGTAAACAACTTGTTATGTATGTGGCTTGATTTCCAATTTTGTTAGAAAAGGGGAACTAAGTGAAATGTGGGGTAAATGGTGAGTTAGGCATGGTTGATGAATTGTTTAGGGTAGAGAATGGTTGAGCTAACCTCCAAGGGCCCCATGCCCTCAGAGTGCTACCTACATAGTCTTGGTGAAAAGGGACCTCAGGCCGATGTAGTTCTCCCATGAGCTAGGGAAAAATATGAGAATGAGTTGGTAGGTTTTTGGGCATGTTGTGGGTTTAGGTTTAATAGGTGTGGGTAGATTATAGGTAAAATGATGTAGGTGAAGGTGATTATGGTGAAAGGGGAGGATTACCCCAAAGGTAAGTGGCGAGGACCAAGTCTGTATAAGGTAATCAAAATGTAAACAAAGATGGTTAAAAGATAAGAGGGGGCAATAAAGCCACTTGATTGGGTAAGATCATACCGAGTAGATCATACCTTGAAGGGGGTGATGAACACAATATCCAAAAGACATTTCACAATTAACTGTTCTATGGTGAAAGTAGTCACGGGATCACCAAATGTCAAAATCCCAAGATGTCCCTTGAGGTGATTTAGGAAATGAGAGTGAAAATGGTAAGGTGGGTGAAAGGTTATTAATTTTATATGTTTTGAGTGACAGTCTTTTGGGCAAGAGGTCCGAGGTCATAATGGGAAAGTCCATGATTAATTTTTTTTGTTTCTTGTGATAGACTGATCAATGCAAGAAGTCTATATGGGATAAATAATATGTTACTCCTTGAGGTCTTCATGAAGCTGATCGATGCGGGAAGCTTCGGTTTCTCTCATTTTTGAAAGCTTAACACAAACTGTCCTTCGAGGAGCGAGTCTATTTATAGTAGCATTTTGGTCTAGAGGAAGATGTCCTTTTGAGGGGGTCATCTCTTTTGTTAGAATTTTGACTCAAGGAGTTTGGTCCCATTGGAGGTATTTGAAATCATATACAAGACCAAGGTGAAGGATAGGACTCTTGTTCAAAAGGTAGGGTAGAAACAACCATGGGATCCCATGTAAAGGTAGATGAAAAGTATCCATGAGAATCATGCTATGTGTAGTGCCATGGTACACATATTCAAGAGAAGATAATAGTGACGGGTACTCACATGATTCTTGTTTAATCATTAGGGAGATGTATGGAGTGGATAGTGCTTAAGGGATGAGCCGATAAAGATACAAAGTGTGAGGTAAGACAAAGAGTCAACAATAGAATGTTCAAAGATGAAATGTGTTAAGGGTCTCAGGTTTGGGTTTTCCTCAATTGAGGACAAATGATAAGCACCGATCCATAGCTATGAGTTATGATGTATGGTCTAAGCCAATTAGGAGAGAATTTTCCCTGTTTACTTTTTTTTCTTTGGTTATGTGTTGATTTTCTTTCAAAACAAGGTCACTGACTTGGAAGGTTCATTCATGAACATGTTTTTCATAAGCACGTTTGATACGTTGTTGGTAAACTTGAAGGTGATCAGAGCTTTAAGATGATGTTTGTCTAATAGCTCTAGTTGTGCTGCTTGATCTGACAAAATTCATCATCAGTAATCATGTCATGGAGAGAAATGTGGAGTGACAAGATCTAGACTTCAAGAGGCGAACAACCTCTATACCTTAGACCAATGAAAATGGTGTGGCCATAGTGGAAGTGCAAAAACTAGTGCGGTATGCCCATAGGGAAAAAGGAATGTGTTTATGACAATCCTTTCCAGTATTGTTAACCACTTTCATGAGAATTTTGTTGAGGGTTTTGTTAGTGGATTCAACTTGGCCATTGGTTTATGAGTAATAAGGTGATGAGAAACTAAACTGAAAGCCAAAGGCGTTGCAAAGTTTTTGCAGTGTTTTGTTTTTGAATTATTTTCCATTGTTAGTGATGAGGCGATGAGGGACACCAAAGCAAAAAATGATGTGATGGTTAATGAACTCACATATTTTCTCGAGATTTCATGGAGATGAGTGGTATGGCTTCCACCCATTTTGTGTAGTATTCGGTAGTAGTTATGATCCATTGATGACATTGGGAAGAATGAGGATTGATTTCTCTGACAAGATCCAAACCCCATTGAGAGAAGGGCCAAAGGTCACGAGTGACCTGTAAGGCATGAATGGGTGTATGATGAAGGTTGGAATGTTGTTGACATTTCACATAGCATTTGACATAGTCACAATAATCATGGTTAAGGGTCGGCCAATAATAGCCTAGGCGAAGAATATGCTTAGTAACAGCAAGGCCACTAAAGTGACCTCCACATATGCCATCATGAACCTCCTTAATGGTATAAGGAATTTCAAAACTTGTGAGGCATCGTAAGAGAATACCATCAAAGCCACACTTATAGAGGAGTCCCCCTAGGATAACAAAATGGGAGACCTTTTTAAGGAAGGCGCGTTGTCCGTTATGGGTGAGATCAGGAGGTAAGATGGAGAGGGAAATGTAGTCGGAGTATTGTTTATACCAAAGGTCACTCAAGTCAGGGGTGTCATTTTCGATTGAGTAAACATCATGAGGTAAATAATAAGGTGAATGGAGGCGTTGTACGGTGACAAATATTTTGGAATCGGTAGGGGAAGCAGGTATTTGGGAAGCTAAGAAATCCATGGTATCTACAAATTTGTTGGTTAAACATGGGATGGTTTGAAGGGTATAACGATTAAAGGTGGTCAAAAGTATGTCTACATGATGTTTATACTTTTGAAGTATCTCGTTACAACATTGGTACATACCATTGACTTGGTTTATGACCAATTTTGAATCACCAAAGATGTGGATTGATTTTACATCTAGGGCATAGGCAGCCTAGATACCTAGTACGAGTGCTTTGTACTCGGCAATATTGTTGGTGCATTCAAAGTCTAGTTTGAAAGACAAAGGCACGGGTTCTCCATCCAGAGGAATGAGGATGACACCAACCCCACCCCCATGTTGACACTTGGAACTATCGAAGAACAATGTCATTTGGTAAGGGGGTTCATCCAGGGAAAGGGTAGCAATGGATTCATCGGGAAAGTCAAAACTAGAGGGTTGGTCCCTGACAATAGGTGCATCAGCCAATTGGTTGGTGATATCCTGGCCCTTAATGGACTTTTTTGAATGAATTCGAGGTCAAGATCAGCTAAAACCATAAGCCATCACGCGGCATGCTGATTTTGATAAGGTTTGGTGTACATGAAGTGTAAAGGATCGGTGTTGGTCACAACATAGGTTTTGTGGTTGAGTAGGTAATTGTGGAGTTTGGCAAGCAATGAAAACTAAAGCTAAGAAAAGATTTTTTGGATGGTTGTATTGGGTTTCATAATCCAAAAGAGTATGGCTTATGTAATAAACCGCCTTCTCCCTGTGTTGTTCATCACGATGAGTGAGCATGGCTCCCAAGGAATGATATGTAGCTGATATATATAGGTAAAAAGGTTGATCATTTTTGGGTGGAATGAGTATGGGTGGTTGGAGAAGGTATTATTTTAGGGCCTCAAAAGATTTGTGATAGTCATCATCCTATTTAAAGAAGACATCCTTCTTGAGAAAATGATGAAATGGTTGACACTGATCAAATAGTTGTGAAATGAAATGGTGAATGGACTACAATTTACCTTGCAGGATACTGAGTTGTTTAAGGTTAGTGAGTGGAGGTATTTCCAGAATAGCCTTGACTTTGGCATGGTCAACTTCTATAGCATGGAGGGAAACAATAAATCCCCAGAGCTTTCTTGAGAGAACCGTGAAGATGCACTTTTTAGGTTCAAGGTGGATGCAATATTTAATGAGGCGTCAAAGATGGTTTCAAGGACAATGTGGTGCTCAGTGCAAAATTTAGATTTGTCCAAGAGATCATCCATGTACTCTTCCAATATGTAATGAATGATATCATGGAAGATGTAAGTCATAGCACGTTGATATGTAGCACCATCGCTTTTAACTCCAAAAGGCATGAATCGATAGCAAAAGGTTCCCAAGGGGTAATGAATGCGGTCTTGTGTTGATCTTCACGGGCAAGATTTTTTTATAACCCGAGAAACCATCCATGAGTGAGAGCATCTTGTGACCAACGGTGAGGTTAACCAGTTGATCAATAGCGGGAAAGGGAAAGTTGTCTTTCGGTAGGTGAGGTTCAAGTCATGGAAGTCCATGCAAATGTAGACTCCCCCTCTTTGCTTTAGTAATAGGGACAATGTTAGAGATACATGGAAGATAATCAATGGGTAAGATGAAGTAAATAGAAAGGAAGTGCTAAACTTCTTCTTTGATGATAAGAGCAATGCGAGGGTGAATTTTCCTCAAAGCATTTGTTTGATAGGTTTGGCATCGAAAATGGTTACGATATTATGGACCACTATGGTGGGGTCAATCTGGGCATGTCTGTGTAAGACCAAGCAAAATCATGGTTATAATCTCGAAGAAAAGAAGTGATGGCTTCACCTTTCAGTAACATCTAAAGATTGTCGATCTTTAGAATGTGTGGGTCATCCCGAGTATGAATTTTGATCTCGATAGTTGATTCATTTAACATGGTTTAGGTCTTAGATGGAAACGACTGATGAATATTTGAGTCCTCTGTACCAAGGTAGGTGAGTATGGATTCATCATCTTGACATTGAACGATGTTAATTTTAGGTGTGTCTTCATCGATCATCTCAGGATATAGGAATGAAAGAGTGGAAGGGGCCTCGCCTTCGCGTTGATAAGTCAAAGGCCCTAGGAAATGGTGTTTATGTAAAAAAAAAGTTATGAGGGATAGATTCAGGATCCATCGACTTCATTAGTGAGGGTGGTGATGAAGGTGGAGAAGGGCTAGGGTCTGCAATGAGTTTAATGTAGGCCTGTTTGGTAGGAGGTTTAGGGAAGCCGATACCACTACGGTCATTATGTTTGTAGGTGGTACATGGAATAATGGTATGGTGGCCTTTCTCATAAAATCCAAAACCAAAACCCTTCCACACATAGTGGTGCAGGAAGGTGTGGGTGAAACAGAAATTGGTAAGTGATTGGAAGTTAGCGGAAAATGGGTGGGGTTGTGATGGTGGTTTAGGTGTGTAAGTGGTAGTATCAAGTCCCCCATAGGTGAGACTAGTACAAAGATGAGGAGGACCATAAAGGAGGTGTTCTCCTATATGGTGATCATAGCGAGGGTGTTGGTGAAGGCTTCCATACTCGTGTGGAGTAAGGAATGTGTTGACACTATATAGGTGGTACACTCCCAAAGTGAGGTATTAAAATACACTTTCCAAGAGGATCAGTGGTTGGTATGTAGGTAGCTGGTATGGATGATGTGTCAGAGGTCGATGCGGAGGTGGAGTTAATGGATTGGGAAGCTAATGGGTCAGCTATGGAGGTTATAGTAGTGGTAGGAATAGAGGAGGTATGTGCGGTGAAAGCAATAGCTGTACTGGTAGGTGGAGGTGTAGGTGAAGTGGTATTGGTTGCGGAGGTAGATGGCTTGACAGGTATGAGCACATCATTGGGTTGGTAAAGCATGTTGCATGTTTTGAAAGGTGATGGGTTAGATGGAATGGTATAAGTGTGTCCTTCATGTTCAAACTTTACACAATGATGCAAAGTGGAAGGAACACAACCCATGACATGGATCCAGGGTCTACCAAGTAACAAGTTATATTGGAATTCCCCCTCCAAAACATAAAACAATTATGGAACAGTGCGGGGGCCCACGTGAACGTGAAGGATGATAGTGCCTAGTGTGGAAGTGATAGCGTCATTGAATGAACACAACATGACCGGATGTTTATGCATGCAATTTTCAGGTATGCACATTTGAGAAAATGCATGGGATGAAATGATGTTAATGCTTAGTGCCTCCATCAATCATCACACGTATGTCATCAATGTGGATAGAGATGAAGAGGGCTAGGTCGGGTCATCATTTTGGTGTGGCACGATCTCCTCCTTTGAGAAGTTGAGGGAGGCCACTTGGTGAACAAGGTGAGGTGAGGATGAAGGTGGTAATTTGGTGAGAGAGGCTACATGATGGGGTGTGATGATGGAGGCTACGGGTGTAGGGTCATTGGGTAAAACCTCAATAGATTGAAGAACCTCCATGAGGGCTTGATGATGGGATTATGAGGTTTAGATGAGGTCATATAAGGACATTTTGAGGGGATATTGGTGTAGTTGTTTGAGCATGGTGCGATGTGTGATGCCATTAGAAATGGGGTATGTGGGGCCACGTTATTTTAGGTATGGGTGTAGATGGTATGTTTGGTATAGGATTGGTTGGTGGGTCAGTTTCTTATCTTTACCCTTCTATGCACATGTAGTGATGTGTACCATGTTGATTTGAGGGAAGTTAGAAAATGGAGAAGGTGTAGGGTAAGTGGTATAACGACATGAAGGGAAAAAACCTACTGGAGGAGAAAAGCCTTGTGAGGTCAGTTGGGCACAATGACATTTGGGTGGTGGTGTGGCAAGTTCTCTCGATGTGAACAATGTTACTTTCAAATTTTGTGTGTGGTTAGGAGTTGTGAGGGTGGAGGTTGTGGTTATTGAGTGGGCGGTGTGGGAATGGGTGTAGCTGAAGTAGGATCCTTATCAAGAAGGTCATTGTTGTCAAAGTTGGTTTTCGTTGGACACAATTGGATAGGACAGTTTTCAAGGCCTTGCAACTCTCCACATCATGCCTGGCACATGATGGTATGCATAAATTTTAGAATCATCAAACCCTTTTGGCTTGGTTTTGAGGGGGTCGTAAGGTCGAAGTGTGGTAATGTGATAACTGAAGTCTCGAGGAGGTTGGTTAAAATTTTGGCATAGGAACCTACTAGTGGATCACAATGGGAAGTGAATGTGGGTTTAGGTGTAGGTGTGGTTGGTTGTCGAGGAATTATTTTTGGAAGAGTAGGAATGGGTCGAGCTATGGGCTTAGGTGCCGGTGTGGTTTGAGGTATCGGTTGGGTTTGTTTGGGTAGGGGTATAGTAGATGGATGGGTAGGAGGGTGTGGGGTTGTTTTGACGACCTTGTTGTGGGGTAGTGGTGGGGTTTTGTTTTTGGGTTGCACCTTCTTGGGTAAAGTTCGATGTGGGTGTAGGAGGTCTAGAAGGAAAAGCATATGGAGGAAAAGGGTGAGTTACCCATGGGGATAATGGGGGTGCTATGAAGGTAGATGACATGGGTCATGCTTGGGGTGTGAGGGACAATGACTGAAGTGTAGTGGGTAGTGAAGCAATAGCCTGAAGGTATTGGAGGTATTGGTGGTAAAGAGGCTGCAGGTGTGGGTATGAGTCGTGTTGTGTGCCCAGGTAGGTTAGAGGTATGTGAAGAAGGAATGGGTTGTTGTGTTATTTGTTTATGGATGGGTGAAGATTACTTGACCATCTTCGGGCAACCGAGGTCTTAAGGTAGATGGGACAAGTGCGGGTGTGATTGGTGCGGTCGGGGTATGAGGTTGATGAGTTTGTTTCTTTAGTTTAGGTGTTGGAGTAAGTGTGGTATTGACATTGGAGGATGTAGCTAAATCCAATTTAATAGGTGGATGCGTAAGGCTAGCGTCAGTCAGGGTGACCCCTAAAGTGGTAATAGGTTTAGTGGAGGTAAATGTTGTGGGTATGGGTTTGGGTTTAGGTATAGGTCGGGTTATGGGTAAGGGTGTGGTGTGAGTGATAATGGGTATCATGGAAGGGTTGTGACAATAGTAGTTGTATTTAGTTTGATGGGTGCAAATGTGTTTGGGTAAATAGTGGAGGTGTCGGCCAAGGGATCTCTGCATCGTGTTGAGACAAGAGGTAAGAGGAACCCCATAATAAATCCCTATCCACATAATCTAAGTGATCAGCCAAACATGAGAATGGCATGTTTGTGGGTGGATTTGGTGAGGACCTAATGGGAATTCCCGTAAAATGCATCTTAGAGATGGGGAATTGGCCAAATTCAGATTCCATGGGTAAGAGAGCTGAAAGTAGGTCTATTGGATGTTTGGTAGCTGATGGAGAATGCTTGCCAAGAGGCAAAGGTATCTCCACTGGGTCTATCTTGGGTGGAAGAGATGATGGGATCTCCTCTATAAGTGGAGGAACAGATAGGTGCTCCTTTGTAGGTGGAGGAGGTGATGGGTGTTCCTCATGGGTGGAGGAGGTAATGTAGGTAAAGGTTCTCTAAGTGGAGAAGCTAGGGGTGAGAGGGGCTCGATGTTAGTGGAAGACTCCTTCGTTGGTGATGAAGGAGATGAAAGGTGTTCCTTTGTTGGTGAAGGAACAATGGAGGTTGGTTCCAATGTGGAAGGAGGATTTTGGGCTAGGATTTCCTCTATAGAAGGGATGTGAGGTAATTGAGAGGCAACAGGTACCTCATTAAAGATTGTGTGAACCTCACGGGTATGGGTATTGTGAGTGGATGTCTCACCGGTTTGATTGGATGAAGGGGCATGATTGGGAAATGGTTTTTTGAAGATTTGTAGATTTTGGTTGGGGTGGCATTGGGATTATCCACAGTTAACTCACCTTTCTCAAGCATTTCTTGGACAATATTCTTGAAAGTGATGCAGTTGCCATCACTATGACCCTTCACTCGGTGATAGTTATAGAAATCATGCTCTTTATACCATGCGGGCATGGGGTGAGCAGGGTCAAAACCAATGTGTGGTTTTACGGGTGGAAGGGTGATGGCTCCTACTTTGATAAGATTTTCTAAGACAGAAGAATAATGTTCCCCAATTGGGGTATATTTTTCTTGCTCTTGTCGAATCAAAATCCTGGATAGGTGATAGATTAGACGACGAGGTGTAGCTTTGATTGGATGGATGGATGGTTGGCCTTGAGTACCACTTTGTGTTAGTGGTACCCTTAGTCTTTGAATAATTGGTTGGTGGATTGGAAGAAGAAGAGGTTTCATTTAACTTGAATGCCGATTTTATTTCATAATTGGATTTTCCTCTCTTCGATGGCCAAATCTCTAACTTTTGTGCCATAGTGAATGCCTCATCGAATGTTTGGAAAGTTTGGACCTGCAAGGTCAAGGAGATATGTCTAGCGAAAGCTCGTGTGAAGAGCTCGATGAGTTTAGTTTGTGGGAGTTAGAAGGTAAGCTGATTGATCAAGATGTGCCAGTGAGCAACAAAATATGCAATAGATTCATCCTCGTACTGACGTGTGGAATATAAATCGGTCATGGTAACCTTCTTGGCTATATTGATAGAGAAATGATCCAAGAAAGCTTGGTCTACCTGATTAAATGAAAATATAAAGTGTTTAGGTAAACCACTATACCAATCTAATGTAGGTCTAGTGAGGGACATGGGAAAGGTTCTCAAAAGTAGAGCATCATCATGAGCGATCAGATAACATCCATGTTTGAATGAACACAAATGCTATTGTGGGTCTTCCTTACTATTGAAGTGGTTGAATTTAGGAATTTCCCAATACAGGTATGAGCAACAGATAGGAATGGATGGGTGAATACTCTCATTGCAAATCTCTCATCGTAGGTGAGAGTGTTGCAAGAGCTGAAAAGCGATGCCTCCAATGATGTCGCATTTTTTCCAACATCAATTTAATTAGGTCATTAGTGGGTTGTGATGATTGGATGTCTCCTATAGTGTAAGGAGGTTTGTTTTGGGCAAATAGTGGGGTGGAATTCTAGTGTATGGGGCTGCCATGTAAGGTGGTGAAGAATAAGGCAATGAAATAGGGGGTATGTACCCAGAATGAATAATAGATGAAACAGGTAGTTGTTGGTAGTATGTATATGGGGGTGGAAGGGTCATGGTAACCCTAGTGGTAATAGGGGATAATGATTCTGGAATGGAAAGAACCACATTCTGAAATGGGGTAGGAGTCACCAACACTGGAGGTGGGAATGTAGCTACAGGTATGTGTGAGACATTAGGGATGGATGAGGTGTGTTTGGGGTAGTCATCAAGGGTATGGTGGATGTAATGGGTGCCATAGAGATAATAGATGTGGAAGTCATGGCGGGTATAGAACCTAACTATGAAATGACTGGGGGTAAGGTGGATGTGGGTAGCACAAAGCTAGATGGGGTTGATGTGGAAGTGGGTGCAAGAGTCGGGGGGATAGATACGGGCATGCCATATATCAACTGACCTGAGGCATCTCAAGTGGATGAGTGGGAGAGGTAAAACTACAAGGCGATAGGGCTCAGTCAAGGATTCATGCAAACTCCTCATCTCCAGTTGCAATAGTAGTAGGCTGGATGGGATCCTTGTCTAGTGATAAAATAGAATGTGGTGAAGGACTAGGTAGGAGTGGTTGGAAACTAGTGTGGAACATGAGGGTGTTCTCTTGTCTTCTGGTCAGCACCATGTGAACCAATATTGATCAGGTAGGGCTGCTTCTTTGTAAATGATACAGAGAACAACAGGAACAAGTGAATCTAGTGATGAAAAGTGGATGAAGTAACAAATGGTGGGTGGTATGTGAAATAGACTAATCAATGCCGGTTAGGGAAAAGCGCGTTGTTGGTCGGGGGTAAGCTTCTTTGCCGGTCACTATAGAAAATGGACAGTGAGTAAACAATGAGGCAGAAGGTAAAATCTGATAGGTATGCCAAATCTAAAGATGTGTAAAACATCAATGGGAAAAATGACAGTGACAGAGACTATGGAAAGTGGAAGAAAGTGAAGTGAAAATGTCCTTTTGAGTAGGTCAGCAAAAGGACCTAGAACCGACATCAGTTTGGTATAACCGATGGTGGTCAGAGGTAACCAATGACATGATGAAGAGACTATGGAAAGTGGAAGAAAGTGAAGTGAAAATGTCCGTTTGAGTAGGTCAGCAAAAGGACCTAGAACCGACATCGATTTGGTATAACCGATGGTGGTCAGAGGTAACCAATGACGGTTACTGTGAAATTGAAATAGTGATGAAAGAAAGTGGTTGTGAATTAAAATATGATGTAGAATCAGACCCAGAATTCTGGAAATGATGATGATATGGCCCAGACACACTTAGGTGAAGCCGGAATACACCAGCTATGATGAGGACCATGCAAGGATGAAAAAAAAAGTGATCAGGATGGCTAAGAAAATGAGATCCTAGGAGTTCCCTTTCTATTATGTTTGTTTATCTTATGCTATTTAGGGAATGACACATGAATTGTGAAATAGAGTTTTTGGTGAGGATGGCTTCCTACAAAGAAGGAGATCTAAAGGGTGAGGTTTTAGGTATGTTATGGTGGGGGCGGGCTTCACTCTGAAGTATGACTCGACAGAGCAGCGAGTTGGGTGCCCATTGTGCCATGATTGTGTGATCACTTACAGCTTCTTCTAGGTAAGATGTTGTTTAAGAATGTATGTATTTTGAATTTTTGTGTGGTTTGGTAAGACTCAGAGAAAGAGAAAAGGATAGAAGTTATTTTCTACGATTCATTTGTCAACCATCAATTGGTCATGACCTCCAGCATATAGGTTGCCCTCAATTAATGTGAGCTAATGCAATAAATCAGAATGGAATGTAATTGTTTTAAAACCCAAATTGAAAATGTGAAATTGGATGACACAACAAGATGAAGAGGAAGAGGGATGCTCTTTCACTACAATGCAGAAAACATGAAGAAATGATTCTTTTTAATTACACCAAAAGAAAAGTTCCCTTTAGAGAAAATAGAAAGAAGAAGTAGATTACCAATGAAGGAAATTAATGTGTACACTTTTGAGAAGGGAAACAAACACACAATTTTTCCTAGGAATGAATGAAATGCAAGGAACCCCAGATGGGTCCCACCGGGTGTGCCAAAATGTTTCACCTTTTTCTTAGATTATTTCTTTGAAGTGTTGATGAAATAGATAGGGTAATGGGCATATGAGGAATACATGTTCAAATGTCGGTTGATGGGTTGTTGCGCACGTATGACTTCCGAATCCACATCTAACCATGAGAGCTTCCTTTTGGCTAGGAGGAACTACCTGTAATGAAAACAAGACCACCAAAAGGAATTAAACAATATGGGTAGTGAACTACCTAGCATGAGCTAGATCTAGGAAGTATGATACTTCCTAGATGGCTGTTAGTCCACTATTTTAAACAAATTAATGTTGTAAATAAAGTAAATCCTATTGTTATTTTAAAATGATTTAGGTATCTCACTTAAAAACACAATAAGAAAATAGATCTAATCTAACAGGCTAAGCTAGAATAGAATCCAAAGTCAAATGGTTGGTTCTGGGTTCTACAGGTCTGATAAAGGTCTCGGGTAGGTCATAGGTGAGTGAGGGTGAGGTAAAATTAGGTGGGTAGGTCTCTATTTAAGGCTGTGTGGGAAAACACAGAGATCGACATTAGTTAGGGGTGACCGACAGCGGTTAGGTATAACTAGCGCTGGTTACTGTGAGATCTAGAAATGTCACATAATAGAGTTTTGGTCTCCTTTGTGATTGCACAAAGGATTTTGGTTAGTCAGGATGAGGTAATGGGTGACTGAAGTAGGCTTTTGCAAGGTTTTAAATGGGTCTATGGAGGTGAAAATGTTGGAGAAGGTCAATAGGGAGAAAGATAAACAATGGGTGATAAAATAATGATGAAATGAAATAAACCAGAGAAGTATGATGTTGTACTTACTTGGATTTCATTCTGAAGGTCTATGTGTGAAGGATGGAGGTGTTGATGATGGGTTTGAAGGCTGCAAGTGATCACCAACTGAAGAAAAGCTTCTGCATGGGTTGCATGCACACTCCTCTTTGCTTGGATAGATCGAGTCATGGCCATTTGGGATGGTACATGCAGAGAAGATGCTCAATCTCCTTCCTCGGATGTGATTTTTGCTGGAATTGGCTCTCTAAAGATGTGTTATCTCTCTGAGATTTGTTCTTACTTGTCAAATTTCTTTCTTCCAAGTTCCAAGTTCCAACCTTGAGAATAAGGTTGTTTTGGGTTAAAAGGGGTAATTGATGGTGGTCCAGCTTAACCGGCGATGGTTAGGGGTAACCGATGTCGGTCAAGGTAGGATTTCCTAGGTTTACTAAACTTAGGGAGATCCTCTTGATTTCCTTGTATCTCATGTCGTTATCCCATGGATTAGACTCGGAGCCTCTTGTGAGCATGCGGGAATGTGGTTAGAGGGAGTGTAGGCATTGATTTTTAGGGTTTGGGTAAGTCTTAGTTATTTATGGGAACTTGCTAATAATAGGTCTTAGGTTGAGTTCGCTTGGTGAGGTGTCTAAGTGAACTATATGTGTATATATTATTTAAATAAGATCTTTAAATAATAAATATAGTGAGGATAATGCATTAATTTAATTAGATTAATTAAATTAATATTAGCGAAGGTGAAGGGGGTCATGGTACAGGTAAATGTAATAAAGGGTGCTTATATGTCAAAGGACAAAAGGGAGTGTGACCTAATTTTAGTGTCTACACTCATAACATATAATTCATATGTTTAAAGAGATGTTTTTATATCTATAATTAGTAAAATAAAGTTTTCAATTTTTATTTCCTTAAATTATACATAATAGGTCGGTTCAAATTTTGAATAATACAATTATTTGATTATACATGGAATGTCATCCTAATAATTTTGTAGTATTAGTTGATTTTAAGAAGATGAATTTTAGAGACCATTGATTAACTAAAATTGGAAATTTTTGCAAAGAAGTGGTAATCCTAGTTAACTTGATTAGGAGGACTAAAAAGCGTAATAAAAGACTAAAACCATATGAAATAAATGGAAGTAAACTATTCCAAGTGAAATAAAACCCTAGATGTGTAAGATAGTAGGGAGAAATGGCTTAGCTGATTATTGTTGTCGCACATTGTTGCAAGTCGAGAATAAAATTTTGGAGTGTAGACGATCACTCAAGGACCCTGTGAAGAGAAGATGAAGGATCTAAAGTAACTAGGGCACTTAGGAGTGTTCGGGGCACCATGGGGTGCCCCGATCTACTATCTCGAGTGCCCTAATCATTGTAAATGCTCAAAACTTGTAACTGGTATGCTCATAAGTTGGGTCTCAACCTTCCCTATCTTTCACACTGGATCTATTGGATGAGATGGAAAATGACCTGCAATGTAAAGAGAAGTATCAAACCCTAGAAAAATAAAAGATGCAAATGAATGGGTCGATTGACCTTAGACGCCAAGCTAATGAACTCATAACTGAGTGTTGCACTATATTTCAGACCTGGATGTAGTTCTCATGAGTGTGTGCATGTTGTGCCCTAGGTTCTCTCATGCTAGTCACACTTTGTAAAGTAATGAGCAATAGTAACTATAGAAAATGTAAATAACATGTGCATGGAATAGAATAGAATCCCTCCCCTATGAAGTGTGTATGATACATATCTCCTAGCCTTGATGCATGACACTCTATGGATGTAAGTGATGCAATGGATGCAACCCTAGATGGAGTGATAGTAGTGTGTAATGTTATGACCTAAGACCCTCATTATGGTCTTATAACTTTATATTTATAGGAATCTCAAGATTAATTTCATAATTAATCCTGACAAGGCCAATTGAGAAAAAGATAAAGATGACCAATAGCTAGAAATGACCCAAAAGGAGTGAAAGGGGATTTCGCATAGATCGGGAGCCATAGTGGGGTGGGACTGGGAGCACCACAGGGTGCCCCGATTAGGGCTAGAAGAATCGGGTAGTTATGAAATGGGTGGATAAGTCATGGAAAATACATGGGAAATACGAAATAAAATATAAAATAAAGATGGCCAAAATTTGGGATTAATTAGTACTTTGTACACTTGAGAACCTTCTAAATAGTAGTATAAGACCGGGAAAAATTATGTGTAAAGTTCATAATTTTGTGTCTACATTTTCCCCCACTTTATGTTGGTGAGAAAAAAGCTTGGTAATATAAAGTAGATAGAGATGTGTACCTGATATCCATGTAGAGTGTAGAAGAAATTTTGATGGACTAGACTCAAGTGTGGAATGAAAAAAAAAAAATGTGGAGGAGCGTGGATTCTAAAGATGAAAAATGTGCATAAAAAGTGATGAGAGTGAACCTAGGGTGGAACATGTGTGTAGTTTTGTAGTGTGTAATGTACCTATATGGTTAGTATGGAAAGTACTATCATGGTGTTTTTTCATTGTTGTTGTTGTTGTTGCCCCCAATTTGACTGCTTGTTTCTCATATGGTGGACCTACAAGGAGAAAATGATCAAGTAGTCAAATATGTATGTATGTAAAAATGTTGTGTAAAATATGCATGTGTAAAGTACACAAATGTAAAATATACTAGAAAAAATGTAAATGGAACATGTGCACTTGATCCATGTTGAGAAAAAGGGTGTAGAAGGATATTGTACTATCGTGAGTTTTTGGGTGATCTCACACCACCTGGCTGAAGAAGTGTAGGGAGGAAATGCTTTGTGTCCTCCAACTCTAACTACTTCTACTAAAATTTTTGAAGAGATCTTGTATTGTCCTATTTTTTAGGTGATCCGATGCCACTGGATGGAGAAGTGTAGAGAGGCACACCCATTGTAACCCCCGAGCCTGTAACCACTCCATAAAATTTCTAAAGGACACCATGTCCTATTAAGGCCATTATGTATGGAGTTCGTAGACTATCGAACTCACTCATTTTCTATGTGTAAATACATTGTGTTAGTAAAACCCTCAATGATTGCCCCCCTCTTTGGGGGCACATGTGATGACCTGGAAGGAGAATGCAGCCCCAAAAGAGGACCAACCACACTCTGACCTATATAAATCTTCCCTACATGGGGAAAGGGAAAAGTGTTTGGTGGATACCAAGGTGTGCACAAAGGGGATGACTAGCCAATACAAGTGTTAGTATAAAAACACATGCATGCAATAAGTGTAAAATACATAAACAATGTAGAAAAAATACCAAACACAGTAGTGTAAACACATAAGAAATAACAAGAATACTGCATAAAGTGGGTTACAAACATGGGACATCACTCATGATGTCGTAAGACACATAAGGCCATCATGGCCACAAATAACATAAAAGTGTTCACACAAGAAGAGGACAAAGCCCACAAATACAAACAAAAAAAACAAACAAGTAGAAATAAATAAGTAGTCATGGAAACATGTAATCCTAAAAAACAAGTGTTGCACATGGAACACCCATTAGCATGTTAGAGTGATAAAAATATGTCAAAGCATGTATGAACAAGTAGTATAAGATGTTAAATACAAAATGAAACAATATCACCTATATGAGATGAATGTGGATGCCCCCAGCGACTAGTATGGTAAGGGTAGAATGTGAGCATCCATGCCGCATGTAAATGTTTGTATCTATGATCACACTAGACAAAGGCATGAACATGTATGTGTGTATGATAATGACATAGAATAAAAATAAGCTAACATGTGTAATAAAGTAAAACATGAAAAACACTAGTAAATAAGAGTAAATGCTACTAAGACAATGCAATATGTTGTGGATGGATGGAATGGAATGCAAGATGGAATGATAGAGATTTTTCCCCCGAATGGATGGAAGTGTATGCACTGAGGTTCAATTTTTTTCCCCTTTATCAATCAAGAATGAACCATAAATGAGAGTACATCATCGGGAAATGGTTGAGTAGTGTAGGTTGTGTCTAGTGCGTTGTGATGAGTGTGTATGTGTAGTGGTGATGAAATGTGACACATGTGGGGAGATGTGTATGGACCCTATAGCATAAGTGTATACCATGAATTTTTTGAATAGAGGAGTGATGATTTATCCCTAAGCATATATCACTATGGGATGAGTGGTAGTAAGTGGTGATGAAGTATGTGATTGTATAGCGAATGTGCATGAACCCTATAGCTGAGGCATATATCACAACTTTTTGAATGGGTGAGTGATGATTTATCCCTAAGCATATATCACTACATGATGGAAGAAGAAGGTGATGATTTAGCCTATAGCGTATGTCACTATGAGATGGGTGATGAAGTCAAATGGAGCATAAATGAGTATATAGTGGATAATGGAAGGTGGTGATTTAACACTAAGCATGTGGACCACTACGTGATGAATAAGAATGAGGTGGTGATTTAGCCTAAAGCATATACCACTAAGTGATGAGTAGGATAAATGATGATGTAATAGAATGACGTAGGATAGGATAATAGAATATGTGATGATAGGATGTAAGAGGATAAATGAGAAATGGATGAAAAGAGTGGTGATGTAACCTAAGGTGTATACCACTACATGATGTGATGATGAGTGTGGGTGACAATATAACCTAGAGCATTGGTCACTAGTCGTATGAAATATAACATGTACACATATGTAGGTAAGGTCCATTTGATAGGTAAGGTCCATTTGATTGGTAAACCCTCGGTAGTCGAGTACGAACCGAGGAACTAGAGTGCATCATAGGGTGATGAGTGCAACATGTAGAAGACAACGTAGTATCAATGACCATGTAAAGGGGTAGGGTATGTAAATGTGCATTGTGGGAAAGGAAATGTAGAATGTGTAATGGGTATGGAATGTGTAATGTGTGAAATGTAACAAGTGTGTAGATAGAAATATAATTTGTAAGGATGATAGGTAAAACTAGACTCATGTATAATGAAATCTAGTGTAGCATGTAGAATATATAGGATGCATGGATGTGGTGTGGGTGTGTAAGATGTAGTAGTAGGCATAGATAGAAAATGGAATGGGTAGTGGTGATATAGAAAGCTAGACTCATAGATAATGTACTCTAGCGTAAATGTAGAATGTAAAGATGGGATGTGAAACTAGGCTCATATGTAATGATGACTAGTGTAGTATATGGATGATGAACGCTATGAAGATATGTGATGTATAGGTGTAGGATGGTAGAATGTAAATGTGTAGGACCTATAGTGTAGTGTGTGGGGTTCAGTGTAATGGTAATCCCTCAACAATCGAGTGTGAACCAAAGCACAAGAGTGTGTCATTAGGTAACGAGGGTGCTACGATGCGTGAGATAGAAATGATGATGATAGATAAAGTATATAGTGTAAGATGATATAAGTACATGAGGAGAAAAGGGGGGGGGTGAGTATGTGTTGTGATATTCCCCCAATGGTAGTGTGCATGGGACTAGGTGAACTCATCAAGGAGATCATCGTCCTCTGGATCAAAGTCAAAGGGGTTAGAATTGGAAACTTGGTAGGCTATAGTATGAGGTTGATCACATAATGAGCTAGTGAGAGACAAATGGTACATGCCCATAGCGTATTCTTCATTAGTGAATGAGGGATGTGGGAAACCATGTGCATACCATCGAGTGTAATTAGGTGAATAACCAAGAAAGGAACTATTGCATGAAATGTGAACAAAGGCATAGGGAATGAAATATAGTGTGACTAGGGTCTAAGGTACCTCCGATGTAAGTAAGCCAAGAGTCCCCTAATGTGAGTAGAGAAGCACAAGGGGTACATGGGAGATAGACTAAAATATCAAAGAAATGCAAGCCATAAGTGGCAGTGATAGTGACAAAACCATAATATAGATGAGAGGCATGGGTAGAAGGCTGAAGGTCCTCAAAAGTAAATCCAAGATGAGATAGACCAGTGGGAGAATAGATGGTTTCGTCGCATGTGGGGTTGAATGGGACATGTTCCCAATAAGAATCATGAATGAAAATCATACATGTAAAAGGGTATGAGCTAATGGTGAAGACGAAGAAGGAAGGATATTGTGTATGGATGGAACAGATGAATTGATGTGGAAGGATAATGTAGTAGGAGATAGTGTAGAGGGGATAACATCTAGAAAACAAATAGTTACACCTTAAGTGGTGGTAAATGAGGCTGATCATCCATAGGTTGAGGTTCATCTATAGTATCAATGTGAGGAATAGGAATGCTAGTGTGAGGGTCATGGACACAATATTGGAATGGATCACGATCTCAAAAGACAAGTATAATCAACACACTCATGTAAGAATTTGATGCAAATGGTGGATGGTAGAAGCAATAACTTGCATGGTGTGGAGCCATGGTCTACCTAACAAGAAATTATATGAGACAGGGAAATCAATGACAAAGAAAATGGTAGGGAGGGTCTTAGGACCTATAGTTAAAGGCAAGGTAACATGGCCTAGACATGGATGAATAAAACCATCATAAGCATAGAGTGAAATGGAAGAAGGGATAATGTCATGAGAAGAAAAACCTAAGGCTTGGAGAAAGGACATAGGGCACAAATTAAGCTCAGAACCATTATCGATAAGAGTACGCTTGATAGAAACATTGTAGATGCGAGACATGATGTAAAGTGGTGGGTCATTATCAAAGGGGTGAATGTCAGTGGGAGGATTTCCCCAGAATGTTATATGTTGAGAAAAGGCCTCGGCAAATGTGTCATACAAGGAATATAGATGTATGTAAGAAGAACATTAGTAGTAGTAAAGAGGGTTTGAACACGGTGAAGCAAATCAAGGTGGGTAAGAAGGTATTCAATGATAGAGATATTCATGATGGTGGAATGAAAAATCCCTAGAAGGTGGTAAAAGAGACATCGAGTTCACCAAAATGATTAACTAAAATTGGAGATGAATGTAAGGAAGTAGTAATCCTAGTTAATCTAATTAGGAGGACTAAAATGCTATAATAAAAGACTAAAACAATATGAAATAAATGTAAGTAAACTATTCTAAGTGAAATAAAACCCTAAATGTGCAAGAGGGTAAGGAGAAATAGCTTAGTTGATTACTATAGATGGTGCACAACGTTTAAAAGTCGAGAATAAAATATGGAAGTGTAAACAAACACTCAGGGACCCTACGAAGGGAAAGGATTTGAAGTGATATGGGGCACAGGAGTGTATTGGGGTTCCTCGGGGAAGCATCTTGGTCTGCTATCTAGGTGCTCTGAACACTATAAATTCTCAAAACATGCAATTGGTATGGTCGCAAGTTGGTTCTAAACCTTCCATGTTTGTCACGTTAGATCTATCATTGGATGAGATGGAAAATGACTTGCAATGTAAAGAGAAGTATCAAACCCTAGAAAAATAAAAGATGCAAATGAATGGGTCGGATTGACCTCAACCACCAAGCTAGTGGACTTATCATTGAGCGATGCACTACATTTCAAACCGGATGTATTTTTGGTGAGTGTGTGCATGTCGTGCCCTAGGTGCTCTCATGTCAATCACACTTTGTGAAGTAGCGAACAATAGTAACTATAGAAAATGTAAATAGCATGTGTGCATGGAATAGAATAGAATCCCTCCCCTATGAAGTGTGTGATGCAAATCTCCTAGCCTTGATGCATGGAACTATGTGGATGCAAGTGATGCAATGGATGTAACCCTAGATGGAGTGATAGTAGTGTGTAATGTTATGACCTAGGACCCTCATTATGGTCTTATAACTTTATATTTATAGGGCTCTCAAGCTTAATTTCATAATTAATCCCGAAAAGGCCAACTGAGAAAAAGATAAAGATGACCAACAACTAGAAATGACCCAAAAAGGAGCGAAAGGGTATTTTCATAGATCGGGGCACCCAGAGTGGGACTGGGCACCCTGGGGCACTTAAGAGCATAGGGCACCCTGATTTAGGGATAGAATATCAAGGCAGTTACGAAATGGGAGGATAAGTGCTAGAAAATACATGGGAACTATGAAATAAAATATAAACTAGAGGTGGCCAAAAGGAGGGATTACTTAGTAATTTGTGCACTTGAGAACCTTCTAAATATAGGTATAAGATCGAGCCAAACTATGTGTAAAGTGCATAATTTTGTGTTTTCAAAACCAATCACACCCCATTGGGTGGATGTGCCACGTGGACCAAATAATGAGGATTAAAGGAAAAAATGTTGGAAATATTAATACTTAGGAAAATTTTTAACTTTAATGTCATGATTTTATAGTATTAAGTGGTTAGACATGTGGTTTGTTGAATGGGGCTACCATTGCCCCATAAAAATGCCTAAGGTTAGAAAAACATTAATCAAAGGCTAATAGACTGAATTTTAGGCCGCATTATATAGTTTATGGGATAGGTATAGTTTTAATTTTAAAATTCATGTATATATGTTCAAGATCCTTCTCTGCATACAACCTCTTTTCTTGTAATTTTCTTGGCACAATATTTAATATGGATCGTTAGAAAGTTATGTTTGTAACACTAACAAAATGTGGATAGCTTAAGCTTAGCATATAACTTGATTATTATCTTTTTATATATAAAAAAACATAGATTAGAGATATTATAAATTATTATGCTATGGTAGTTAGTATAGATTTTAAAATTTGTAAGATTTTAATACAAAATCTGCTAACCCATACATACATATAGTGTGATTAGGTTTAAAGTGTACGATTTTAAATTTTAGTGTAAACTATGGTATAGGTTTATTTACAAGTATAGTTTCTTTAATCATTGGTTCAAATTTTAAAAATAGTATAAACATTTTATACTATATATTTTTTCTTTCTTTTATAAAATTTGATTATAATTTTGTTTTAAAGTTGACATAACACTTAATAACAACAAAGGGGGCCCAAAATTTAAAATGTAGTTTTTTTAGTACTATATATATTTTAGGCTATAGTTTATATTGACTCTAAATTATAGACATCAATTATACTATAATTCAGACAAATAATTATAACCCTTATTTAAAGGGGCATTTTTTCTAGACATACAAAATTTGTTTTCGAATAGTGAAGATAAAATATTTACCTCTAGAAACCTGGGGATAAAGGTAAATTATGAACCAATAGAAAAAATTGATTTCCTATACTTTTGGAATTTGTCTCCTTGATATTAACTCAAGTTTTAATCTTCTTGCATTTAATTTTTCCTACACACTTTAGAAACATAGGAAATTAATAAAATATTTTAAGAAAACTTTTAATCCTTACATTATATTTTGTTGTGGTAAGATTGCACATTTGATATTTGGAGGGGGTAAAATCTCTTGAAGACCTTTTGATTATTTTCTACTTTTGCACACATGATATTCACCTTAGAAAATATTTAACCTACACAATAAAACTATAGACATATAGGAAATATTTCAAATATTTAAAACCCATAGTTGGTCTTGTAAAAATTTTTAATGCGCAGTAATCCAAAGTCACCTTTCTCCTGTGCACACACATTCATTAACAATATTAATTCATTAACATGTTTGAGAGAGGGTAGGATGGGGATATAATAAATTCCTAATGAACTAACCAACCAACTACCCCAAGGGACATGACTTTTGATTAATTAAATTAATAGTCAATACTTAACTTGCTTTGGTACCATGTTAGGATGAGGGGTATAAATTTATATGAACCATATTAAATATTAATTAAACATTAATGATGCATATAAATGAATGAATGAATGCACATAGTAATAAATACATAGAAAAGTAAATAACACAATAACACAGTGACACAAAATTTAACGTGGAAAACCCCAATGGGGTAAAAAAACATGAAAGAATATTTTCCATTAAATTTGAGAAACTTTTCAATAGTCCAGTAACTCCTCTCCTCACTTCTTACTCCATGTTTTTAACCAAGTGAATACAATTCAACTGATTATGGCCCATGACCATATTTAAATAACCCGAAGGGTTATGACCTTATTAAGTGATGGGGCACACCCCGATTTAATATTTAGTTAATTAAATAACTAACCACCTAATATAAAGTTTATATTTAAATAATAATAATATAATTTATTCTATATTATTTAAATATAAACTAAATATTATGATACACTTAATATTATAATCTAATACACTATTGTACATTCAAACATTTTAATGTTATAAATAATAAAAATGGGGAGGAAAACAATTTCGTTCCTATTGAAAATTTTCTGAGAACTTCCTCAAGATTTTCATCACTCTTAGACGAGCTCCACAATTTATTCCAATAGACTTCCAAAACACCAAAGAAATTTAAACAAGAAACTATCAAAAAAATTGAATGTAAAACCCATTCTTATCATAACGGAGATCATAAATAGCCTAAAGAAATCTATTAATAGTCTTGAAGACCTCCATACCGAGTTAACTTCTTATCAAAAAATAGCCATCTTTAATTTTTTCATGTAGATCTTGAAAGAGGGAAAGATAAGCTATCAACGAACGAAACAAAAAATAACCCTACCTTTGACGGTATCTTCCTCGAGAAGCTTCTCACTTCACCCCATGTCCGTAGGGTTGGCATTAATTCCAACTAATAGAAATGGTGCATTTTCTAGTTTTCCTTCATATTTTATAGTTCTTCAACCACAAGAAAATTTAGGATTCTTTCTCACTAAACTTCCTAGTGAATCCCCACCATTTAGATTGACATGGTGACCATCCAAGATGAAGTCCAACATATCAATAATTTTTCATGGTTGGCTTTTGGCCATTTAAATTTTTGAATAAATTTAAATATACAATTCTCGGTGGCCAATACCATTATTGGCTTACCCAACTTGTTAATTTATGAGCTTGGGTTGGTGCTTGACCGAGCTACCACCCATTTCCTTTAGTAATTAAACAATGTAACAAAGGTCCTTATTAAGGTTAATAACCTAATAAAAATTAAACAAAATATATGGTCTATAAACCATAATGATTTATACATACCCATTTTGAATTATTTTATGATTTCCCATCACAACTTGACGACTTGATTACCATTCAAATAATGTATCCCCTTTTAATATGGCTAATGACCATTGAATATTTTACACAAGTTTTATGATATATATATATATACACATATATATACACACACACACACACATACATACATACATACATATATATACATACATACATACATGTGTGTGTGTGTGTATCATAATAAATACTATCACCTTTTTTATTGTCAACTTGTCAAGATATAAACAAAGGAATAGTAGTTTATCCTTACCAACGTCAATCTTACCGACCTAATTTATTAAGGCTCCATCCTTTTCCTTAACAAAAGTAATGTTGTATCCCTCATTAGCTAAACTTAGATCAACATACATTGTTATAGAAATTACAATATAATTCTGCCATGAACCATAACATAGTAGTAAACTATGAACATGTATATGCAATCAATAATTAAACTATAACAAGCTCATTGTCACCCAAATCATCATGTTTTCATTATCAAATTTTGTTACAATGTTAAAAACAACATTATTATTACAATTCAAGCATCATGCAAAAGTAATATATATACTCATAGGGTATACTAGATGGGTTTCAATATCTAGAAGCTTACGAACATTATGGGAAGTGTCGATATGCTTCCATGCTAACAAAGTGTGCATACTAAAACTGGTCTTTATGTCCTACGATTTTCCCAATATCGATCTCATTTATTAATCATCCAAAATGAAACCAACATGGATATGACATACTTCCCCCTTAAGAATCATCATCTCGATGATTAATTGTACCATGATCAGATTTTAACTAAATTATATATAAGAATATAATTATTAAAACATTAAATATTATGAAAAGTATAACTAAAACTTGCAAACATCAAGTTTTCAGAGATTTAAATACGTAATTTTTGGTTGTCACAACCAATTTTAACCAATTTTTTTCCAAAATACCAAAAGTTATGACATTTTTAGTCATTAAAGCAATAATGAATAATAATATTATAACAAATTTTATGTTTTATCAGAGAAATAGTACACGGAAAAATAGTTTTTATTTCATCTAAATTTTCCTAAGTTGCACTTTCTTCATAAAATTGGTCCCATTAGACCTTACACTGACTTATTTATTTGTTACACAAGTACAACCTAAGATTTTCCAGCACCCGAATGGGTTCAACCACAATGATTCCCAAATCGTGAACCTGTAATGAGTTCTAGTTAAGTACATGTGATAAATTAGATACATACTTTTTAAGCAAGGAGATATGAAAAACATCATGAATCTTAGAAAATGCAGGAGGCAATGATAGCTAGTATGCCGAGGATTATTAATTCAATAATATCAAAAGTTCCAACAAAGCAAGGTGACAACTTGGCTGATTTTCTAAATTTTCTTAGGCTTGAATCATAAGAAAAATTTATCTCCTTGTTTGAATTTTCTATCAACTCTCTTTAAATTAGCACAGTTCTTTCCCCTCTCGTAACCTCTTTTAATCACTCACAAATGATTTTAACTTGTTTTTCCATTTCTATCAACATTTCAAGTCATATTACTTCCCTGTCTTCACTTGTCCCAACCGATGACATGTGTTCTACACTTCCTTCGATACAATGTCTTAAAAGGAGCCATTTTTTTGTGATGAATGGAAAATGTTTGTTGTAGGAAAACTCAACCAATGAAATATATTATTCCCACTTGTACTACTAATCCATTCATTAAATTTTGAGCATTTCTTCCATTATCGATTTACCCTTTCAATATGTCCATCTATTTGAGGATGGTATGAAAAACTAAAATTCAATTGTCCCTAAGGATAAACTAATTTTTACTAAAAATGAGAAGTAATCCTAGGATACCGGTATTAAATTATTAATTCAGTTATTTTGTGCAATCTGAAAATCTCATGCAAGAGCCTTTTTTTGCAAGTACAAGTGAATCGTCATTCATATTCCTTGGTATAAAGTGATCTTCTTTTGTTAGTTTATCAACTAAAACTGATATTACATCATCTTTATTTTTATAAATTGGTAGCCCTTACACAAATTCCATGCTTATTACTTTCCATTTATGTTGTAGAATATTGTGAGGGTACAATAGTCCTCTTGGATGCATATGTTCATGTTTGGCATACCGCCATTCCAAGTAATGACATACATAGTTTTCTATATCCTTTTTCATCCCTACAAAAAAATATTTTTGTTTTACATCAAAAAACATTTTAGTCACTCGGGATGTCTAGAATAAGGAGCATCATGAAATTATTTTATCACTTTTTTCCTTAGTTCATTTTCTAAAGTTACAAAAGATCAATTTTCCTACTTTAGGAATCCGTCATTATCAAATCTAAATCCTTTATATCTCTTATTATTAGGATTTGCAGCGAAACCACTTATTTTAACCTATTGATAATAGGAATCATCCAACATCACTTTCTTTACTTCATCTTTGAATTGGGTCCTCAAATTGGTAAGAGAAGAAATGTGCTTCCTACTATTTAGTGCATTTTCTACTATGTTTTCCTTACCTTTTATATAGTTGATACCAAATTAATATTGAGATAAAAATATAATAATTTTCAGTATCTCTCATTTAAGTTAGGTTGTTTGAAGATGTATTTTAATCCAAGATGATATATTTTCAATTCAAAGGATTTCCCAAAAGGTAATTTCTCGATACTTGCAAAGCATGCATAATGTGAAAGGTCCAAAACAAGGGAATAGTTCAACTCATGTATTACGAGTTTTCTACTCTCATATGCAATCAAGGGTCATTTTACAGCAAGATACCTCCTAAAAATTCACCATAAGAATTAATAACTATAGTAAAGTTCCCATTTGGATCCGTAACTATCAACACAGGTGATCTAGTTAATTTATCTTTCAAAAAATTAAAAGTGTTTTCACATTTTTCAGACCAAATGAATTTCTTATCCTATTTATGTAGTGAGGTAATTGGAGGAATTTTGAGATGTCTTTTTTTTTTTTTTTTGATAGTATACAACCAACCCCATGAAGCTTCTCACTTCACATATGTTTTTACGTGTTGGCTATTCAGTTATTGCTGCAATTTTTGATGGATCTACAAAAATTCCATCCTTGTTAATTATGTGTCCCAAATATTGTACTTAATTTTGATAAAACGAACACTTTGAAATCTTACCATACAATTTTCTCTTCCTTAACACATATAAAACAATCATAAGATGTTCATTATGATCATAAACACTTTTCAAATAAATGAGAATATTGTCCCGTAATCATCACAAACTTGTCTAGGTATGCTTGAAATATATTACTCATTAAATTCTTAAAATATGTTGGAGCGTTAGCTATCCCTAATGGTAACACAATGAACTCAAAGTGTCCATACCTTCTCCTAAAGGTAGTTTTCTAAATATCTTCTTCTTTTATACTCAATTAGTGATAAACTGATCATAGATCAATCTTAGAGTAAACCAATTCTCCACCCATCGATCAAAGAGGTCATAAATTCTAGAAAGGGTGTATCTAATATTGATTATGGATTTATTAATAATATGATAATCAATTTATAGCCTAAGTGTTTCATCCTTCTTCTTTACTAGAAATGATGGTGCACCCCAAGATGAGACACTCGGTCGATAATTTTTTTGATAAAATCTCATGTAGTTTTGCTTTAAGTTCAACAAGTTCATTTGTTGTCATTCTATAGGGAGCCTTAGAAATTGGTTTGGTTCTCAGTTTGATATCTATGGTGAAATCAAACTCTCTTTTGGGTGGAAGACCAAGTAGTTATTGTGAAAAGACATTGATGTACTCACATAACAATGGATAATATTCCACCTTTGAAGCCTTACCTTCTTAACCCAAATCTATAATTTTAACTACATAAAGTAAGAATCCTTTGTTTTTGGCATTCTTATCCTGCATGGATGAGATTTACCTAAATAAAAATCTAATTTTTACTCCTTGAAAATATGTTATTTTTTATAGGTCATCAAGTCATTTAATCCATTTTTAAGGTAGTATACTATTTCCTTATGTTGGGATAACCATTTTATACCTATGACTATGCCATATGAACCTAGAGAAGCTAGGTAAAGGTCATCTCGGTGTTAAAGCTTTGTAGTTTCAATGTTGCACGAAACAAGAATTATTTGACAAAGTGTGAACAATTTTGTTACCATATTGAATAGATAGCGAATCTTTCATATAACCATATTTTATTTTAATTTTATATGTTAATTGAGTTGGAACAAAACATTTAGTTGCACTAGTATCAGATAAAATAGTTATGAGTAGTCCATAAAAATTACCTACAACTTTGATAGGCGTAACCTACTTTTTAGCTTGCTTGTTAGTCATTGCAGCATGTATGTGGTGCTATTGGTTATTATATTTCTTTTTCGAGGGTATTTATTTACATATTGATGAAGACAATAACTAAATCATCCCTCAAAGGGTCCTTTCCTATTAATTTTACTTTCCTTACTAGCTGCATTGTCCTGTCTTTTTTTCTTATTATTTGTAGCAATCTTAACTGTTGTATTCTTCTTACCATTTCCATTACCATTTATGTTCTTACTACAAAAATTATTCCATGCCACCTTTTTAGGTGCTAAAGGATAAGGGACACTAATTTTTTTATTTTTATTCTCCTCTCGTATGTGCGAAATGGCCCTACGAGTTTTGTTCTTGTCTTATTTCCTTTTCAAAAATAGCTTCCATAGTTGATGGTCCATGGACATTAACTTCACCTCCTATCATTGGGTTTAATCCCATGATAAAATTCCTAATGAAAAATTTCTCATCAGTTTGGTATTGAGGTATGTATTTCAAAATTTTGGTGAACTTATCCCAATATTCAGTCACTGTCATCTTTCCTTGAGTTAGTGTTTGAAATTCAGACATCTTCTGATCATAGTATAACTAGGGTAACCAATGTTGTCTAAAGTATGCTTTAAACTGATCCCATTTCATATTTTCCTCATCAACAACCAGCTCTACTTTCCAGTTGTCCCACCAAGAGGATGCCTCATTGGAGAGCTAATAAGCTCCCCAAACTACCTTTTTCCTATGAGAAGTTTCTAATGGTGAAATACTTCTCCATTTTGTTGAACCTTTTCTCAGCTCCATCACCTAAGGTCGTACCATAAAAATTTGGTGGTCTAACCCTCTTTATATTGTTTTATAGTTTAGATTCCAAATGTGCCCTCTTGTTCTTAGGTTGATTAACTTCATCATTGACATTTAGACTTGTATTATCATTTGTAACATTAGGATATTCTTAGTTTACATTAATTCCAGCATTAGGGTCAAAAACATTGTGGGTTATAGTGTTAGGTTTTTCCTAAGATGGTTCACTGCCATCACTATCATTACCCATCAATATTTTTTTCAAGAATAACCATGCGGCTTCGTGTATCTGGATGACGGTTAGTATCTCATCCAACTTCTATGATGTGTCTGCTTCGCAACTTGTAGGTTGGTTATTTTTAATGATTCCCCTTATTCTAACCATGTTATATATTATATAAAGAATTAAATTTTATTTAGCATGAGGACTCAATAGGTATAAGAGTTGTAACCTTCAGCTCTGATACCAAAATGTAACACCTACTTTTAAAAGCTTCAAATTGAAGGAATTTTCTTTAAAAATTTCCAAATAAAATTTTTCGTTTAATGATTTAAATGTACAACATTACATTTAAATCCAGGAGCTATGTAATTACTATTCATCTAATAACAAATCAATAAATCATGTACCTAATTATGGGTTAATTAGATCCACCCAATCCCCGATGGAGTACTATTTAAAGTCAATATCAAAAGTATAATAGTGGTGCCCTTCTTGGCATTGATTTAGAAGTGATTTTTTCTAAGTTTTTACCTATAACTCAGTCAATTGAATACCATCTAATATCTCACACTACTTTTTATAAATTGGTGAACTTGATAGTGTAATGACTTACACTAGTTCGTTCAAATTTTAAGAGTCATACTTTTCATGCTGAATTTCTAGATGGCACATTCGTCAATAGAAACATGTTCTATCACTGATCAATTTGTTCAATTATCAAAATTGAATCAATTAGTTGAGTTAAATTAGTTACAAGCTATGCATAAGAAACAAAACCGCTTAACCCTTGCAAAGAAGAAAATCTATGCAAACTTAGGTTTCGTGGGAGAGAAAATGCTTACGTAATGACTAGTGTCATTACGTAACCATTTCCTTCCCTATAGCCAACATAAATTGGTACTGAGGTGAATTTTTCATGAAGGATAAAAAAATTTCATATCTTTAATGTAAATCAAAATCCTTCCAATTACGATAGTAATAATTAGTGGACCTTAATAAACTTAGTATATCTGCTATATAGAAATATTCACTTAATGACTTGCATCATTAAATACGTATTGTGTTATAACGTTTGTCCAAAGTTTTCCTATCGAGTTCCATTAATTAGGAATGTCGTATCACTTAACTTATTTGATTATAAGAGAATTAGTTTTACATCAGTTTCCCTTCATATCACAGTGATATATTTATCGCACATGAATAAGCTCTTTAGTTCCATAACTTAGTTCAATATAGATCGTAATCATTTCCATAAGTTATTTACTTACATAAATTATGCATCTTAAATATAATTTAAGATAGTTTATGCATTGTTGTCACATCTCATAATTTAATTATTTACAACATTGTTGTATTATTTTGTAAGTACATATTTAATTGAACTTATCAAATGAAATAGTTTACAAACATTCATAATTGTATTTGTTCCATATGTATAACTATATCATAATTATTCCTTAATCTTTTAATATGATATTTTATAACACATTAAATCCATATAGCATTATTTCATCATAAGCCACATAATGTTGAATTCTATCAAGTACATCAACAAAACATAAAACAAAATTTGATTCACTTTATAAATAATAAATTGGTATTGAATACAAGTTTAACATTCCCTTTTCAGAAAAGTATAATATTATTTAAGGCTAAATTTCCTTTCATTAGAATATGAAAGTGTAGCATAAGCTCACTTTACAAACATGTCATATCATTAATACAACTTTAAAACATTATAAAATTAGACACAGTCTTGATAAATCATACGCTAGAAATGACCTACTTTCTCGCCATCTATAATATGTTATAAAACAATCAGTTCAAAATAAATGGCATGAAAAGTTCATCCACCTTATATTTATAATTTATAGAATAAAAATATCTTGATGATCAAACTACAGTCAATTAAAAGAGATCATAATAGCATTTATCTTTTCCTTGAATATCACTAAAACAAAAAGGAAGAAATATTTTACTAATCACATAAACATGTATTAAGCATGCCGAAATTCTACTTAGGTCTAAATAATAAACCATCCGTTTTCACAACATACAAATGAATTGTTCACCACTCATCCTATCTATATAGAAATGAAACAAGGTAAACATTTATATGTTTAATCAGTCATTCACTTGCATTATATAACAACATAATGACTTCTTATTTTTTCTAAGTCATTGGATGTGAATATGATTGATCAAACTCCAAGTAATCCCGTATGTAAAAAATAAGCATTCCTCTACCCTATCAAATAGGACTGAATCATCCATAAAGTATTCAAGTAATAACTACAATCAACACATTATCTAAACATAGAATGTTATCGATAATCACTACCTTAAAATCAAAAAATTTTCCCTAACCATTCTGAATCACATCAAAATTCAACATTAAACCAAAAATTTAATCACCATATAAATATTTGCGGCCCAAATGGTTCAAATAAGACAAAACAGTCAACTCAAGGAATTTCAAGTTCAACCCATTCCCATAAAATTTCACATCGAGGCCCAAAATGCCAAGAAATATTGAGTACCAAATTCAACTGTAGTGGTAACTCATAGCATCCTAATCCATGATTCCCTATTTCCCTTTTTAAACATTAAACATGAATAAAGACTCTATTGTTGAATAGTGAACATTATATTGAACATAATCATGCCACCAAATCACTATGAAAATATTATTAAAGATAAAACCCCGACTGGTTTGATCCAAAATGAGATCATTTAATCATTCAACATAGTTAAATTCATTCGATTTTTCTAACAACTTAGGAAACAATAAACCGGATAGATGAGGTATTTCGGAGGGATTTCAAAAGAATATGGCGATTGTATATTGACTATACATACTACAAAAACATTACAAATGCAAAGGTTGTAAACCTAGATGGGTTTGTCTTAAAACCTATATATATACCATTGAATAATCTGAGCCTAACCATTTAAATTCATAAATGTCTAGAGAACAATAAAATTATCAGTAAAAACATATATTCACTCTAATATCATTACCTCCTTTGAAGTGATTATTTGTGAAAGAAAACTTATACTCCAACACAAATCCAATTAAAACTAGAGTTGGGGATTCAAAAATATGTTCCGATGATATATATCTAGAATAGAGATATAACTAAAATTGTGAAAGGGTTTTAACCAATATTTTGAAGGATACATCCATGAGTATACATAGTCAAGAGATATGAAATCACATAATCATTGGCCAATCCTATCAAGTCCGTTATAATGAATATCATAACACACACATTCACAACCACTATACACACACATTATATATTCTTACGGTCACATCTATTATATACTTATATCCACACCCATTATTCATTTTATCAAGAATTTACATAATAGGAAATGACTTAAGCTAACACCCAATGAAAGTACCTTCATTCACCTAGAAGATAAATTTAACAATATTGCACATTCAAATATTTTAGTTCTATAAATAATAAAGATGGGGAAGCAAAAAAATTTCATGCTTGTATAAAATTTGACTAGAATTTCCTCAAGATTTTCTTCACTATTGATTGAGCTCCACTATTTATTTTAGCAGACTTCAAAAACACTAAAGAAATCCAATCACGAAACTATCACCAAAATCAGTTGTAAAACCCATTCTTATCATAAAAGAGATCATAAATAGCCCAAAGAAATATATTAAAATACTTGAATATGTACATGCAAAGTTAACTTATTATCCAAAAAGAAAAATCTCCATTTTTTCATGTAGATCTCGGAAGATCAAAAGATTATCCATCAAAGAAAAAAACCAAAACTAACTATACCTTTGACGATAGATTCCTTGAGAATATTCTCAATTCTCCCCATTTCCTTAGGGTCGAGATTAATGTGAATTAATGCAACCGGAGAACTTTCCAGTTTTCCCTCCTATTTTCCATTTCGCCAATCGCCAAACAATTTAGGCTTATTTTTTACAAAACTTCACGGGGAATACCCACCATTCAGATTGACATGGTGGTCGATTGATAGTACAAGACCAATTCCAACATATTAATAATTTTGCATGGTTGAACTTTTTCCATTTAAAATTTCAAAGCAATTTAAATAGACAATGCTCGTGGGCCAATGCCATTATTGGCTTACCCGGCTCGTTTGTTTATGAGCTTAGGTAAGTGCTTGGTGAGCTACAACCCTTTCACTTTAGCAATTAAACAATGCAAAAAGGGTCATTATTAAGGTTAATGACCTTATAAAAATTAAAGAAAAGATATGCTTTATAGACCATAATGATTTATACATACCCCTTTTGAATTATTTACTTATTTCCCATCACAACTTGATGACTTGATTACTAGTCAAATAATGTAATGTTTAATATGGTCGATGGCAATTTATTATTTTACACAAGTACTATGATCTATAGATCATAATAATACTTTCACTTTTTTATTATTAACTTGTTAAGTTATAAACAAAGGAATAGTAATTTATCCTTACCAAGGTCATTCTTACCGGCCTAATTTATTAAGGATCCAACCTTTTTCCTAAACAAAAATAATGTTATATGCCTCATTACAAAATATTATATCAATATAATTTGTTATAGAAATTTCATTATACTTCTGCCATGAACCAAAACATAGTAGTAAAATATCAACAAGTATATACAATCGATAATTAAACTATAACAAGCTTGTTGTCGTCAAATCAATATGTTTTCATTATAAACTTTTTTGTAATTTCAAAAGCATAAATATGATTACAGTCCAATAATCATGAAAAATTAAGATAAACAAACATATTATAATCTACAAGTAAGATATATACTCATTGGGTATACTAGACAAGTTTTCGTATCGACATCTTGTGGAACATGATGTCAAGTATCGATATAATGTCATGATAAAGGTCAACATACCAAAAGTGGTCTTTTCTTCTTACAATATGAGCGATATAAGATCTCTTTTATTAATCATTATCAATCATCCAAAATGAAACAAGTGTGGATATGACATACATCATGCCTTGGAATACCATGTCTTGCCCCTTCACACAATTGTGATGAATAGTGCTCTAGGATCCTTGTAGAGGGATTATTTAATTTTTTGAGCTATAAAACCAGTTTAAAACCATGTGAGGATGTAAAACAATAGTTATATGAGTGAAAATGTATCCTACTACAACTCTTTGCATTAAAAATGAAAACTTTCTATTTTTGGCAGATGGGACCAGGAGCTAATATTTTGGGAATTTTTCCTTTTTTTCTCAATTTTTGTCATTTGAATCTTATAGGACCCTTGATTCACCTTCATTGAAGATTTTTTATTGTTTTTGGAAACTTATATTTTTATTAAGTTTTTTTGGTTTTTTTGGAAAAACTTCCTTTTTTCTCAAACTATTTGTTTTGCCAAGTTTATCATTTTCACTATTTTTCGAATGTTTTGAGCAGAGAGATCTTACAATTTCAGAGGGTTTATATTATTAGTAAGTAGAAGAATAAAAAACTTAATATTTTTATAATGTGCACTTATCGGTGTCCTTTTGTAATGAAAATACCCTCATCAGGGACGTATCGTCTCCAAGATCTCGTGCTCCAATTTTCATCATGTTCCATCTGCTAAAACTATGGAAAATTGAAAAATAAACTTCTAGGGAAATATTTTCACATTGGATGTTGCTAAAAATATAGGGATCATCAAATTTTCAATGAGAGTCATCTTGATGGCTCGTGGGATGAATCTGCTAAGAAAATTTCACTAGAATCCACTTTTAGACTTGGAAGTTATGAATAAATCACCATTTTTTGTGTTCATTAATTCCTTGGGAAAAATATGGTAGAATTTCTATTGTTTTTTCAGGTTTTTTAAGGTTTTATGACATCATCAATGGTATAAAATTATAACTGGGTGGATAAATAATCTTGGGAAATAGTTATTTTGTGTTTTTGAGTTACTTCACATTTAGTTTTGTTCATGGATGATGAAACAACATATAATTTGAAGTTAGGGTTGTGGAAGCTTGGGTATAGGGTGAATTTGTATGTCACCTATATCCCATTGGGAATGGGGATAAGGGGACGATAAATTTTCCTCAATCACATTATGATAAGTGGCATTTTGTGGTGAGAGGATAGATACGTGGAAAAAACATGTCTTGACACTTGGAAGCTAAGCGGGCCATATGAATAACCTGAAGAGGGGATAAAATGGGGAAATTTTTGTGTCCCCTCTATCCCTTTAGGAATGGGGACAAGAAAATTCACCTCATGAAGATCATGTCAAGTTTCACTACGTGGTACGAGGAGAGGGAGATGAATTTAGCATGGTAAGAACTCTATGAGGTTGAGTTGGGTCATATGGAGGAAAAGAGAGAATGGATGAGGTGGGAAATTTTTTTGTTTCCCCTCCATACCATTAGTAAAGGGACAAGAGGGACACTAAATTATGACATGAAGCCATAAGGTTACACATGTCACCCCAAAAATGACTAAGTATGAGAAGCGTACCTCGTATAAGAGAGAACTTGACGACGTGATTCTCGGAGCTCCATATTAAATTTTCACATGAAATGATACATTATTTGGACTCTCATGAACATTTCAAGAAAAAAGGAATAGGTTATTGAGCTCAATTTTTCTTTCATATTTAAAAATGGGCTCCTTTTTTTCACAACAAGAGGGTATATCGCAAAGATTGATCTGTCTTGAGAAGCCATCAAGTCTTATGAAAGATGTGATGATTCAACCATGCATATAAATAATTATGATTTCAAATTCCTATTTTTGACTTCCAAATTCCTACAGAATCCTCTCTGAATCACCCAATGAAGTTTAGGTACCAATTTTGACCCATGGTTCATTTTAAGACACCCACTCCAAAAAAATAGTTTAGAATTGGTGGTGAATATCCAAAATTGACTTTCACATCAATGGAGAATTTTTGAAAAAACATTTCATGGAAAAGATGACTAGGTGGGACAATTATCCATCATCTTCTGTACAACCTAGGTTGGATTCCATCTAACTCAAGTTATACGAAAAATGATGGATGACCGACCAACCCTGGGTTAGACCGTCTTTCATTTCTGTCGGTTGTCTAACATAGCCATCCAACCTGGGTTGGAGGGCCATTTGCATCATCTACCTTATAACCTGGGTTGGATGGCATCAAACCTAGGTTGTATAATAGATAATGGCCATCCGATATGGCGCACAACCCATCCGCCTAACTCACCGTATAACCCAACCGTCGACTCCAACCATTCAATTTGACCATCCAACCTAGCCATCCAACCTAGTCGTCCAACCCATCTGTATAACCCATCCATCCAACCTATCCATCTAATCGAGCCATCCATCCTAGCCATCCATCCCAACTATCCAACCTAGCCATCTAACCTAGGCATCTAACTCATCTGTCAAACCCACCATCCAACCCACCATCTAACCCAATCACCCAACCTAGTTGTCTAACCCATCCACCCAAACCATCCATCCAACCCAGCCATCCAACCCAATTGTCTAACCTAGCCATCAGACCCAACCATCTAACCCATCTATCTAACCCATATAACTAACCTAGTCATCCAACCTAGCCGTCTAACCTAGGTTAGACAATTTTCCATCATTTGTTGTCAACCCACCATCCAACCTGGGTTGGACGACCGTACATTATCTACTATCCAACCGGGCATAAAAACTAGGTTGGGCGGCCGTACATTATCTATGGTCTAACCCAAGTTAGATGGCTAGGTTGGATGATAGAAAATGAAAGACCATCCAACCTAGGTTGGATGACCATCCATCATTTTTCATCCAATATAGGACGGAAAACAGAAAATGGTTGTCCCTCCAACCTAAGTTGGATGGATAGTCACTCTTTGTTGGATGTCATTATTAAACGAGCACTCCCTAGAACCCCAGGATATGTATTATACCTTGGTGAATACATGTATAAGTTAATTTTTACATATAAATAGTAGGTAAACTAACCCATACAAATGACTTGTCAGCTAAATTTTTGGTGAACTGGGTAGAAACCGATTGCTAAAAATTCACCATTTCTAATTTCCAAAATCCCTAATATTTGTGAGTTTATGAAAATTCACCACTAAAATTTTCTTTATTTTGAGCGCACACTCCATACACCTAAAAAACCTGATGTTGCATAATATGCCCCTAAAAATTCAAGAAATTTGTAAATATTTAAAAAAATTTCCAAAACCTTCATGAATCTTTAATACCACCACCTAAATATTTTGGTATTTCATATCCTTCTTGAGGGTGCATACCTACCTTAAAATGGCCAAAATTGGCATTTCTAGCATTTCTAGAGAACTAGCCTTTGGAAGCACTTTACTGAAAGGAATTTTTGACATTGAAACATTAATTCAAAAAATTTCACATGCTTTTCATATCACATTAGGATGTCCTGTAAGGTTGGTATTAGTATGATACAGAAAAAATGACTTGGAGAGGGGTTTGAGAATACTCAAGACAAAATTTTCACATTTGGGCCTAGTTGTCATGCTTAAAGGTTTAGTTTTTTTAGCTAGAAAGAATACATGACAACAAATAGATCTATCTTGGAAACTTGTTCTAGATCCAACATAGTGAGGATAAGACAAGTAGGACCTTTACAATATCAATACACTTTGTGGAGCAAAGGCATTATCTATTGGGCTATAAGGTTATTTCTTCACCACAAACACACCTGATGAAAGGGAAACAAACTAAAAGTAGAAATAAAATACAATGGAAAAGGAAACTCTATTACAGGGGAGGGAAATCTATAGAGGTGGGGAAAGAATGTACACATACCCGGAAATGGGTTGGGAGAAATACGTACCATCATGGAAAATGGGTTGAATTCAAACCCCGAAGCTTAAATATTATTACCTAATCATGCCATGATCTTGTGATGGATTTTTATGGTTTAAGAAGAATGAGAGACACCAATATTATATCTTCATACTTATATTTAATTGAAAACACTCTTGTATTCAACAAAAACTTTATTACATGTTTGGAAGCCTTGCTTCTTATAGCCTCGGCTTTGAAGTTTTTTAACATGAGAAGCCATTCCTCAAAAATGGAATCATTAGTTTTTTCAGGAATTAATCAGCATCCTTGAATGAATGTTTCAATACGAAATCATTACTTGAATCATCAAGGATTCTAGAAGTGGTGAGGGTAATTTGACATACTAGCTCAATATTGACCTTGATATCATTTTCTATGGCAAAGGTGTTGTCTTCATGATTCATAATATCCATATGATATTCATTACTTTCCTACCTATTTTTTTATCATGGATGCACTCTTTTTCACAAAATGATAAAGGTGAAAGCTTATGCTCATATTCATGTTCATTTACCAAGGATCCAAAGAGAACATTGATCTCAACTATTTTCTCTGTCTCATTTTAAAAAATTGATGCATCGAAATGAGAATAAAAACTTGAATCATACCTATATTTCATTTCAATGGCCTGAGTTAGGATCTCAAGACTGAGTTTAGGGTCTTCAATTTCTTTCACAATCCTTAGGAGGTATTACATTGATTGCTCTTTCAAATCTTCCATATACTAATTTTCATATTAATCAGAAAAATATTTTCATTATAACTCAAGGAGATGGTTTGAAATATTATCTACACATGGCCATAATTCATTTCACAAATCCTCGTCCACTCTCTCTAAATTTATTTTCATATAGGGCTCACCTTCTTCCAAGACTGAGCATACTCAGTTTTTATCATTTTTTGATATGGAGAAGAGATCCATGTTATGCTAGAAGGTCACACATTTCAATTCAATATCCATTAGATAATCCTCATGATAGGAAGGATAACACCATATCAGGGCTTCCACATGAGGATAATCATCTACTCTATCTTAAACATCTCTTATAAAGTTTTATTTTTTGCAAAGAGGAGGAAAACTCCATACTCACCGTGATGATCAACATTATGCTCCTTTAGTGAGGATTGTGGAATCAAATCCTTGGAGAGATCATGCTCAATTTACTCATCCACCTTGGTTTTGAGAAGGAAATTGTACTCTTCCATTTTTTCATCCATGATTGTATCAAAAGGGAATTTAAATTTTCAATTATCTCTATTTCATCCTTTAACATTTGTGCATCAATTGAAGATTGAAAATTGGAAAGGAGACTATCTATGATTACCTCAAATTCATCATCTTGAGTATGGGGTGGAGGATTGATTTCTTGAAATTATTCATTATTGGTGGAGTCCTTGAAATCATTGGAACATATTTCTTACAAAAATAATATTCCTCTCTCGAATCCATTGTTTCTCCAATGGGATTTATCTTGAGCCAAAATGAATTGATGAATGGAAGTTCAAATATTGTGTTTACTTCATCATCCTCTAAGGTTATAACTTGGTTATCAACAAAAGGTTCAAAGACATGGAATTCATCATAAGTGGACAAGAATGTTTTAGGAATGGACACATCATAATACAAACAATCATCATTCTCTTCTTTTGAAACATGAGTTTCTTCTTCCTCAACATTATGAAGCATTTAAAGATGTTCATACAATTCTTAAAAGGCCAATGCATAATTATTAATTTCATGGTAGGATTTAGGATCAAAATTTCCTTATTCCACACTCAAAATCCTTTACAAAAACTCTCCCTTCAATGTTTACATTTCTTCATCTCCATATGAAAGGAAAATATCTAGAGGAAGGGAGATGAAAGACAATGCTCTTAGTTTCGTAGTCATATATATGAAATTGAAAATATTACCTTCAATGGATTCTTCACCATCATGCCCTTCGTACAAAATTTCATTTATGAATCTTCATCACCAATTTCTTGGATTCTTTATCATCAGCAGAGACAATTCCCATTTTATTACCTATAACAACAATCCTCTTGAATTTTAGCCAATAATACTTAATGACATGTGGGATATTCATAACAACAATTTTCTCCATTTTAGAAAATATTTTCATGACTATTGTAGAAATAGTACTGAGACCTTATTTCCCTTCACTACTTGTATATTTTTTGTTTTAAGAGAGAGACTTCTTAGCTGTAGTATAATATTTACTTTTGTAAGAGATGGTCCAGAATGATGGATGATAAAAAATTCGAAGATCGGGGTCCCCTTTTTCCTTATGGTTGTTGTCACTCACCTTTGGTGATGGAAACCAATTTAAAAAATTCATCATTTTTATGTGGGAAACAAACATTACATGGATTCTTTCCTCAATAGAGTGGCCTTAAAAATATGATTTTTCTTTGAAACCTATTTTTTTGTATTTGAAATATATAATTTTTGTAATTTTATAGATTTTTAAGGGCGCAAGAGGGAAGATCTCTCCCAAAGTGGAGCTTCCAAAATGTTGGTGAAATAATTTATCGTGTTGTAAATTATGTTTTTCCACCAACTCTCACGGGGCTATGCCTCTACTTATTTTATATGAGGAGGCTCCTATTATTGAGTGTAAAAATATCATATCTTTATGGGTAGGCCAAATAGGAAAGGGATCACACATGAACACTTCACTAAACTTTTGGAAACATTCTTATATAGGGTATAATCGAGGATTGAGGAATAAATGAGAAAAATTAGAAAGAGAGCTATTGGTGTGAGAAGGCACTAGCTGAGTTCACACATAACAACAAGAATATGTCCACATTAAATTAGAGGAAATTAATGATGTAGGAAATTAGCAAGCCTAAAAAACCATAGACACACTGATTCTTTAGATTCATTAATCAAGGACACAAAGTTCCTTCTTGATTAATCAAGATCACTATGCTTTAAAAATTTTATAGTAGAGAGAGAGAAGAGAGGAAAGCATAAGTAAATGAAATGGAATAATTGTATGTTTTATTTCTTTTATAGTGGTGATTCAAAGCTTCACAACCTATAACAATCCAAAATTACTAAATACAAGATAACTTTCATTATCCTTTGGAATTGAGGATCCACTCCAATTTATAGCATTACGAATTTTCCTTTCATATACCCCCCACATGACTCTTCATGTCCCTTCACTTGTGACTTTTTAATTTCCCTTAGAGAGAAAAATAAAGTACTTATCTTATAATTTGATAGAGTGATTTTACATTTTACAAATATTTTTCTATTACTTAAGTGAATAGGAAAAAATAGCAAAAGTACATTCTCGATTTAAAATTAAAATATGGAGAGAGAGAAGAGAGAAATAAAAGGTATTGAATGATCTATTGCTGATTAACAACTTCCTGATTTGAGACATGGTGACCAAAATATACTCCTTTTTAATGTCCATGAACACTTCAGACCATTGAATGAGTGTTTAGGAACACTATTGTGAGATCTCTTGATGTGATCTTGAGATGACTATGGACATCACTCACAATGATTCCTTGTAGATATCACAATGAGAGTGAGGATCACTTTCTTATCCCTTAGGCTTCAAAAATTGGCCCTTGTGATAAAAAAATAATCCTTATGATGCTTGAACCTATTTATTTTTGTCCCTCACTTATTTAAATAAGCATTCATATGTGGGTGTAAGGGATGGCCCCATAATGGATTTCTTGAGAAGTGGCCACTGGTTGGAATGATATGAGGAGATGATAATGATCACACCACATGGTTTGAGGTAAGTGTTTAGGAAAAAACAACTAAGTCGATGGAATATATTTGATTTCTTATTCTTATGAATAGGGTGATTTTAATGAATATAATACCTTTCCCTTTCTCGGCTCTAGAATTATTCTTAAATAAGATTAACTCATACACCTCATGTGCCCATGTTTCTCATGAAAGTAGGTGACCTTTCTTGATAGAAAGACTAATCTTGGATGGAACTTGAGGGAATTAATGAGAATTAATCTCATGTTTATTTCCTACACACTAAACTGGAACACCACAAACTTTTCTTCCACTAAATTCCAAGATGTAAGCTCTATATCGATCATGGATAAAGTGTTTAGAAACACTTCATGGGTAATGCATTGCATGAGATTACCTATTTCATTACTCATGGATATTTCTTAGCATCATGGTTGTGATGAATCTCCTCTTGATGAATTGAATATGAATTAATCTCTTGATCCTCTTCAACCTATTTTCTATACCTTGCAATGTTCCTAACTTTCATCCGTTGGACCTTGATATGGTCTCTCTTTCCCCTTGACATAATTGTGATTAGAATGGTTCTCTAAGATCATTCTGGAGGGATTATTTAATTTTTTGAGCTATGAAACCATATTACAACCATTTTAGGATGCAAAAATTCAGTGATATGAGTGAAAATAGAGGCTACCCTAACATTCTACACCAAAAGCGAAACTTTCTATTTTTGGCAAGTAGGACCAAGAGCTGTTATTTTGGGAACTTTGGTCAATTTTTTTCTTGTAAATCTCCTGGAACACTCAATTAGTAATTTAATTTTTTAGTTTTTGGGAAAACTTCCTTTTTCTCAAACTGCTTGTTTACCTAGTTTGTCATTTTCACTATTTTTCGAATGTTCAGAGAAAAATAATTTTTGGAGGGTTGTTATTTTTAGTAAATTGAAGCATAAAAAAATTATATGTTTATAATGTGAACTTATTGGTTTCCATTTACAATGAAAATAACATCATCAGTTCAGATAATCTCAATATCTCGTGCTCCAATTTTCATTATGTTTTGTCTGTTAGAACTATTCTAAGCTGAAAAATCAACTTATAGGGAAAGGGTTTCATGTTGGATGTTATTAAAAATCAAGGGAATCATGAAAATTTCAATGAAATTATTCTTTAATGCGTATGATATGAAGATATGTTATGAAAATTTCTTTGGAATCTACTTTGAGACTTGGACATTATGAATAAATCATCGCTTTTTTGGGTTCATGGATGTCTTGGAAAAATATTACAACATGTATAGTGTTTTTTTAGGTTATTTATATTTTATGACATCATCAATGGTAGAAAGGTTAAAATGGGTGGAGAAATAAGCTTGGGAGTTAGATATTTTGTGTTTTTGAGTTACCCAATAGTTAGTTTTTGTTCATGAATTAGGAAATAACGTATAATTTGAGGTTAGGGTTTTGGAAGCTTGGGTATGGGGTGATTTTTTTGTCCCTTAAACTACTTTGGGAATGGGGAAAAGGGAAAAATAAAATTCACTTCAATAAAATGATGACAATTGGCATTGCATGGTGAGAGGATGGAGAGATGGTAAAACCATACCTTGACACCCGAGAGCAACAAATGGGTCACATGAGGAACCTAAAGAAGGGGTATAATGGGTAAATTTTTACATCCCCTTAGGAATGGGGACATAGGGGAAACTAAAATTTTCCTCAAGTAGATAATGTGAAGTGTCATTTTGTGGTGGGAGGAAAGGGAGATGAACATAGCATGATATGTACTTTGTTGGGTTGAGTTGGGTCATATGGAGGACCAGAGAGGAGGGATGAGGTGGGGTGAATTTTTGTGTAGCATATATCCTCTTAGTAAAGGTATAAGAGGGATAAAAATTGTTTCATGAAGCGAGAAGGTGACATGTGTCACCCTAAAAAATGACTAAGTATGAGAAGATTACCTTAGATAAGAAAGAACTTGATGACACGATTCCAAATCTCTAGATGGGTTTTTTTACATGAAATGCTATATTATTTTTACTCCTAATACCATTTAAATAACAATGTAATTGGTTTTATATCTCTATTTTTCATGCATATTCAAAAATTGGTCCCTTTTTCTTAGTAACAATAGGGTGTGTCTACTAAGATTGAGCTTCCTTGAGAAGCCATAAAGTCATGTGAAATATTTTATGATTCCACCACATATACAATTTCTTAAGATTTACAGCTTCCTATATTATTGCCTTCGAATTCCCTACGAGCTATTAGAATCCTTTATGAAGTTAAGGTACCAATTTTGACTGCATACTCCATACACTTGAAAAACCTGATGTTGCAAAATATGTCCCTAAACCTTCAAAAGTTCCCTAATTTTCTTTATAATAGGTAAAATAGGGTTGAGGGGGCCCTACCCCTTACAATTCAGAGCTCCAAAAAGATTAGATAAGACATTACAAAGCATATAAAAGATACATATATATTGACTATTACATCTGAGCTCCTCCATGAGCATATAAACTAGTTTAAAACACAACAAAAAGAGTAATAACAATAATTATTATACCATATTCTAACTAACAGAAAGAAAAACAATAGTAAAGAATAATATCATCCACCAAGAAAAAGTCACTTTTTGACATTTTCTAGACCATCTAACACTTTCACCCATTCCTTTGACAAAGACTCGATATTGACACCCAATGAATCCAGGTCACATTTACTAGCATCCCCTCTCCTTTTATTTGGATTTCCATGCTCCTCCAATTACGTGTAAGAATTGGCCCACTGACCAAGGGTTTGGAGATGTTGTAGAGTGGATTTCATCAGTAACAACACTCCATTCCATATAGCTATGTAAAATATCTCTGATGTGATCCACCTCATTGGAGAGGTTGTTACTAGTTGGATTTCATGATTTCAAGCTCACCCCCATTACTGATTTTCACCACATCTTCAACCTACATTTTCATTTTGTGTCAGTCATTAAAGAGGAATTGAATAGAAATCTTTGTTAGCCTCATGTCTCCCTTTAGTTCTTCAATATCCATCACCATCTTGGTAAGATGATTATCCCCTTTCTCAGGACCCACTTGACCCAACACTTCAATCTGCTACTCCAATTGGGCATTCACATGAACCTGATTCCCTACATGCTTGATTCTCCTTTGGTTTTGATAGATAAACTAGGAACATTCTTTGACTTAAGCTCTTTGAGATTCTAAGCGAATCAATTTCCACTACATCCTTTTCATCCCCTGAAGCATCTCCTTCCCGAGACTCGATTCTTCACTAGAATCCTACTCCTCCTATGATTCTTCTTCCTTGTGATAACCCTAAAGGGATTTAGTGAGGAAAATAATTTTATCAATGTCAAGAGCAGATATTTTAACTAGGGAAAGAAGAAAAACTTTGTGAAGGGGGACATCGACTCTATTTATTTTAAACTAGGTGATTAAAGCACTTAGAGAGAAAAATAGGAAATATGGGAAGCTGAAACTATGGCCATGTCGAAGATAATTAAGCATAGGAAAATGGTAGGCATAGATACACTTGTGACAACCTTCTAAGGTAAGAAAATAAATAAGGGTTAAAGTCACATCTTCAAAAGTCCTGGGTAAAATTGAGTAAAGAAAACTGAAAAAATGAGAGGTAAGTTTTTCATTACCTTACAAGAACAACATCATCTCATCCATAGATTCTTTTTTGGCTTGTAAATATCCCTTAGAGAAGTAGGTAAACCCATTAATTTAGTAACAGACTCCACAATAATCTCAATGTGTACACCTTTCAGGTCCATAACTCGCCTTTTTAGTCATCTTCCAAGCTCTAACAAAGTCCTTACTCATATTTTCATAACGACCTTCAAATATTTTGAGAAAATGAGAGAAACCCTTTCTCTCAAACACTTCCATGGCTTTAGGATTAAACCCATCTAGGTAATATAAATCATTTCTCACAAGATTACCCCCATTTTATAATATAATCACTAGTTCACAAAAAAATCCAATTTCAGATTACTCGGAATGAAATGAACAATCCCAATAATGTTGATGCTACAAGCATGGAAGGAAATAATTACTCAAAGGTATCACAAGCATATCCAAGCCCAAATATTCACATAATCCCCACTTAAATTTAGATGAGTCTTACAACTCTTATACATTATTTCCTTGTAATACCATGACCTTTCATTATTACCCAGTGGTGATGTTTCCATGTTGATCTTTTTAGAGGTGTGCTCACACCTTAGTATCTATAGCTTCTTCATTATTGATTAATTTCATACTATGACAATTAACCCCCTTATTGGCAAAATAATCAGCAACACTATTTGCCTCTCTATAGATATGTTTAAAGGTAATTTCTTCAAACAAGTTAGACATTTCCTTTATACTAGTTATAGAGTTTTGGATAGATGTAGAAGTAGTACATTTACCAGTAATACTGTTAATAATGTTCAATGAGTCTCCTTCCAATTCCAATATAACAAATCCATGTTGACATACTATAAAGACACCCCAATAAGCAACAATTTCTTCAACAACATGATTCGATTGAATTCCAAGATTACAATGATACCTAAGAATGAATCTTCCTTCAAAATCACGGAAGACCCCTCCACAACCAGCTTTGTCGGGGTTTCCTTTGGAGGCACCATAAAAATTTACCTTTATCTAATCCTTATTAGGTTTCACCCAACATTGAAGCTTAGGATTATGTATAGGAAGGTTAGTTTTAGTATGACTTAAACCCCAATTCTTATATCATTTACTCTCGGTTTGAAGAATGATTTTCTTATGTGGCACTATGGTAGAGAAGTTTCCATTGATAACGTTAAAACACCAATTCCCAACTTTCTTTTCCGATTCTATCTTCCCTTTAAAATTCCTCCTATTTCTCTCTTTCAAACTTTCTCAAGCCAGGTGCATTATAGAAAGAGTCCACATATGTTTGAGTCCTTGAATCATAAAAGGGATAAATGATTGAAACCACAGTTGTTTAATGGAGAATGGGAAAATCCACTTGATTTCAAATAGGATAATAAGGGTGTTCCTAACCAATAACAAAAATGGCAATGGAGGAATAGATGTAAAGATTCTTCAGTATATTTTTCACATAGAACACACCTATTCACCATATGAAAAATTATCTTATTAAGATTTCCCACAAGTAAGGATTTTATCATGGAGAACCAACCACTAGAACATATTGATCTTGGGAGTAACTTATTTGACCCACACACTTTCCCATTTGAAGTTGTCAGGATTAAATTCCTCTAAGAAAAAGGCATTTTAGGCACTTCTAACTAATAATATTCCACTATCTTCCCTAGACCAATATAAGCTATCATCTTCTAAACTCTCTTTATTAAAAATAAATCCTCTTAATTTGTTGTTAATAGAATTGATCTCATTGTTGTTATGTCCAACCAAATCTATTATTTTCCATTGACCCAGAGGTTCCTCAAAATTGAAGTAATATTTAACCTTAGTCCCATATTTAACCACAACATCCTTATAGATGTTAGGATAGGTTACCTTAAGAGGTTTTTCACCTAACCATTTGTCTTCCCAGAAATTAACCACTCTCCCATTGCCAATCATCCATTTTCTTCCCTCAGAAACAATGTATTTAGCCCAATTTATAGATTTCCAAAAATTTGAACCATTAAAGTCAACATTGTTAAAGCACCATTCATTAGCTAGAAGATTTGTCTAGTATTTATGTCTTATGATGGAAGTCCACACATTGTCTTCCTTAACTAGTCTCCAAATAATTTTTGATAGCATAGCTTTATTCATTTTAGCCCAGTATCTAATACCAAGACCCCCCATTTTCTTTGGCTTACAAACATTTTCCCATGCAAGGAGAGGAATTCTATCTTTTTGTTCTGAGCCACTCCAAAGAAATATTTTTTGGATACTCTCCAATTTATTAGCAATAATGGAAGGTAATCTATAAATAGACATAGAATACACAAATTTTGAATTGAGCATTTGAGAAGGACTGCTTTACCTGCTTGGGATAATAGTGAGCCTTTCCATCCTTCCAATTTCTTAAGAAATTTGTCTATCAAAAATTGCAGTCAACATCTTTTTTTTTTCAGTTCTAATAATCATTCCCAAATACCTAGTAGGGAATGCTTTAATCTCATAGCCAAGAATACCAGCTATTTTGGCACATCTTCTTTCAGAGGCATTGATAAAAAATACTGACATTTCACTAAAATTGATCATTTGGTCAGAAGTTTCCTCATAATCAACCATCATTTGTGTAAACTCTATAGCCTCCAAAACAATAACCTCTCTAACCAACATTGTGTCATCAACAAAATGTTACTGAAAAATAATTTCATTATTAAAAGTAGGTGAGATTACTTACATTATTCCTTAAAAATTAACCTTATTTAGAGTTGTGCTAAGAGTTTCATCTATGATTATAACTACAAAAGGAGGGATAGGGTCTCTTTGTCTTGATCCTCTAGAATTATTGAAAAAACCATAGGATTCCCATTAATCAAAATAGAAAATTTTTCTATGGAAATACATGACTATATCAAAATCCTAAAGTCTTCATCAAATCCAAACCTAGTTAAGACATTAAGAAGAAAGGACCAAGAGACATAGTCATAGGCTTTCTCCATATCAAGCTTAATAAACATAGCTTCCTTTTTGTTTTGCTTGGCAATATGAAGAGTCTCTTAAATAGTGACAATACCATCTTGGATATGTCTTCCCATCACAAACCCCCTACTGATCAGAGATAATGGAAGGAAAAATAATTTGAATTCTTAAGGCCAGGATTTTAGAACACATTTTGTAGATACAATTACATAGGCTGATAGGTCTAAAATTCCTAAAATCAGTAGGATTGTGATTTTTAGGGACTAAAGAAAGAAAAGTGTTGTTTAATTCATGGAGCATCTTTTTGTTCTTGAAAAAATCTTGAATATCTTTGCAAGTATCATCCTTAACAATATCCTAAATTTTTTGAAAAAAGAAGCTGGAAATCCATCTGGTCCTGGAGCTTTGTCAGGGCTCATAGTTTTCAACATAAATTCAATTTCTTCCATTGTAAGAATCTTTTTGAGCATTCTATTATTAGTCTCATTTAGCAACTGAGGAATGCAATCTATAAAGTACCCTTATTGTTTTTAGATGAATTAGTTGTAGAAAGGATTCTATTGAAAAATGAGATGGCAATATTTTGAATATCCTTAGTATCAATAAGTATATGTCCATATTCCCCTGTAACACTCATAATTTTATTTTTGCTTCTCCTTTTAAGGGTTGAAATGTGGAATAATTTCATGTTTTTTTCACCTTCTTTGAGCCATTGCACCATGGATTTTTGTCTCCAAAAATCTCCTCTTTTAGAAGGATGTTATGGTAGTCAACCAATAATTATCTCTCTTTAAGTTGACCTTCCTGAATATTGTCATTATTAAGAGTTTCCAAAGATTCTTAAAGGGAAGATAACTCATTTTCCAGAGACTTCTTTTTCTCAAAAATGTTACCAAAGCATTTTTTATTCCATCCTTTCAAATTATTCTTAACATGAGAAAGTTTCTTAGTAATTCTAAACATAGCAGTTCCTTTTATTTTCACATTCCACCATTATTTCATAAGATCAAAAATTTCCTCATTTTGTAACCACATCTTCTCAAACCTAAAAGGTTTTCTCCTCCTCTCTTTATCTTTGATTTGGAAAAGAAGTGGATTGTGGTCTAAACCAATCCTAGGGAGATAAATGAGACAAAAATATTTATTTAGTGACCCCGAGGAATTGAAATCCCTATCTAGTTTGACTTACATCAATTTATCACTGTTGTCTTATTAGACCAAGTAAATCTGCTTCCCTTCAACACAATATCCATGAGGTTATTTTGTATAATAAAATCCTGGAGATTTTCCATACTCTCAATTAAATCAATTTTACCGCCCTTTCTTCCCCCCAGAATTAGAGGGGTGTTGAAGTATCCCATAATCAACCATTCAATCCATTTAATAATGTTTTAAAATTTAGAGAGTTCAGACCAAAAAAAAATTATTTCTCCTTTGATATTTGGAGAATAAATGTTAGATAACACCCAAAATTATTTAGATTTATTATCTTGAAACAACATAGCCATATGATTACTTATATTAAGGAGATTTGTACCTTTGAATTTTTCCTCATTCTAAATGACACCAATTCCTCCCATAGATCCTTTTGAATTAATAGCCAGTCCATCAAGATTCTTACAACACTTTCATTTATCTTCCACAACAAGTCCTTCCTCCATCTTAGTTTCCTGTAAGACCATGATATCAGGTTTGTGTTTAGAATCCAGTTATTTAATTAATCTCCATTTAGTAGGGTTATTCAAACCCTGAACATTCCATGAGATTATATTCATTTAAACACTTGATTTTTGGTTCTTCTAAAGCTTTGTAGATTGATTTCAAACCGAGTTCCATCATCGGTATCCTTTTGACTTTGGTTTTTTCTATCAACTCGCTTAGTAGGTCTCCCTGAACCGATTTCTTCTCCTTTTGGATGGCCTATGAAGACTCCCTATTTTAGATGGGTTTTTCAAAGAGATTTCATTTTCAAACTTTTTGGGATCCTCTTCAACTTATTTTTTTATCTAATATATTTTCCTTTGGTGGGGATAAATTTTCTTGAATGATCCTTTGGATTTTACCATCTTCCATCTGATCTTCATTTCCTATCATTAAATCATTCTCCTCAAAACCTAGAAGATTTTCAAAAGGATTAGTAAAAGGTCCCAGAGTTTCTTCAAGACTCATTTCCCCTAGTTTTTACATGGAAAATGTTCCTTAACACTTCCTTTAGAAGATTATCCAATTTTTTTGAGGGTAGGATTTTCTCAGCCTGAACATGGGACTTTTCCATCTGGAAATGTAGTTTAGACAAGGATTTCCTTTGATTCTTCTTATTCCTTACTTCTATAAAACCATCATCTATTAACTTTGGAGTTTGAACTTGATTTTTATTTGACCTCTCTCCATTATTCTCAATAATAATAATTCCTTTATTTGGATTAGTATTCTTTGTAGTATTATGTTCCAAAGAAGAAACTTCCTTACCTTTAGCTTGTTCCTTAATTGGATTCTCCTTATAGACCTTTGAAACCATCATTTTACATTATTGCTTTACATGCCCCCATCCTTGGCATTTCTCACATTTTGAGGGTAGTTTTCAAAATCAATTCTTTATTCCTAGCTTCCCAGTCTAGATCTGGAGAGTTATGGATTTGGGTAAAGTCAAACCCATCAAAGAGTAGATACATAATATGTCACAAATAGCACTTGTTTAAATAAGGGTCGCATTATACACACCAACATAGGTACCAAGATTATTTGAAATCACTTTAATAACATCTACATTGGTAACCTCACCCATAGAGGAAACTGGTTTATATTTTCTTTATCGGTGGTTCAACATAGGATTCTATTTCCTTAGGAACATGTCTTAGTTTCCCGTAAACAACGAGGTCATCATTGAGGATTCTTTGGGGGTCTTCAGCATTGTTAAAATTGAACAAGAAGAAACCATTTGGTAAAGTTGTTACTTCCATATGCCCTTTAGGTTTCCATTTCAAAAAATACCAAGATCTTATTTATTCTATATTGGGTGCCGCTCCAACAATTTTCCTGTTCAAATAATTCTCCATATTTCTCAAATTCATATCAATAATGCTATCGGGGATTTCTAAATACTTTCCCAATTCACCTTGTTTAAGTTGTGGAATGATATTTAAACATTTTTATTCCCAGATCTCAATATTTTTGCATATGATCTAGGGGCCCCATTTCCCACATGAGACCCAAACATAGGTCTAGTCTCTCTATTACCTTGTTCCATCATATTCTTTTCCTCTCATTGTCTCCACTCCGGGTAGAATATATTTGTTATCAGTTTCCCGCCCATCGTTATTCGACACCTTGTATCTCTTCTTGAGCTCCTCACTGTTCATTCCCATTCTTACATAAATTCCAAAACCTTAATTAATCTTCAATACCACATATATATGAGTTTGGGATTTCATATCCTTTGTGAAGGGAGCACACCTACCTTGAAATGGCCAAAATCAGCCTTTCTAGGCCTGCTGGAGAACTAGCCTTTAGAAGCACTTTATTGGAAGGAATTGTTGACCTTGAAACATTACTTCAAAAATTCACATGATTTTTCAATAAAATTGAGAAAACCTGTAAGGGTGGGATGAGTATGATACATAAAACAAAATAACCTAGAGAGGGGTTTGGGAAGGCTCATAAGCAATTTTTCACATTCAGTCTTGTTGTCATGCTTGAAAGTTTGAATTTTTGGGCTATTAAAAATGCATTACAACAACACATGAGGAAATCCAATATTTTTCAATAGTCAGTAAGGGCACCATTATTAATTGATTTTTTTGTATATTCCATATTCAAAAGTTTTCTAGTATGTGTACTTGTTCAAACAAGCATTAGCTAGTGAACTTTCCAAATCCTTAGGAAACCTAACAAACTAGGGCCAACCATTCATATTTTTGTAGACTTATTCATTCAAAATAGTTTATGTTTTATGTCTCATGTCATTCAAATTCAATCCAAATTTAAATTATTTATCAAAAATATATATACAATTTCTGTTATTGTTTAGATTGGTAGTTCAATATAGTTCTTGAAATTAAGTCATAAAAAAATCTTATCTTCCATTGTTGTTTAGATTGTCGGTTTAAAATGGTTTATGTTCCACATCTCCCACTTATCCAAATTGAACATAATTTGAGAATCAGTTGTCAAAAATATCATATCCCTTCCAAATATAAAATGATTTTTTTTTTGATTCTCGATCAAATTTTACTCAAACAAATCATCCTATCAAATTCTTATATGGTGGATACCCATATCCAATTATAATCCCATTAAAATCATCATATAAAAATATTATATTTTGGATGCCCATATCCAAATATAAATATGTTAAATCCAATCAATCAAAGAATTACACTTTGGATATTCACTTTATTCAAAGTTAAGAAATATCTCGTTTATTCTAATCATACTCTAAACTCAATCATATCTAATATATCAAATCCTTATAATTTGGATATTCACTTTATTCAAATCTAAGAAAATCCCAATCAATCTAATCAGACTCTAAACTCAAAGGAATCCTAATGAATCAATTTTTATACATTTGGATATTCACTTAATCCATTGTTTAAGAACTAATTTTATCAAACTCCTTATATGTTGAATATTCACTTTATTCGCGTATTGAGTAAATTTACAAAATCAAATAAAAATATTATACATTGAATATTCACTTTATTCACATATTAAGACAAATCAAATTGAACTAAATCAAGAGCCTTATACATTGAAAATCACTTTGCTCAAGTTTAGGTAATAAATAAGCCAGAAAATCAATAAAAATATTATACATTTAATATTCACTTTATTCATGTTTAAGTAAATAAAATCACACTAATTATTATACTTTATAAATTCAATTTATCTAGATTTAAGGAAATTAAAAATATAAATCAAATCAAGTGTCTTATCATTTGGGTATTAAATTTATCCAAATTTAAGAAAATGTCTCATCCAAATAGTCCTAATAAACTTTCAAATCAATCCCACATTGAATCAAAAATCATAATATCCATCGAGTCAATCTGAAACTTAGTTTTAACCTTGCTTAACACCCGATTAATATTTGGTAGATACTTTCATACGAAATCTTAATTCAGAAATGTCATTCTAAAATGCAAATATACTTTGTAAACATCTTTTAAGAAGTAATAAAAAGGAACTCGCACTTAGAAAGTCCTATTGCTTAAGGAATTATCAAAATTCCTTCAAATCATTTATCAAGAGAATCAAATAATCAAATAATCACACTCCCTAGTCAAGAAATTACTCCATGTGAAATTAAAAAAAAGACAATTCACACGTCTTTGAGATATTCCTTCTAGTATACTCCATAAATTAGTACAAGATAATATGGTCACCTATCCACTTATAAGATCCTTAACAAAAGGGAAACCAAAACCCACATGGTATAAATAATCTGAATATTGTGAAGAATACCACATCAATGGCCATTTTATAGATCATTCTTCAAATCTCCACCATTACATCTGAGATTTACTTAACAATAGAGACATTAAAATCAAAGACACTTCTAATATAACCATGCCAAATGAAAAAATGGAAGTGATTCAAAAATTCTCTTCGACTCATGGTATAAATTAAAAAACTAACGATAAGGTCCAATCATCAAGAAAAATTTATCTTTGATTATATCATTTCATCACTAGATCATATGCCTCATAATGTGGCTACCAAAAACTAGCATTCCTATCCTTTCTTTTGCAACACTACAAAATTAGGTTTTGACATCATCCACAATACCTCAAGTGTCCATTTATAAGTCTAAGAGTATTCAACAAGGTTTGTCTAATATAAAATCCTCTTCTAAATATTCTAACATTATTAAATAATCAGCAAAGACATCTACATTAATCCTTTCCATGGATTTAGTAACAAGATCACCTATACTCCACGATGTGCATGTTCCTAAGGTTAGCTCACACAATTGCATCGAGATTTAGTCACAAATCTATCACCGTATAATCTAATTTTCACAGCTAGTCCTCGTGACCTTTTGAAACTAAACATCATTAAAAAAATTCCTTATGCATTGAATTATTCATAACTAATCATAAAAACAAAAATGTGCTTATTAAAAATAGAACAACATTAAATATTTATTCTAAAAATTCATTAAGTTTCTTTAAAGGCCCATCAATATGTCAATCCTTCACTACCCACATCATTCCATTCATAATTGAGAACAACATTGACATTGATAGTAGTTTTAAAGGTCCCAATGATCTATTTATTCTAATCCACCTATGTTGGATATCATTGACACAATTATTATGGAGTGTGAACTCAAAAAATCAAATTACACATTATACTTATCTACACAAGGCCTATTTGATGATTTATCTAATACAAACCTAACCTTTAAAAATATTTCTATCCATGCCATTGATTTAGACCTCGTCTTCCTAAGTATCATAAGTCAAGACCAATCAAATCACATAACCATTGATTTGGACCTTGTTTTCCTAATTCTCATAAGTTAAGAAAATTCAAAATTCAAAAACATGGACCATATTAATAATGATGAGTCCATTATAGACACTAATTTGTGAAAATTCTAATAAAAAAATAAAAAAGTGAAAAAAGATAAAAATATATTTCATATCAAACCCCTCATCGTAGTTCTACTTAAAAATTAAAATTGAAAAATAATTCACAAGTACTCTCCACACTAGGGAGGCCACTTGAACAAACAATATTGATTGTTTCATCCATTAACATATATATCTATATTTTCATTATGATATATTTGGAATGTTCCCCTATAAGACACAATTTAATATATTTGTTTTGGTGTATTGTATATCTCATCCTATTCGGATTCTTGCATTTTGAATGTTTTTACATACACAATTCTATAGAATTTTATTGCTAGAAAATCCTCCTTTCAAAGAAGCTTTATCCTTTAACAAGAAATCACTAAACTTCTTTACCCAGATTTTTGTCTACCCATCTTATTCTAAGGTGATGAACCCTTGCTTTGTACTAGTCACACGGGGTTGAAATTTCAGGGTAAACTATATTTCTACAATAGGCACAATACAAAAACAAAGAATTTTAAAAAAAAAATAAATAAAAAAACCAAAATAATTACACCTTTTTCCCTTCACAAGTATTCGGTGTTGAGCCCATGCTTGTTACTAGTTGTATGAGATTCGTAAAAATGAAAGGTACCCCTACTCATCTATGTTTTTCTTCAAAGTTGAACTGTACCTATTACTATTTGTATGGGAAAATGTAGGTGGTCATTTTTAAAAAATCAAGCAACAAGTAAAACCTACTGAAAAACTGAATAAAAATTATTTAATCATACAAAATCCAAAGAATCAATTTAGTTGTTCATGTTAAGAGAAAAAATACGTATACCATATCTTGCCAATAATAGGCCACCTGTTATCGCAGCCTTGTGGCCATCGAGGAGTTCATCGAAGGTCATGCAAGAAGTGTTCACAACTTAGCGGTGTCCGGCTACACTTTGGGGCAATGAGAAAGAGAGCAAAAGAACCAGAGAGGAGCTTGATAAGACGGATGCTGCTCATATGACCACGCTGGGCATGTATCATGCTTGGAAAAGAGTAAAGATGAGTATTGATCAAGCGGCCAAGAAGTAGTCCCGACTACTTTTGCTGGTCCTTATTGTTTTTATTACTGCTTCTTGGCTGTAGGCTTGCTATTTTTTTGCCGTTGTTTTGCTGTTAAGTCTCGATTGTATAGCTGTTCTGGGCTTCGTTGTTCTTTGCTGTAACTTTTGTGCTTTGCTACAGCTTCTCTGCTCCTCTCTCTTATTCCGGCTTTTAGGCCTTCTTTTGTACACAAGGGTATAGTCCCTTTCAAAAAACTATTTACCAATATTAAAAAAATAATAGGCCACTGTTCATCTAAGTCTAGTCATAGCCTATAAAATGAAATCATCTCGGAATTGGTAAGATAATATTAATTAGAGATGAGTTACATTTTCCGAGATATACCACTATTAACCTCATTTCTTTGCATCCATCATCTTCATTTTTACAACACTATCTCATTTTTTTTACATCTTTCTTGGCTCTTGGTGTTGATCACTTGCATCTTACTAGTTGCGTGGAGTCAAGCGTGGAGTCATACATCTTATAACTATATCATCTACACTCTCCCAATGTAATTAAATGTTTATAATTCTTTGAACATAGGTTTAGACAAAGTGCACCCATACCAACTAAAAATTCAAAAGATCATATATTATAAAATACTTTAAAAACTAAATAATTGAGAGTCTCTCAAAAGCTGTTCAAAAAATTATAAAATAAAATAATAAAAATATTCAAAATCCACAAACATTTAGAAAAATTCAATATCCAAAAACATTCAAAACATTTAAAATACAAAAAAAAAAAAACCGTTCAAAATATCAGCAATTATCAACACAATTCAACAATATCGACTTTTAATTCATAGCCTAGTGATATTTTAAACTATCTTATGACTATCACACAATCATCTTATCCCTTGCATATATATTTTCTTAGGGGAAAGTCAAACCCTCGTGTGTATCCTCACTTGGGAAATATCAACTCTTATTCTCTTAATTACATGTATCCTTTCTTGGAAGGTATGACCCATTTTAACTCATATCAATCTTCAATAGCATCCAATAAGAGTGTCACTTTATCCCACTCTTCAATCTAATCCAATCCCCTTGTATATATCCTTACTTGGGGCATAACAATATGCTTAGTCATAGCTTTGGAACACATTAGGGAATATTTAATTCTCTTTATTTAAATTTGTGTTTCATTATTGTTGTTCTTGACTAACTACAAGTAGTTTTCTCACATCTTAGTTTATTCATAACCAAGGTGCATATTAATTACTGTGTATATTGGGGTTTCTTCACTTTTTTTTTTAATTTTGTTTGACTAATTGCAAGTATTATGATTACATATTAGTTTATTCATAGCCATGGTGTATACTATTATTGTGTATATTGGGTTTCCTTTATGTTTAGTTTTTTTTTCTATTTGACTAATTGCAAGTATTCTTGTTAGCTTCTTGGTTCATATATCGATTTAGTATATATATATTGTGTATATTGGATTTGTTTTATTTTTTGTGTGTGTTTTTATGCACATCATTGGTTTCTCATCATGGTTTTTCAATAATCATGGCGCTAACTTTATTATACAAAAGAAAAATATGTTGCTCTATAATACAAAATTTGAATGTAATATTAAGCTACGAGAAATGTTAGTCATATCATCAATACATTCATTCATGCATCTCATTCAAATAAAAATAAAAAGTTCATATAAAAATTCATTAATTACAAACACCATCACATTTCTATCAAATATAATCTACCATCATCAATACTAAAATAACGAAAATGACCAATGCTTGTTTCTCCCACCCAACCTTATATTCAAGTATTAAATCCTAATTTTGACCTTTGACCATTCATATCTCATTTTCTCGGGACTTTTTGTTTGTCTCTCCCATCATCCTTATAATCATTCTCAAATCATAATACTTATCCTTCTTGTTTAATTTTCAAGTCCCCTAGCCAAATTTCCTTACTTCAAAATACTCCGTTCTGCAACTTTTTCCCTTTTAACCAAAATGTTACTTTTTGTGAAATTGTGAAAAATTCCTCGAGTGTAAAAAAATTATTTATATCTCGGAGTTTAGGTTTCAAGATCAATTTGTAATTTACATGTAATTTCTTCTCAAAACCAAAAATACAAAAAAATTTAGAGCATTTTGGGAATCGAGGATCAAATTGTAATTTTCATGTAAATTACAAGTTAAGTTCTGAAACCTAAAAATCCAAACTCTATATGAAGTTCACATTTCAGAGCCCAATTGCAACTTTACATGTAAATATGTAATCGGATTCTCAAACCCAACCCCTAACTATACAAAGGTATTTCAGGTTTCAGAATCCAATTTACAATTTTCAAGTCAAATTCTAAAACATGACATACAAAGGAAACAAGAACACTTAGGGTTTCTGGTTTGTGATTGAAAATACATGTACTTGTGTACATTGACTTGTGAAATCTGAAACCTAATGGAGTTACAAAAGGGGAACCGATTTCCAATGCCTAGTCAGTGCATTAATTACCACCTACCCACACCTTTCACCTACATGTAAATTAATTTCCATTTTTATATTTAAGGTTGATTTTTACATGTCATTTTAATCTAACATTATTGTACACAAAATTGCTGATAACCCCTCCTCAACCCCCAACCGTAACCTTGCATGTTTTTCTGAGTAATGTTTACGATATTCTTTTCAACCCACTTAATATTTTGGTAAGATATAATGTTTTAATTGTTTTCTTCATAGATTTGTGTTGTCATTTTGGGAATTTTATCCATATTTTATCTAACATGATGGGTGTTCTTGATAGTTTTGTTTTTGGTTTGTTTTTAGGGTTTCTTTCCTTGTATTTTTGGTTTAATTTCCTTTTCCATCACTTGTGAATTTGGTGAAGCTTAGTTTTCAAAATCTCAATATTCTTGAAAAATGAAGTATTTTTCAATCATCAACCATCAAATTAGGAGTTTGGAGTTCTAGAGAAGGCGGTGAATTCCAACGAGAGACCAAATAAAAATTTTAGAATTACGAAATAGGCTCAACCTCTTCCCAAACCATTTTGGGTATCAAGAATTGAAAAGAATGTATTCACTTACGATTAAAAGTTAAGGCTTGTAAAACAAGGGTCGATTTCCGATGTTGACAAAATCATAACTTCAAATCTACAAAACAAGCCCTAACTTCCATCTCGTGCATCCTACTTATATGCGCGGTTTCATCAGCATTCATAGAGTTTTCAAAGAGTCTTCCCAAGCAAATGTTTGAGTCATCATTAAACGGTAAAGGGAGAGTAAATTATAGCTTCCAAGGGGTGTCTCACCCTTCAAGTATGACATTCGACCATGATAATATTAGGGACACTAACCTTGGCCACATAAATTTTCCAAAATTTTGGTATTGATTCAAATCCCCATCAAAAAATTATTAGATAAAGAGTATTTATGATAGTGAAATTTCCATGGATGCTACTTTTCTAACTCAATACAATTTTTTGAATTTGTGAATGCAATTGCAAGACATTATGATGTAGATTCCTAATCAGCTAAGAATGAATATGGGACAATTGTGATCAAGTTAGATACTAACTACTTCAAATATTTCCTTAAGATTATTGATGTCAAGGGATATGCCTTGATCTCTCCACATTCTCTACTCAAGCATTGTAAAGACAAATTTGATGTTTTTGTTAAGGTATTGAATAAGATCTATCTAGAAAATCCTAGGCAATTAGTAAATAAATTCACAAATACCATCCCTCACTCATATTTCATTTAAGAAGTGAATGATATAATGACATTTTTGAGTAGAGAAAGAGGGCTCCCTTATTCAAACAAATTTTAGGAATGTATGTATCTATATATTTCACTATTCACAAAAATGACAATCTCATTTTATTTTTGGAAAATATTAGTAACACTATACAAACTCATATAGTAGAGGTCTAAACTTAAAGAAACTTCTAAATGAAATATTATCTGGAGTATAGTGATATGGGAATGAGGAACTATCTGGGATTGACATCTATCGGGGCAAGGAATGTAACAGATATTTACATCTATCCCCAACTTATAATGAAAGAAGGATCAAGCCACTTCATGAGAGTAAATATTAAATTTTTCTTATCTCTCATATGTATCTTTAATAAAGAACTCTACAATCGAATAATATTAGATAGCACTTGGAACGTAGTCAGGATTTGTGGATGCATATTCCTAAAATTCCCAACTTTACGTATCTTAGAGTGAGGATTTTTGTGTGATCCCTACAAATTACCAAGGTTTTCAATGAACAAGTAGGTGTTAATGGAATTGGTTTAACAATTACTTCACCTCTATAATATTCAACAAAGTAGGCACAAAGATGGAGTTTAGTTTCTAGTGACCTTGGGTAGATACATTTTACATCATCTTATAAAGCTAAGAATACTGAGGGTGAGATGTAGAAAATGACAATATTAACCTATCTTCCATGAGTTAGATTTGATTATTGGGGTGTGGAAGGTCGAATCAGACCAACTAGTGTCAACATATCATATTGGGAAGATATTTGGATCAATTGCAAAGATGAGACAATGGTACGTAAAGGTACTATTGTAAAATGACTCTAGAAGAAGTAGCCAAGTACAGAATTACAATCATACCTAAGGGCATACGTGATGAGGGAGAATTTTTACACCTTTTCTAGACACAAACAAACATGAAAGATCAACCACTTCTGTGAATCAATTGGTCACTTCAAGAATGCACCATTTTTAAAGAGCTTGTAACCAACATTCTCAATCATACCCATAAATGGTTACTTTCATTAGGAATCACACAAAAAGTTCCGAATGGGTCCATAATGCAAAAATCTAGGTACAACTAGTGGTAGGACATACCAATACTATAAAAGGATTTAATCCCACTCCCAAGCCTCATAAAATCACAATTATGTGCAAGGGATTTGGTTCTTCTTTTGCATTCACTTCCTTTGATGTCATCAATCTGAGTATTTCCCCATCATCCACCACCCAAGTTTTGTATTCAAGTCTTTAACGTCATCTTATTTCTTCCCCATTTTTGGTTCCTCCTCCTCCACCCCTCACTCTTCCTTTTCTCACATATTCCATTTCTTCTCCTCCCATTTCCCCTACTCCCACTTTCACCACTTCATCTCCTACCATGGCTCAAGTATTTTCCTCTCTTCCCTCACTATCATATGCAAATGTTCTAGCTTTGGGTTATCCTCTAGGGAATCCTCTTCCTCAATAGTCCCTTCCCACTTCCTATCTCATCAACCGTCCCATTTCATCCACCCCTTCATATATCCTTTCCACCCCTTCCCCACTTGTCACCACTTTTTTACCACTTGTGATCTGCTACAATAGCTGCCCTCTCATCACTTATCCATCCTAATATCATGATTTCCTTGAATTTATCATCAAGAAAACGGTGGCCCCAATCCTAGCTGATTTTTCACTGTCATCTTTACATAGTCTCGCAGCCACAGTCCACCATTCAAATTTTAGGATTGATCCAGCTTAAAATTACACAGCTACCTAGCTATTTTTGTGGGATACTTTTACATAGATGTAAATGTATCCTATTTTTAGAATGTAATAATTGAAAATAGTAGCTAAAATTTCTCAATCTTCTTAATCTATAAATAGGAAGATGCATTATTTATTCAAGGACTTGTAAATCAATTTCATAAGGAGACTATCCCATTCGAGTAATTGTGTATAGGATTTAACCTCAATATTATTATACAGAACTAATATTTAGCCTTCTTTCACTTTGATTTGTTTTGTATTTCAGTGGCGAATTTTATACTTCAATTATTTTTACTATTAACTGATAATCTATTTTACCTTCACATTAAGTTATCTCTTCTCTAGCAATTTATATGTTGTGATTAATAAAACTTATTTATAGTAGTTGTGGAATTGAGATAAATCCCTTATGTTATTGTTAAATTTTTACCTTCATACAAAGTTCTTCTATTAAGGAAAGAGGATAGAATTTTTTACACATTATTATCTTTATGTTAAATACTATATGCTTGTGAGAGATGATAATTTTGTTCCTCAACTATTGGTGCATCACTCATTTCATTATTTTCACTTCCCTCTCCCTTTTATCTAAATAATTGATTGGTGTAGTTAATGTTTTGAAGTCTCATCTTTCATAATATGTACATAGTTTAGAACGAATCCAACCTTCTCCAAAGGTTCATCCCAAATATCCAAGGTCTTACACCTTGGGGATTTTCCCATGTTATACTAGATCTTATAACAATTAAAAAGGTGCACAATCCATGTGATAATTTTTTTTGGCACTTATAGTGGGAGAGAGAGATAAGTGTTGGTAATTCTATTTGTAGTATCATTAATCAAAGGTACCTAATGACTCCATATCTCTAAGTTCAAGTGAAATTACATGCACTTATGCAAAGGAGTCAAACAAGATCCTCATCATGGAAAGAAAATCAATGGAATACTGAACTTTCTTTGTCTCTTCCTAGGAAAATAAAATGGGAGGTTACATCATCTTCTTACAAAGTGTAGTCAACACCTCCATTTGGAATATTTCCCCTTCCAAAGAGAGGTTAACTGCTTGCCATGATGATAGTGAGGAACCAACTATTCCCCACTTTTAATGGCAAAAACCTCTTATGGTGACTCAATGAGATTCCATACTTGTATCGCCTCTAAAAATTATACCCTTATTCACCGGTGAAAGAAGTGACACCCCTATAGAGAATATTCACGATGTTGCAAATATTTTTTCAATCCATGATATCGTAGAAGAAAATGTGGAAATTAGGCTTACCACTACTTCTCTAAAAGGAAAGGCACTTCAAATTTTCTGATGTCTATGACCGAAATCTATACGCAACTACGATGAATTAGGAGACCAAAACTATAAATAGTTTGAAGAAAAGAGTGATCATTTGTCTCTCATGGATTAATTTACTACCATTTAAAGATCTCCCTAGGAATTCATGGGAGATTCAATTTTCATTTCCATAAGACATGGAATAATATTCCACCACTAATCAATCCCTCCCTAAATACTGGATTTTTGTATTACTTACAAGATTAAAATAGTGATGTTGTGGTAATGAATAAATCAATTGGTGGAACAACTCTATTTGAATCTTATGACATTTCCATATGAGCCAAAATTCATCTAATATAGGAAGGAAAGATAGATCTAAGCCCACCAATGCCTTTGTTTCAATATTTTTCCACAAAACATCCTACTATTACCCCTCTTCCGTCAAGTATCAAACAAACCCAATCAACCAATACCTCCTTCAAATGATATTTATGAGGTCAAATCCTTGCTTTAGAGTTTTGGTAATGAGTTAGTTTCTCTCAAAAGATAACAATCTTAATATAACCACCCCCTACCAACATATGAATAAACCATATCATCATAATTGGAATCCTTTCTAAAGTAATTAAATTCAAAATCATATTTTTAATGTGATACATTTAAACACCTAAAACTCCTTGCTGCTAGTTCTTCCAAAGGTATTATTATAGTAAAAATAATATTGTTCAAGATTATTAATGGTTTACACATGCTCTAAACCTCATAGTGATAATATGTTCCCTAATGGAGTGCTCATCTAAGCACTCATGGTTTAAATCATATATGCACCCATAGAATCACCAATGGAAGTTTATCTGCAAGAAGATATAGGTTAGACATAAACAAAGGGGATTCAACATTGTTAAATTAGAAAGAGGATGATTTTTATGGTTTCAATGTGAAATCTACTTCAACTGTGACATTTAATATGCAATCAAATAAGAGATTGATAGAAGGAGAACTGCCTAAGGTTGATCAAGTGTCCACTTCCCAAAGATCATCTGTAAGCATATGTTTGTAAATATTTCATAAGTAGACTAACATGGGTCAATGGTAATCACACTATAACAAGGGAAAATCAACCCAAAACCACAACACCAAATGCTCAAATTCAAAGGGAGGATGTAAAAATAATGAAATATCTCGTTAAAGATGGGAATTATTCCCTTTAACATAATTAAGAAGATGAAAAATATGAACCTTAATGTCACTATGTGGGAGGCACTTTCTATTCCTTCACAAAGGAATATGTTGGAAGAAGCTTTGAAAAGTTTTAGTATACCAAGTGAAGCGAAAAATGCAGGCCATTTACTTATACTAGTTTGTGTCAATATGAGGGGAGAAAATATTCTTCTACCAATAAAACACCTCCATTATATAAATATCTCTAATTTTTAGTAAGAATATGGTGCAAAAATATATTATTGGCTTTGGTGCTAAAATTTTTGTAATGCCTAAGTATATTGTTGATGTGTTGGGTATTAAATATACATCGATAACTAGAAGAGTTTTCCAATTAGATACGACTATTGTCTAAACCATTGGGGTGATAAAACATTTGAATCTTACCATTCATGCATTCCCATGTCTATCAATTTCTCAAGGCATATCTTTTATTGATCTTCCTCCTTTATTTTCAATATTCCTCTCTAGATATTTCATGACCAAGATGGGTGGGTATCTATCTAATGATTGGTCACACATCCTCCTCAGAACTAGGGATGGAACTAAGGTGATTATAAGAGTTAAAAATTTTTGTAAGGAATATATCAAACCATATAATCCTAGTTCCATCAATATGAATTGCACCTTGCATGCTTAGGAAGAAGAAATTGAGGATTATGAATCCACCACTCATGACGAAATTCTAGATATCTTTCTTCATGACTTGGGAGCTGAATTTCAGTTTGATCGATATTTCCAAGAGTTGTAACAAACATGATTGGGAACCTATTGCATGCCTGAAGAAGGAGTTAGTATACCTAATCTCCTCAAATCTCAAGATGATCATAGAGGATTGTGGAAACACTTCATCAACGGATCTAGAAACAGAAATGGTGCTTATGCTAGCGTCATGTTGATTTCTTTACAAGATAAGAAATATTTCTCAACTTTTTTACTTCAATTCATCTTTACTTATAATGTAGATGAGTATAAAACACGATAAAAGGAATACAATTTTCTCGAAAGAGGAATTAAGGAATTGGAAATTTTTGGGGATAGCAATTTTTAGTACATTAGGTTAGAGATTAGAGTGCAACAAACAACAAACTATTAAAATCCTATAAGAATAAGGTATGGGATATAATTGAAGGTTTTGAAGATTGTGACATTCATGCGATTCCTAGGAATCAAAACCAAAATATAGATACGATTGCAAATGTGGGATATCAATACGATGTCTGTTTAGACATTGTGAAGGAAGAAATTAAGTTAGTCAAGTCTGGTCAGTAAGACCCGGCAAAGATTAGCAATGCAAAAAATTGGAAATTTTTTAACAATGACCAACAAATAATCCTTTTCCTTTAAAAATAAGGTTAATTTTCATCAAAAATCAGTTTAGGTTACAAGAATCTTATAATGATAAAATCATCCAATTGAAGGGCAATAATTTAACAAAGGGTTTTATCACTCTTGAATCTATTTTCAATTGATATTATTAGTTTAAAAGAGAAAATACCAATATAACCATCAAAAAGATGATTTTGAGTAGGTTGAGGTATCGAAGATAGGTGATTAACTAAAATAGAAATTATTCTAGTGTAATATAATGTTATAGGAGTAGTAAAATAACTAAATAAATGAAATACTAAAATGATACCTATGAAAACAAAGATAGAGAATATGAAATCTTAATATGCAAACAAGGTTAAGAAATCCTTAGCTGATTTGAAGATGTTGTGGGATTGTGTCATAGTGTAGACTAGATAAACAAGAGGAGAACACCATCACACAATAGCCTCGGGAAGTGCATATCGAGTTATCCAGATATAGTGGGCCACCTAGAGCGGGATAGTGGTTCCCATGGGCACCCTGTCCGAGATCCGGGCCCCCTGGTCTATGCAAATGGCTAGGAAAACTCCTTTGGAGTGTCACTAGATGTTTTCTTGTGTTCACTTCCTATCACGTGGATGTTGTTATGTGATTTTTGAAGAACTAGTAAACCTGCAATGAACGAATCACTTGCAAATCCCTAGATAAATCATTAAAACCCTAAAAACAATGGATGCATATGAAGGGTTAAGACTATCCTCACCGTGAAATGGATGGACTTATCATTGTGCATTATAATACATCTCAGACCAAATGTAGTTCTATGTGTGTGTGCATAATTTTTCCCTAGGTTTCTTATGTGTCGGACTCACTTTATAAAGTAGCAAAAAAATAACTAGATGTAGAATGTAGTAAAAATGTGCATGTAAAAAATACACCCCCTCCTATGAAGTGTGATGTTTATGAACCAGCCATGTGTGCCTTGTGATGGAGCTAGATGGATGCAAATGTATCTTTAGATGCCTTTAATGGATGCATCCTTAGGTGGTAATAGTAAGTGCCTAGTGCTTGGTCCCTCATTATAGTCTCATAACTTTATATTTATAAGGTTATTGTTAATGCAAATCAGCAGCACCCCCTGGATGTTGATCAGATTTCTAGTTTGATCATTCTAAGCATCCAGTGTGATTGCACAACATTGAAACCTCTCTCCAAGTGTGGGACTTGTAAAATGAGAGAGGAATCTCCAGATTAGAGGCTAGTTCCTCAAACTCCTCTGATCAGATCTGTTATTTGCACAATTGCAGAGGTTTGAATCCTAATCCTACTCTAAATTCTAAGGAGACAGAGATAGAAAGTGCAAAAATTGAAACTAAACTAATAGGTGATACACCAAAGGAGTGGTGAACACTTCTAGTTCTGCAGATAGACACAGATCATGGAATGCAACATAAACATCATGCACAACTGATAAGATGTAATTGAAAGTCTGAAATGAAGCAAACAACACAACCAAAGGATGAAAACTGGTCACAGAGCCTGTATTGTCATTTCCACTGTCAAAATCCTTGCATTACAACATCAAAAGGTAGAAAACCTGTTACAACCATCAAGAGGTCTGATACTTGTAAAAATCACTTGTTGAAGGTGAAAGAAGAAGCTTGCTATCCAAAGAAATGTTCCCCCTAAAAATGAGCCAAATCTGGCTTTTATAATGCATGGGTCGAGCCTAGGAGAGAGAAAACATGTAAAAACATGGGAGCCATTCCTCATTGAATGAAGATGCATTAAAATAGCATGGGTGTCCTTATAGACCCATGCCCTAACATTTTGGCCATGCTGAAGAAGAATGTGACCCATTTTGCATTAAAATTGGTTGTTGAAACGTCATTTCTGGCCATTACCACGTGCCAGAGACGTTTCTTGATCTTCTCTCTCAAAACTAAACCAAAATGCAAGATTGACCCTGGAATCATGTAGATAATTTCACCAACTTTCCATTGATCTAAAGAACGTGAAAATCTGAGCTCTGGATTGAAAGTTATGGCCATTTGAGGATTTAGGGCAAAAACAAAGCCGAAATCGGATCGAAGGGCAAAAATTTGAATTTTTACCCGTTTGGTCTTTGGAAAAATTTCAAATTTTTCCGTGCTCGCCACTTGGATGAAACGTGTCGGGATCTGATTCGTCTGTGGGCTCATCCTTTGAAAATTTCTTTCGGGCCCTTCCTTATAAATTTTTTTACCACTTGGACACGTGGCACTATTTTCTCGGCTTGGGCACGAGGGGCGCAATTTTACCTTGCGTCAAACACTTAGCAATTTTTACTTTGGGAGAAATTTCCCATTTCCCCCACACTCCGCTAATTAGATGACACGTGTCAAGATTCCATTCGATGGCGGGGCAAAGTGGGCCAAAACTTTTACCTTTGAAAACTTGACTAAAACTTGGAAAATTTTCTAAGTCCTTCTCCTCTCCCCGCCACTTCTTGGGACGAAAATCTCCTGCTTCGGCCGATTCAGCTTCCTTGTTCCTATTTGCAGCTTTTTCACCTTTTCACGTCCCACGCATCCCTCGTGTACTTTTGGCCCGGATGTCCTAGATCGCTGGGACAAATACCTCCGAACCGCCGAAATGGACTGTCCTTCGGTAAATCGGCCGGTTCGCGTCCTCCACGTACTTTTGTCTCGGCTGTCCCAAACCACGCAAAAGAGACTTAGGTGATTTTTCCTTTACTTTCGGACGATTCGGCTTTTCACGTCGCTCACGTCCCTACATCCCAATTGTCCCGCGGACCGCCTAGGACAAAAATATTCGACTTAGCTGATTTTCTTGCTTTTTCGGCCCCAAGCTTGGTACGACAAACCTCAGTACGACCCGAAATGCTTTAAAACAGTCCTGCAACCTTATTTTTTGTATTTTTTCCATTTTCTCGAACTTGTTGGGATTTCTTCTTGGATGGGAGTTAGAAAAAGGCCGAGGGGACCCCGAAAAACATGATTTTGGGCCTCGAATCAATCTTACTTGCTCGGGACTGAATAATTTGATGCATGTTATCAAAATTACCTTGAGGGTGAATTTTGGATAACAATTTTGGTGACTTAGTGGGGTCATCTGCCTGTTGGATGAAGTTACCAGTTTCCTAAAGCATCCATTGGGCATGGAGTCATGAGTTGTCTATTCGAACCCCAACTGACTTAGAATGTTGCAAGGAGGAAGATGGAAAATCACCCGATGGAAGAAAGGGCCACAAAACATCTCCAGGGACAGCAAGCCTCTGATAAAGCACTTAGGGAAAGCAAAACAACCTATAGCAAAACAATGTGCACAAGCACTTGGAGGAATGAAAACCTAAGCTAATATTTACAAGGTGGAGAATTTCCCTTTAGTAACAATGCTTTAGATAGATTCCATTGACTGGAATCTGTAGTTCTTCGCCATCCAATGAAGACAATTGGAAGGCATTGCTGTCCTTACACTTTGTGACCATGTATGGGCCACTCCAAATGGCATCAAATTTTGAATGTCTTCCCGGTTTTTCTCTATCTACATCCCATTTTAACACTAGATCTCCAACTTGGAAAGATCTACTCTTGGCCTTCCTATCAAAGGTCTTCTTGATCAAAGCTTGATCCTTCTCCATTGCTTGGGATGCCTGATCTCTGATCTCTTGGAGCTCCATCAACTCTACATATCTCACCTCCATGGGCCCAAACTCTAGCAACTCTAACTGCTTCATGAGTTCCAATGTTGGCAACTCAACTGACATAGGCAAGATTGCCTCTCTTCCATAAACAAGCCTGAATGGAGAGTTACCTGTGGATCTCTTGGGAGTTATCCTATCAACCCATAAGGCTGATTTTAGTTTGGTATGCCAAGACCTCTGATTCTCATCAAGAGTCCTCCTAATGATCCTCAACAAGTTCTTGTTTGTAGATTCAGCTTGGCCATTACCCTGAGGGTAGTAGTTTGATGAAGTACTTAGGTAGATCCCATTCTTGACAGCCCACTCCATCTTGGACCCAATGAATGCTAATGCATTATCTCGAGATTATTGTAGCAGGTATGCCAAATTTGGTTACTATCCCCTCATAGAAGTCTAAGATGTTAGACTCATTTGCTTCCTTGAGTGCTATTGCTTCATTCCATTTGGTGAAGTAGTCTCGTGGTCACAAAATCCACTTATGCCCTTGGCTTAAATTGGGATTTATGACTCAATGAAGTCCAAACCCCATTGCATGAATGGCTAGTCAATTGAAATTGGATGCAATGGGAGGGCAGAAAACCTCTCTTTACCTATGAAGAATGCACAATTCTTACACCTTTTGATCCTCGCAAGCAATCATGAAAATCTTGGGCCAATAATAACCAACCTTCATGATTTTTAGGGCTGTCACTCTTGGTGTAAAATGACCACCAGCTGGTCCACCATGGAACTCTTCCAACACCCTATGAATCTGATTTGTGTTAATGCATCTCAGCAGCACTCCATTCACATCTTTTTGAACAAAATACCGTCTACTATGGCATATGGGATAGCCTCGTAATCTGAAGTTTCTTCTTTGGGTTTTGTTCATCTCTGGAGGGCATAGGCCCATGCTTAGGAAGTGCATTATACCTTGGTTCCAGCAAGTAGTGGGGAAAACATTATCCTCTTCTTGAGTGCTACCTTGCACATGGTTGTCTTGAACTGTCAAAACAACGTCTTCTTCATTGCATACTCCCTTTTGCTTACCTGAATCAGCTGCTCACACAATCCTTTTCCTCTTACCAGTTTGGTGACCTTGATCTCAATGTCATACTCCAAGACATGAGTGATCCAACCTACCCTTTTCTCATTCAAATCCTTGTTGAGGAGAAAGTCCTTTACTCCCACATGAGAGACCAACAACTAAACCTTGTTGTTTGAGACTAGATGCTTGAATTTCTTCAAGCTTCGACACGCAAGTACATGCTTCTCAATAAAAGAATATCTCACCGATAGTCCTCCGTGCTTTTGGTGAAGAAAGAAATTGGCTGCTCATCATTTTCCTTTGTACGCTGCACCAAAATGGTAGAAATAGTATTATTACCCCCAAATGCATAGAGGATGAAATCCTTGGAGAAATTTGGGTTGATGAGAGTTGGTACTTGAGAGATGGCTTCTTTGATTGCTTCAAAACTCTCCTTGCCTTATGCTGTCCACTTAAAAGCCATGATTTTCTTTAACATTTTGGTGATAGGTTTGACAAGGGCTGCAAAATCTGGGACAAACCTCCGAACAAAGTTTATTCTCCTTAAGAAACTCTGAAGGGCCTTCTTATGGCTTGGCAATGGTAGTGTTCTTATGGATTCAACCCTCTCTGGATCAATTACTAATCCTTCTTTGGAGACAATATGGCCAAGGATATTTCCTTCATGTGCTAGGAAGATACACTTCTTAGGGTTCAAAGACACTCCAAATCTCCCGCATCTTTGGAAGACTTGTCTCAAATGAGAGAGGTGATCTGCTACATTCTTTGAAAAAATAGTGATATCATCAAGGTATATCAGCACCACGTTGTTGATCAAACCTTCGAACGCCATGTCCATTGCTCTTTGGAAGGTAGCTCCAGCATTGGACAACCCAAATGGCATTTTCCTGTATGCATAAGTTCCCCATTTGGTTGTGAAGGTTGTCTTGAACTGATCTTCTTCCTTCACCATAATCTGATTGTAGCCCGAGTAGCCATCAAGTAGTGAAAACCTCTCAGAGCCAGCCACCACTTGCAAAATTTTCTCCATAGAAGGGAGTGGGTAATGGTCCTTAAGAGATGCTCTATTCAATTCTCTCGAAGTCAACACAAAATCTTCAAACACTTGCCAACTTACATTGTTATCTGGCACCGAAGGCCTCACAATCACATGGATGTTTGGCTGTACCTTATCTTTTTGAATGATCTCCACAACGTCAAAGGCTTCCTTAACTATTGTAAGCCTGTCAGTGGCTTGGTTCTCTTTCCTAGGAACTGATTTGATGCCAAAGCCAGCAAAATATTTAATGAGTTCCCACACCTGTTCTTGTAACACTTGATTAGATCATTCTTGGCAGCATGTTTCCCTTTGACCTAATTTACAATCAATTCATTGTCACCAAAGACTTGCAAGTTCTTTATTCCTCTCTTTATTGCCCAATGCATCCCTTGCACCAAGGCTTCATATTCAGCAGTTGTTATTAGAGCGTGCAAACTGAAATCTAAAAGTTGAATAGTACTTTACTCCTTGAGGTGAAACTAGCATGGCTCCCCCTCTAGCACCTTATCTACTCCTTGATCCATCAAAAATAGCTACCATATCTCATTGTCATCCTTGTGGTCTGGCTTGGTGATGCTAGGAATGGGCTGATTTTCTTCATGTATGCAATAGACTCCTAGCTCAGATTCTTCTACTTCTTGATAAGGACCTTGTTTGCCCATTCATCAAGAGTTAGATCCGGGATGCTTCCAACCTTGGTGTCAGCTTCATCAGTGCTTCGGTGATCTTCTTGATCAAATGCCAAACAGTTGGCATTGATCGACTCAGAGTGTAGGGATCAATGTGGAAGTTTGTAATAAGTTCAGACCTGATTGTAGCTTTGGTTCCGTACCTCATTCTAAATAGCATGTGTGACCAATCAGCAGAAAAATATCCTCCAATCTTGGCTATGAAATCTCTTGACAAACATAGGGCAAAGAGTGGTGGAAGTTCTATAAGCGATACATCTTGTAAAACAACAACATTTGGACAAGCATGCAAGGTAAGACTCAAGTTTCTAATCACTCCAACTATTGTTCCTGTTGTCCCATCCAACTGCACTACCCCTTTGGATATGGTTTCATATTGAAGTCCTAGCTGATCAACTATTTGCTTGGGCATCACTGAGCTACTTGCCCCGGAATCAATCATGCAATTATGCACCAATTGGTTTCCAATGATTAATGAGACATAAAAAGGAGGGGCCTTCAACATTTTACCTTGTTGTCCTCCATGATTCCCTTCATGCTGGGCAGCATTTGTGAGCACCTTCTCTTGCATTTGGACTTGGTGATTCAAAGTTGGCCAGTCCTTCATGGCGACTTGTAGCAAATCTCTCTGGCCTGGGATAGATAGGGATTCCCACATTGATATATTTACATTTGTCTTCTTCATCTGATCAATGATAATAAATGGTGATGAAGGATCTCTTTGTTGTCCCCTGGTTTGCATATTCATCCCTTACATGTGGGCAGCAACAACCGGTATTTGAGTTGGTTTAAGAGCTGGTTTGGGTGCTCCTCGCATGTTTGGGACTACATTTTGTTTACCAAAAGCTTATGGATTGGTAGAAGGTTGTGGATTACTTGGAGCCAATGGTTGTCCCTCACCCAAATTTCTCCTTTTGACCTTGTGTTGGCTATAACACCTTGATAGGGTATTTGATTCATACCATAGAAATCTTCAACCTACCAATTGACAAGAGTAGTTTTGTTCGTAGAGATGTTCCTTGGCGAGGTGCTTCTTACTACTCGATCCTCTTCGTGGTGGATTCTTGCGACCCACCAATGATTTACACCATAATAGCCTGATTTAATGCACCGTTAAAGCACATTGATTGGTTATGTGGTCGACCGCACGGAAACACCAATCATATTCTTGGGCCATGTTATTTTGCACCAGCATTTTCAAAGCTCGGATGTGGATGCAACATTGAGGTTATTGGGCTGAAATGGTCTCGTTGACAGGAGGCCTTGCTTGATTCTGATTTAGAGCTAGATTGGGTGGTCTTTGAGGCTGATATGGCTTCCTGTTAGGCTGAGCTTGAGGCTGGAAGGAGGGTCTAAAACCTTGAGTTTTCTACCTTTTGAGTGTAACCATATCATTACCTAGATTTTGCAATTGCTTCATGACTTCTTGAAGCTCGTTTGAGGCACTAGAAGATGAAGTAGAAGCTTCATTTGAACTCTAATTTCTAGGAGTGGGAATAGAAGATAAATTAGGCACTTGGCTAGTACTTGGGCTCTCTAAACTTGGATATAATGGCATTGGAGGTCTAAAAGCTAGCTTTCCATTGAATCAAACAATTTTCAGCCCTAATGGCAATGTTATAAGCCATAGGGATAGTTATGCCTCCCATGCACCGAATCAACATAGAAATATCAGAATTTAGAGCTTTGAGATAATAAAGAAAAGCACCTTCTCGTTGTTGGCCTGATCGCCACTAGGATTCTCTCCCAAGTCCTTTGAAATTTGAAATTAAAATCGATCGTTGCTCTTTGGGAGATCTTTTTATAGTTGTCGAGTTGCTCCAAAAGGGACAAGTTGTCTCCCTTTTCCCCAAACTACTCATGGAGGGCTATACATAGCTGATTCCAATTTTGAATAGAACCTGAGGCAAGGCTCCTTAACCATTGTAAAGCTTTCCCCTTGAATGAGGATGCCAGCAATTTGACAGCAACTTGCATCTCATTGATTTCATGAATTACACAAAGGTTGGCAATGTCTTTAACATGATCACTAGGAGTAGTCTGGTTCTCTCCAGTGAAGTATGGAATGTTCTTCAATGCTGCAACTGGGATTGGATGTTGTGCATTGAGAGAAAGTAGGCTGCTACAAAGTGAAATTGACATACGGATTCGGTGGGTGGTTGCATCATTCGATTGGCCCGAGAACCCTTGTTGATTGGATGAAAGGCCTACCAGGTGGAGGTGTTGAAAAGGTTCTATTAGGTGTAGACGGAGATATTTGAGCTCTTCTTCCCCTTATCTCTCTTCCTGGAGATATGTGTAGATGAACAAACAATCCTTCCTCTCTAGTTATTGACCTGGTCTGTATTCTTCTCATAAATTTTCCAGGCTTGGACTGCTGAAACCAGTGGATTATGCTTCTTTTGGAGTTGCCAGATGTGTGATTTTAAGCTCCTTCAAAGCTGGAACTTACAACAAGTGCACATCAATCTTGTTGCAATAAAAGTGAAGACCTCTAAGGTCCCACCGAGCGTGCCAAAACTGTTAGTGTAAATCAGCAGCACCCCCTGGATGTTGATCAGATTTCTAGTTTGATCATTCTAAGCATCCAGTGTGATTGCACAACATTGAAACCTCTCTCCAAGTGTGGGACTTGTAAAATGAGAGAGGAATCTCCAGATTAGAGGCTGGTTCCTCAAACTCCTCTGATCAGATCTGTTATTTGCACAATTGCAGAGGTTTGAATCCTAATCCTACTCTAAATTCCAAGGAGACAGAGATAGAAAGTGCAAAAATTGAAACTAAACTAATAGGTGATACACCAAAGGAGGAGTGGTGAACACTTCTAGTTCTGCAGATAGACACAGATCATGGAATGCAACATAAACATCATGCACAATCGATAATATGTAATTTAAAGTCTGAAATGAAGCAAACAACACAACCAAAGGATTGAAAACTGATCACAGAGCCTGTATTGTCATTTCCACTGTCAAAATCCTTGCATTACAACATCAAAAGGTAGAAAACCTGTTACAACCATCAAGAGGTCTGATACTTGCAAAAATCACTTGTTGAAGGTGAAAGAAGAAGCTTGCTATCCAAATAAATGTTCCCCAAAAAATGAGCCAAATCTAGCTTTTACAATGCATGGGTCGAGCCCAGGAGAGAGAAAATGTGTAAAAACGTGGGAGCCATTCCTCATTGAATGAAGATGCATTAAAATAGCATGGGCATCCTTATAGACCCATGCCCTGACATTTTGGCCATGCTGAAGAAGAATGTGACCCATTTTGCATTAAAACTGGTTGTTGAAACGTCATTTCTGGCCATTACCACGTGCCAGAGACATTTCTTGATCTTATCTCTCCAAAATGAACCAAAATGCAAGATTGGCCTTGGAATCATGTAGAGAATTTCACCAACTTTCCATTGATATAAAGAACACGAAAATTTGAGCTCTGGATCGAAAGTTATGGCCATTTGAAGATTTATGGAAAAAACAGGCCGAAATCGGATCGGCGGGCAAAAAATTTGAATTGTTTACCCGTTTGGTCTTTGGAAAAAATTTCAAATTTTCCCCGCGCTCCACCACTTGGATGACACATGTTAGGCTCTGATTCATCTGTGGGCTCATCCTTTGAAAATTTCTTTCAGGCCCTTCCTTACAATTTTTTTTTTGCCACTTGGACATGTGGCACTATTTTATTGGCTCGGGCTTGAGGGGCGCAATTTTACCTTGCGTCAAACACTTAGCAATTTTTACTTTGGGAAAAATTTCCCATTTCCCCGCACTCGCCACTTGGATGACATGTGTTAAGATTCCATTCGATGACGAGGGCAATGGCCAAAACTTTTACCTTTAAAAACTTGATGAAACTTGGAAAATTTTCTAAGTCCTTCTCCCTCCCCGCCATTTCTCGGGACGAAAATCTCCCGCTTGGCCGATTCAGCTTCCTTGTTCCTGTTTGTGGTCTTTTCACCTTTTCACGTCCCACGCATCCCTCTAAAAACTTTTATCCTGGATGTCCTGCATCGCTCGGGACAAATACCTCCGAACCGCCCGAAATGGTGTCCTTCGGAAAATCGGTCGATTCAAGCGCCCTCCTCATACTTTTGTCCCACTGTCCCAAACCATGTGAAATAGAGACTTAGGTGATTTTTCCTTTTCTTTCGGCTGATTCACTTTTTGTGTCCCTAGCGTCCCTACATCCTAACCGTCCCACGGACCGCCTAGGACAAAAATGTTCGACTTAGCTGATTTTCTTGCTTTTTCGGCCCCAAGCTTGGTACGACGAACCTCAGTACGACCCAAAATGCTTTAAAACAGTCTTGCAACCTTTTTTTTGCATTTTTCCATTTTCTCAACTTGTTGGGATTTCTTCTTGGATGGGAGTTAGAAAAAGGCCAAGGGGACCCGAATCAATCTTACTTGCTCAGGATGAATAATTTGATGCATGCTATCAAAATTACCTTGAGGGTGAATTTTGGATAACAATTATCTTGCTTGAACTTCATAATTAACTCTAAAACATTGACCAACAAAAATATTAGAAGCTCAAATAGCTAGAAAGTTCCCACAAAGTGAGAGGAAAAAGTACAAAGAGTATCGGGAACCTTAAAGGGGACTAGGGTGCCTATGGTACCCCATTCATGGCTAGGTTCCCGAGTCATGGCTCAGTTCCCTAGTTAGAAATAGGAAAATTTAGAATGATAATACAAACTTGGAAAATATATGTATAAGATCTAAAATAAAGATAGAAATCAATGCAACAATGGCCAAAGACATGGGTTAAATTTTACTCTCTTCTATTAAAAACCATATGAATAGTAATATAATACCAAGACTAAATAATGACTCAAAGTACATGATATTGTGTCTACATTTTCCCCACTTTATGTTGGTGAGCGAAATATCAAGAACATAAAGTAAATAGAGATGCGTACTGATAATCCATGTATAGTGATGTATAATACATTCCAAAGGACTAAATATAGCATGGGGTGATAAATAAACATGGAGCACATCTCATAGTGTCATAAGACAATCAAGGCCATAGTGGCTGAAAAACAAACAAGTGTGCACACAAGAGAAATGGAAAATCCCACAAACAAGAACAAATAATAACTGACAATATAGCAAACAAGCAAGGAAGAAAATATCCCTACATATTAAATGTTTTACATGAAACACACGTTATAATGTTATAAATGTAAAATTTATGTCAAATCATGTGTAAAGTAATGTAGTGTACTATGAAAAAAATGAAACAAAAACACATGTAGCATACGAATGTGGATACACCCAAGAGGTATTATGTCAAGGATTGTTGCTGCATATAGAATATTTGTTTTTATGATCAAAAATAGATATAAAGTTAACACACATGTTTATGGTAAAGATAATGACATATGGGATATCTCTAGCATGGGTAATAAAGTGAACATGTAATTGAAAGTGAAAACAAGAGTAAATACAATAAGAAAATGTAGTATGATATGGATGGATGAAATGGAATGCAAATTTACTGATAGAGTTGTGTGCCCCTTGAGTGAATGGAATTTTATGTAGTGAGGTTCATTTAGTATGACCCTCCAGTAGTCAAGAATGAACCATAAATGAGAGTGTGTCATCGGGAAATGGTCAAACTATGTGTTGTGTGTAGTGTGTTGTGATGAGTGGGTAGTGATGATATGCAACATAGAGATGAAGTAAGTGTAACCCTATAGCCTAAGTTTATACATAAAAAGATGAATATAAAAGGAGTGGTGATGTATCCTAAAGCTTATACCACTACAAGGTGATGGAATAGGTGACGATTTATCCTATAGCGTATGTCACGAAACAATGAGTAGAAAAAGTGATGATGATGTTTGATGAAATGATGATGTAGCCTACGATGTTTATTACTAAGCTAGTAATTTTTCACATAATATAAATTTTAATGATGAACGCATGAATGTGGTGAAGTCTATTTTTGATGTATACCCTCAACAGTCCATTATGGACTATGAGACTAGAGTGCGTCATCGAGTAGTGATTAAAACACTTAGAAGAGAATGTGCAAAATGTGGAATACGCATAGTAGGGTGTATAACATATAATGTATGATGATTAGATGACATAATATTTGTAAATAGTAGATGTAATATGTAAGTTGTAGTATGTAAAATTCAAGATGACATTTATGATGTGTGTAAAACACACAACAAGTGATGGTTATGGTGTAATGTGAAGCATATGTAGAAGGTTTATGGTGGATGTAGTTAGAAACGCAATCTATATAACGTATAGTACAAGTATGTGGGGTTTATGTGTATATCATTCCCTCAATAGTCAAGTGTGAACTGAAGCACAAGAGTGTGTCATCAGGTAATGGTGATATAAGCATGTAGTAAGATGTGTATGGTGTATGTAAAGATATAAATGTCATGTAATGATAATATAAGATGCTTATTCATTCTATGGGGAATAAGTGTGATGATGCCCAAGTGTACTATAATGATGGACATATATGTAACAACACAAGAGGTTCCATTTCATTATGGGAGATATTTTTCTATGTCATGATAAGAGAGAGGTACAACATAATGGTAGGATGAAGAAAATTAGGACCATCGACGATGTAATATTTTGAAATGTGTTCCACCCATAAATAGAAGGAGTAGCTGCTTTGAAAAAATGAATTGGAAATGGAAGTGGAGCAGGATGGGAATAAATCTTGAATGTGAAAAATTTGGTGGTATTGATGATGCTACAAAAGACTCGATAAGAGAATAAAGTTGATTAATTTTGAGAGATGGTTGCATACTTTGACTTGGTAAGATGTAGATATCTTGAGAGGAGGAGGTGATATATTGATTTGTTGAAGTGGTTTCTTAGGTGGTGCTTGAATTTTTGTAGAATGATCATTAGAAGTGATAGCGTGATTCTCATTAGATATAAATTAATTAGGTTTAGGAACCCATTGAGAAGCAACATTTGTAGATGGGCATGCAACAAAATTTTGTGTAGTGAATGACATAAAGACCTAACACTCAATATGTTTTATTATTTGTTGTAAAGCGTGATAATAATTGTCATTATGTCTATTGATTTGATGATAATCAAAATATGGATGACCCTCATATTTTTCTATCCGATAAGGAGGATAGTAATGAGTAGGCGGTAACGTGATCAATTGATGATTAAGGAGATTAGTAAGAATGTTATTTTTTTAGTATTGCAATCAAGGGTGAGCTCTTGTAATGGTATGTATTGAGGCTCACTAATATCAGCACATGTAGTAAACATAGAATGAAGATGAGATGTAGAAGAAGAAAAAACATGAGCCTAAGAAACATCCCTAAGATGTTGGATATAACATTTTAGAGATGTGATCATGGATTCTATAGCCATAAATGTGTCTTGAAATAAATAATGAATGGATTGAATGGATTCCAACATGGGGTTATTAGATGGAGGATCACAAAGACTAGGGTCATAAAAAAATAGCACTCATTGATGTGGCAATGTATTGCTAGGAGGTACATTGTGTTTAACGTTTTTTTAAGAATAGATTGGTAATTAGGATGCATCTTAAGAAAATTAGACAAATAAATTTGAGGAATTTTGGAATCCATGATAGAGGAAAAATGAGGATCCTAAACGTGAAAGTGTTCGGGTTCACCAAAATGATTAACTAGAATTGAAATTATTCTAGTGTACTTTAATGCTATAGGAGCAGTAAAATAACTAAATAAATGAAGTAATAAAATACTAAAATTATACCCAAGAAAAGTAATCTAGAGAATACGAAGCCCTCATGTGAAAAGAGGGTTAAGAAATACTTAGCTGATTTGAAGATTTCATGTGACTATGTCACGGTGTAGACCAGTGAATAGGAGGAGAAAATCATTTCACAAGAGCCTAAAAGGTACAAATCTAAGTTTTCTAGATAGATTAGGGAACTTAGAGAGGGATAGGGGCACCTGTGGGTGCCCTGGTCTAAGATCTAGGTGCCTTGGTCTCGTGGAAATCGAAAGAAAACCTCCTCTATAGTATCACTGGATGTTCACCTATGTTCACTTCCTCTCACATAGATGTCGTTGTGTGATCACCTAAGCACCGAAAAACTTGCAATGGAAGAATCACATACAAAATCACAGATAAAGCATTAAAACCCTAAACAATAAGGATGCATATGAAGTGTGATGGTTGCTCAAACATGCACCCACATCTCGATCTAGAAGGATCGAGGTTTTTAAGACAAAATGGAACCGTCCCCAAGTTGTGGGACCTTTCGTGCTTCAGATGGATATATAGAGAAGGCCAATTCCTCTATCTACTTCTACTACTACTACTACTCCTAGAGCTGAAAGGGGAAACTAAGATAATAATTCTAAGGGACCAGGGGATAGAAGGAGGACATGAAATAAAACTACACTAAATGGTGATAGCACCTTAAAAGAGGGATGAACATTATCTATTATGAGTGAGAATGAAAGGAAATGCATGAAAGGAGGCTAAGCATGAGTAGCACAGTGAAACGCGTATTCACCAGATCATTCTCATGGAACAAAACTAAATATAGGACTGTAAGGGACCTAAAATAGCACAACCAAAGACACAACATAAAAGAAAAGGAAAGAAGGAGAAATGAAAACATGTTAGGATAGAGAATATTCAACAAATGATGCTTCTATTACTTCTTAAACACACAAAACTATTACAATGATGAAATAGGCCGATATCCACATGCGAGATCTTGATCTAGAGGTCTACAACTCAAAATAAAGAAAATATGGAGTCCTTAGCAAAACACGTTAGGGTCCGAGTGTCCAACATAACAAATGAGTCTATCTCTTACATTTATAGATGAATCCATGGAGGAAGAAGGGAAGGAGGGAAAACCTGAATTTGAAACACAACCACCAATAAGAAGCATTGAATGCCTGTAAATCCACCTGGAGATCTATGAAATATGCTTCCTAAGCCCATCTCGACATGTTAAATAAGAAAGGAGAATGAACCATATCAAATCAGGTGGTTAGAGCAATCAGATCTACTCATTAATGCTTAGAGATACGTTTTCCCATTTCTCACCTACCAAATCCACCAAGAATTTGAATTTGAATTTTTAGCATTGTAGCTGATGTGAGCAGATTTCTTACAATTCTAGGCACATGTTGATATGAGCTCTATAGAAAAAGATACGACTATTAGAAGATGTCAGAGTCATCGGTGCACGCAAAACATGTGGCGCACACAGATTGGGTTAAATGATGGCCAATTGTGTAAATATTTTTCATTTCTACCACATGTCACTAACTATTTTGTTGTAAGGATTAACTTCCTTGTTGGTGCACTTTGAATGGTTATGCATGACACACTTAAGCATGTCGAATATTTCTGGCATAGAAGGTCACAAAGATGGGTCTAGGGAGAAGAAAGAAGGAAAGTGCATAAGGGAATGTACCGAGGAAAAATGAAGCAAACTCATGAGCAAAGAGCTGTTGGTGAAGGCGTAACTATTACAAAGTAATAGGTGTGGCACACGAGAGGGCCAGGACTTAGCCGATTGAAGCAAGTATGAGGCAAGCAGGAGGAGTGAAACAAAGGGGAAAAGAAAAGGGCATGTAGGGAAGTCTGTGAGCAAGGGAATGTGCCAAGTGATCTTGAGCACACACAACACCGCAATGAATAACTTAGATCCGAGAATGTGTATACAAGTTATCCAAGTAACTAGGAGAGTTATTTGGATAACAAAGGGGTCAAATTGTCCTCAACTGGAAAATGGATGGAATAATCACCAAAAATTTCACTACATCTCAAACTCAATGTATTGCTAGGTGTGTGTGTGTGTGTGTAATTTTTCTCTAGGTTTCTCTTGTGCCAATCTCACTTTGTGAAGTATCAATAAAATAACTAGATGTGGAATGTAGTAATGTGTGCATGAAAAATAGTAGACTCCTCTTATGAATCGTGATACGAGATGAACCAATCTTGTGGGCCTTGTGATGGAGCTAGATGGATGCAAATATAGCTTTAGATTCCTTTGATAGATGTAAATTTTGTCAAAAATAACTCCCCTAGTTATTTTGACAACTTATGTTTTATTTTGACATTGATGTTTCACATTATAGGTTGCACACTCTCAAGTTTCTTTCTTTGACACATGTTATGTGACTGTGGATCTTCTATGCGCCTGCATGTCTTGCTTCATTCTTCCTTCTATTTCCTTCTCTACATTCTACTATATACTTATAATTCCCCTTTGCACCTTCCCTTTGTGCGGAACTTTCATTCTAAATTTCTACGCACCCCTCGCACGTAGATCCGAAAACTTGCCTTCTAAAATGGCTAAGTCCCTAGGATTCCTCTTGTGTGCTTGCATACAAAAAATTACTGCACGCCCATTTTCTTATGGTATTGTTAGTTGGATGCTCATGCCCTTCTTCCATACATTCCTTTTGTAAGTATTCCTTCTTTCCTACCGCTCGTTGCATTCATGTACCTTTCCTTTTCACACATACCTTTGCAACTCTCGCTTTTGTGCCTTATGTCTTATGCACCAGTCATTATGTGACATCATCTTTCATACTTGAGTGTGGTACATATAACCTATCAAAGCACAAAAACAAGGTGTCAAATCTAGAAAACTAAATGGTGCATGATGTGTAGTAGAAAAGACAAAACAAATCAAGAGTTGGCTGATTTCCTTAGTCAATCAAGTGCACGCCATGTGTCATTGCATGTTAGAGTGACCTTACACTTCTAAAAATAATAAATTCTCTTTGCGGTGCTCGGGATTGGTGCGTGCATGGGCTTATTAGAGAGCTATGACACAAGCTACACATTAGACTATTCAAATTCAAATCTAGGCAGGATTTGGTAGGCATAAAATAGGGAAACATCTTTTTGATCATGAATGCACACATCTAATCAACCTAAACTGCCATATTTCAATCGAGATATCACTTTCTTCCTTCTTCCACATGCCAAATAGACTTGGGAAAGTGCATATGACAACAGAGGAATTTATCACTTGTTGTTGGTGGTTAAATATTTGAATATGAGTTTCCCTCATTTTCTCCTTCTTTTATCTCCTTCTTCTTCTATAAATAATGAGTTCTTCTTTATAAAAAGGTTCCCTCTATGTTGTAACCACACCATGCCAAAATGGTGGCTGAATTCAGATGGGTTTCAAACCTTGGCATGGTCTCGTAATGTATTCTTTCCTCTTGCCATGAATGTAAATGATTGTGCATCCCTTAAGCAATAAAATCATGTTTTATGGAACTCATGCCTTCCATTTCTCGTTTTCATTACATCTCACCTCTCTATTTGAATTTTCTAGCTTTGTTGTGTGTATACCTACCTACAGTTTCCATGTTAATGTGTTGTGTACACTAGAAGGCCGAGCCCGCATGTTGATTTGTGGCATGCACCATTTGTCCTCTTCTCATATGCTCTCTCTATTTCCTTCTTTGCTCATGGAGAGAGATCGACCCTTTCCCTGGCGTTATCACCTTCCTTATCTTAGGATTTCCCCTTTCTACACATCCTTCTATCCTTGGTCCCTTAGCATGTTTAGTCTAGGATTTTCTTTCAGCATTAGGAGTAGCAGTAGCGTTAGAGGTAGGTAGAGGAACAGACCTTCTCTAGAGATTTGTCTCAAGCAAGCAAGGTCCCACAACTTGGATATGGTTTCATTGTTGTCTTAAATTACTCAGTTATTCCATATTTAAGACACACATGTGTGTGTGACCACCAATAGTTTCGACATGCCCGGTGGGAAAAGAGTGAAGAGATCTAAATTTTCATCTTAGTATGTTTGATGTGTTTTTCTGAGATCTATCCTTTGGAGGAATATTTCAACAAATTTGGTGACTCCAATGATCCAAATGCACCCATTATTTCATTTGCAAAGTAGTCTCCCCTCCTTCTTTCATTTATTTTTCCATGTTTCTATTGTTCTACCTTCTTATTTTGAAGTTGTGTAATAATGACTTCTTTCCATTCATGGAATTCCCACTTGTAGCAGCAAATCTATTTCCCTTCATCACCACAATATCAAAATCCTCCTCCAAATAAGTTTTATAAGCCCCATTACCTAGAAAATGCATATAACCCACCTCCTACTGATATGAATGGTTATTTTTCTGACCAGGATGTTTATGAAGAACATGTTTATGTAGATGATGGAAAAAATCCATGGTTAAAGCTGAATTTGAGAGGCACGTGCAAAAAATGGACATGGACATGATGGAACTTAGGGTCAAATGCTCCATAACTGCAGTTAAGGTTGTCTTTAAGGTCCCTTTTCCATGGGTTGGCCTTGTACCTGGTTGGTTTAGGACCTAACAGAAGATGCATTTTCTCACTGAAATGTTTCCCCAGATCACAGAGTGGGTGGAGTTAATGGAGTATTACAAATATATCATGTAGAAACACTATCAATGTGAGAACTCGCACTACCATATTATAACCATCCCACTCCTATGTGCCAACCTACATCATCTCAACATGTTTCACTGTTCCCAACTTCTTGTGCACTACCCCCACTAAGATTTCCATCCCTTCTCCCTCTTCCCTTCCATCCCACCTTCAGTTCCCTACCATTACCCCTTTCACATGCACATCCATTCCTTCATCGCTCACTCCTTTCATCCCTCCCCACACATTTCCATTCATCCCTGTTTGCGTGCCTTCCACACACATCCTTCCACTTTCTTTCGAGTCCCCTCTATCTAGATGTGCTAAAAACAAACAACCCCTTGCTTTTACGCCATCCCCAACTAACATCATCATGTCCAATGACTACAAAATAGATGAATAATGGTATAACTCATAAGACTCTAATTGGGATGATGAGATCATCGGGAACCTGTTTCAGAGGAAAACTAGTTAGTTATAGAGGTCGCAGTTCATTCTTAAGGATATTGAGTTGCTTGTAGAGGAAGAACCTTACATGCCCCAACTCTATGTAACCTAACCTATAAGTAGTCACCTTAAGAAGGAGAGTTTGTAAGAAAATCCCATCTGTGGGATTGAGCTTCAAAGTAATGGTAAAATCACAAGGATTAGGTCATGCCCGATCCAATATTTGGCTAGTCTAGAGCCAAAGATAGAGTTTCAGCGGCCATGTTCACTCCGAACATGAGGTTGAGCTTCAAAGCATGCCAAAGGTCAATAGTAGTGCCTCACGAGATCCAAGTGTATAACAACTTCGGGAGGTATATATTTCATTTTTGATACTTTAAGGATGGTAAAACACCATAATTAAGTTAGTTTTTCACTCTTGTTTCTAACGATGTTCAACACCAAATCAATTACATGGTCACAATTTTTTAGGAAGGAAGTTACTTCTCCTTTCTATTATATGTTTTACTTGAGTGCCCTCTACCTCTAGTTAGTTTAGGTTAGAATAGGTTTTTTTCAGTAACACAAGTGTTTGTGCACACTCTACATGTTCCCTTTGGGACATGTATGATTTTCAAATTTTGTACATAGTGTTGTGCTTCTATTTCGAGTGCACTCCCTCTGGCACCTTTCCTTTCTTGTTGTGCCTGTGCACCCCTTTTTTTGCTTCCTAGGATGATAGTTGAATTTTTGTAAAGGCAGTTCCAATGGTCAGTGCATAACTTTCACTCTCATCAATCCAATTTAGAATATATTCATATGAGATAAATAATTCAGTTGAGTTTGAACAGAGCTTTAAGTGATTCCGGGGTATTGTTCAAGTTGTAGATCGATATTTAATTTTAGGGCTTAACTCCATGCCGAATGGATGCTTCTAAGGATACTGGTCCCCTCATCTAGTAGGAAGATGACCCCTAAAAGTCACCAAAATGTTCTCTTAATTAGCTTCCCTAGTTATTTTGACAACTTATATTTTATTCAAACTCCGATGTTTCACATTACAGTTGTGTGCACTCAAGTTTGTTTCTTTGGCACATTTTATGTGATTGTGGATCTTCTCGTGCACCCCACACACATTGTTTCCTTCTTCCTTCTTCTTCCTTTTCCCTACATTCTACTATCTCCTAGCATTTTCCCTTTGTGTCTTCCCTTTGTGTAACAACTTTCATTCTAAGTCATCATGCACCCCTTACACGCACCTCTTCATACTTGCCTTCAAAACTGGTTAAGTCCCTAACATTCCTCTTACGCGCTTGTATACACTGAACTCCCACATGCCCATTTTCTTGTAGTCTCCGTAGTTGGATGCTCACACCCTGCTTCCATACTTTCCTTCTATAAGTATGACTTCTTTATTTCCACACATGTTACTTTTACACACGTACCTTTATGCCTCTTGCTTTCATTTCTTGTGTCTTTGCACCAGTCATTATTCCATGTCATTTGTTACACTTGAGTGTGCTACATGTAACCTATCAAAGTGTGCTAACAAGGTGCCAAATCTAGACAACCAATTGGTGCATGAAACATGGTAGAAAAGATAAAACAAATCAACAATTGGTCGATTTCCTTAGTCAATCAACACGCACCATATGTCATTGTGTGTTAGAGTGAATGTAGACTTTTAACAACCATAAATTATCTTTGTAGTACTCAGATCAGCATGTACTTGGGCTTATTACAAAGATAATGACACAAGCTAAACATTGAACTATTCAAATTTAATTTCAGGAGGGATGTGGTAGGAAGAAAATAGGGAAACATCTTTTTGATCATGAATTCACACATCTAATCAACCTCAACCACCAGATTTCAATCAGATCTCACTTTCTTCCTTCTTCCACACACCAAATAGACATGGGGAAGTGCATTCAAGAGCCTTGCAGGTGGATTTGAGGGCATGTATCACTTACTATTGGTGGTTTAATATTTAAATAAGAGTTTCCCTCCTTTTCTTCTTCTTTTCTCTCCTTCTTCTAAAAATAACAAATTTTCTTCATTGTAAAAATGATCCCTATACATTGTAATGACACCATACCAAATTGGTGGCCAACTTCCCATGGGTTTCAGACCTTGGCATGGTCTTTGTAATGTATTCTTGCCTCCTGTCATGAATGTAAATGATTGTGCATCCCTTAAGCAATAAAATTATGTTTTGTGGAACTCTTTGTCTTCCCTTTCTTGTTTTCATTACATCTCACCTCTCTATTTGCATTTTCTAGCATGTTGTTTGTATTCCCACTTGTATTACTCTTGTTCATGTGTTTTGCACGTTGGAAGGCTAAACCCACGTGTTGATTTGTGGCATGCATCATTCACCCTATTCTCATACGCCCTCTCTATTTCCTTTTCCACTCTTGGAGAGAGATCGACCCTTTCCTTGGTGCTATCGCCTTCCTTAGCTTAGGATTTCCCCTTTCTGCACATCCTTCTATCCCTAGTCCATTGGCATGTTTAGTCTAGGATTTTATTTTAGCATTAAGAATCACATAAGCATTAAAGGTAGGTAGAAGAACTGGCCTTCTCTAGAGATCAATCTCAAGCATGCAAGGTCCCATAACTTTGAGATGTTTCCATTGTTTTCTCAAACGAATCGGTTCTTCCAGATCCTATACACAGGTGAAATTTTGACCACCAACAAGTAACCTTAGGTGGTAATAGTAAGTGCATAGTGCATGGTTCCTCATTATGGTCTCATAACTTCATATTTATATGGTTCTCTTGCTTGAATTTCATAATTAACCCCAAAAATGCCAACCACCAAAAATATAAGAATCTCAAATGGCTATAAAGTGCCCAAAAAGTGAGTGGAAAGAGTGCAAATAGGATCAAGATGCCCTAGAGAGGACCAGGGCACCTGGGGCGCTCCAGTCTTAGTTGGGTGCCCCAGTACCAAAAAAAAAAGGAAAAATGTAGAATGACAATACATATTGGGTAAGTATAGGTGTAAGATCTAAAATAATGATAGAAAGTAATGCAACAATGGCTAAAGACATGGGTTAATTATTACTCTTTTCACTTAAGAACCATATGAATAGTAGTATGAGACCGAGACTAAATAATGACTCAAAGTGCGTGATTTTTTGTCTATAATAGGTTCTTGAAGATTTGAAATGTATGTACCCCAAACTGAAAGGAAGGTTTTTGGTCTTTTTCAAGAGTCTAATGATATTTTTTTCGCAACTATGAATATCTTAGGGGATTCAATCTAAGCCTATCACATCATACTATCAAACTTGACCCAAATGTCAATTTAGTCGGGTAGAAACATAGACCATCGAATCCTAAGATAAAACCATTGATGAGGAAGGAACTCTACAAACTCATTGAGGCTAGAATTGTTTTCCCGATCAATAATTCCTCCTACATGGCCAAATTGGTTCCAGTTAGGAAGAAAAATGGGGAAATCAGATAGTGTGTGGACTTTAGGGATCTCAATAGGGATTCTCTTAAGGATCACTACCCTCTCCCATATATGGAACAAATTCTACAAATGGTGGCGAGAGAGGAAATATTTTCATTTCTCAATGGGTATTCGGGTTATAACAAAATAATTTTCAAAGATTCAATACAATTTAAAATGGATTTCACCACCAAATGGGGCACATTCACCTATAATAAGATGTCTTTTAAATTATTTAATGCTAGTGCCACCTTCCAACAAGGTATGGACATTGATTTCAAATGACTCATAAATGATATGATCCTCATCTACTTAGATGATATAATTGTGTATTAGGTAAGTGCATGGAAATGGGGGGCCAAAAAGGGGTCAAAAGTGACACCTTTTTCTTGAAATCAACAAAACCTTAACTTCATCGAATTAGTTATCATGCCTATGCTCAAAATTTGACAAATTAATTAGAATAAGTATCGTAGATCTCAAAATCAAATTTCTAAACTATAGTTTAAAAAAATTTGAGATTAATGTGCCCAAATGTGGTGTGCACAAAAATTATGATTGTTTTTGTCTTAAAAAGATAACAAACTATTGTGTGTGCGCCCCCCCCGCCCCCGCCCCCTCCCCATTTTTTTAGTTCTATAAATGTTTTTCTAAAATCCCTTTAGTAGAAATTTACCTAAGACCATTTCCAAGGTGCTACTAATGTTTTATAATTTTTGAATGAATATATATATATATATATATATATATATATATATATATATATATTCAAAGTGCACATATCCTAAAATGAAATATTTGTGTGTCCATCCCCATAACTTTGAGAAAAAAATTCTTTTTTTTTGTTTTTTGTTTTGAGTGCTCTTTAACGGAGTTTTAAAAAACCACTTTTCTTTTATTTGAATGAAAAAATTGTAAATTTTGCACCAAAATGTATACATAGGTATTTGCACGAAAACAAGGAACTAGTAAAATAAATTATGTATGAAAGCCTTAAAATAATCAGATTTTATAAAGAATTATATCGTCATAAAGGTAAAACTAATCTTGACATTGTAGTATTATTTATTTTTGAATATTATGTTTTAATGAATGAGATATTGGGGTGCACATGTCAAATTTTGATGTTTTTTTGTTAAACGTGGTTTTAATCAAAGCGAACACGACCCAAAACTATGGTTTGGAAATCCAAGGCAATTCCAAGCCTTTGGATTGGGAATTTCAAACCCAAAAATGTGAAACACATATGTGATATAATGTGAGCTCATTATAACACGCTCACATTTCTGTGTGTTATGTGGTATATGTGCTTGAGGCATGCTTCTATTTACAAAAACAAATGTTTGTAATTTAAATTGATTTTAGTAAATTTAAGATGTTAGGGTCACTATTCACCTTATGGAACTAGGCTCATAGCTCCATCTGTCACGATCTAGAAGATAGTTTTTCAAACTCTAACTGGTCAGTCGATGCACGTATTTTTAAGGATTTCAACATTTGGTTTGGAAGATAACATCCTCCGAAGGCCTAAAAATACCATTCCAAGCAAGTCAAACACACTCTAGGATAGTTCAAGAAATATATTAAGCATCTAGAGGGGATGTCGAGAGAATTTTGGAAGTGTTGGAGGTAATTTAGGAAGATTTAGGAAGATTTAGGAATATTTTTAGGGCTTAGGGTTTAGGGTTTAGGTTTTTGGGTTTAGGGTTTTTGGTTTAGAGTTTATGATTCAATGTTTAGGGTTTAGGGTTCATGGTGGTAAAATTAGGGTTTAGGGTTTAGGGCTCATGGCTCAGGGTTTAGGGTAAGGTTTAGATTTAAGGGTTTATGGTTTATGGTTGAGGGTTTAGAGTTTAGGGTTTAGGATTTTTGGTTAAGGGTTTATGATTTATAGTTTATGGTTAAGGGCTTAGAGTTTAAGGTATAGGGTTTAAGGTTTAGGATTTAGGGTTTTATATTTAGGGTTTAGGGTTTTAGGCTCATGGTTTAGGGTTTAGGGCTAAAGGTTTAAGGTTTACGGTTTAGGGTTTAGGGAACATTATTTAAGGTTTAAGGTTTAAGGCTTAGGGTTTGATTAAGGGTTTAGGGATCAGGGTTTAAGGCTAAGGCTTTATGTCTCAAGGTTTAGGATTGAATTCTTAGGGTTTAAGTTTTAAGGTTTACGTTTTGGGTTTTGGGTTCAGGGTTTATGGTTAAGGTCTTAGGGTTTAGTGTTTACGTTTTAGGGTTTATGGCTTAGGGTTTAGGGGTTAGGGGTTATGGTTTAGGGTTCAAGGTGGTAAAAATAGGCTTTAGTGTTTATGGTTTAGGGTTTTTTTGTTAGGTTTTGTTATCATGCAGATTGTGCACCAGCTTAAATTATTGAGTGATCTCGTGCAACGTTGGAGCATCCCCAAGGTGTGGAACCTATTCACCTTGGGATGAACCTCCAAAGAAGGGAAAATTCTTTTGGAACTTGGGGCACATGATTTAAGATCTATTTACAAGGCTAAAAACTTATAATGACTCTAATATACTATATTCATGGGGCTCGAGTTAGTAATAAAAATGAGGAAATAAGGTGATACATCAAAAGAGTATACGTAGATAATTTCCGATCTTCACACCAGAAAGGGTTAACTTGGAAAGGATAAAGTAAACATCACAATCCAATTCACCTTATGTTATTTAGACAAGGAAAATAATATACCACAGACATAAGAGCATGCATTTCCTTGTAAGACCCCAAACATACCTAATAGATAGATCAAATCTACTCAAATACACAATAAAAAAATCACAACAATATATGATATACACATGTCATACATCCCTTTCTCTTCATGGCAGTTAATGATAATGTAAATTTATAACAAAAGGAATATAATATTTCCACAACTAATATTCAAGATAACCACATCATTCTCCCACATATTGAAATAATATGTTCTGAAATAAAGGTAGGTGAATCACTTATACTAAGGAATTACACATTCACAAAGCATACATTGATCAACTATTAACACAATAAATTAGACATTTCATGGAAAAATATTGTTCTAAATATAATTGAAAGGCTCCAAAGTATTCAAAGCACTCTTCCAAGCTTGAAGAGTAACTTCCCCAATGATCTAAAAGTCCTTTTAATTCATGCACTTAACTATTTATAATTTTTTAGGTTGAGCCATTACAACTGAACCTTAACTAACAAGTTACTAAAAATAGAATGTAATTAAGTTCCAGGGAACATGCTCCCATAAAAATAGCAAAGTAGTTGCAAAGGTTTGACTAAGTCAACCTTGCAACTTGGACTGATCCAGAGCTTGGAACTGTCCTTTCATGGCCACCTAGCTTATCTTGATCTTGCAACATCTTTTTCCTCTTCGGTTTTCTCCTACTCTTTCTCCCACATAGTCATCCAATGCTTGTAATCAATGAAATTATTTATGATTCCTTGTAATTCCTCTTCTTCTTCCTCTTCTTCTTCTAGTCCAGTGTTTCAATCTCTCTTGCCACTTTAGCTGGAAACCTTTTCAACTTACTCACCACTTTCTTCAATTGACTTGTGAAATTTTGGCATGAGACCAACCTGTCAATTGAATCACTATTAAAAGTCCTAGTTACCTCATCATATTTATTTACCAAATATTTGAAATTTGATTTAATTTGATCCACTGGAAGGGTGTCAATATTATCATTGAAAAATTTGCAGTTGATATTATCAAAATCTTCTGAGATATCATTTAGACCATCCATTATTTCCACGTGTTTTTCATCCAACTTCTTGATCAAATATTGTAACACCTGGGATCTAAATTCCATAGCCTTCTGAAACTTGAAAAATTTAGAAATATCATCAATTACTTCTTCTTGAAGAAGTAAATCTGGATCCTCATCTCTAATCTCACCCCATGTGGTCAAATTCAGATTCAAATTATTGTTATCCTTGGAGAGGACTTCATCTATCCTACGGGATGGAGGTTCTTTCGGTTTGTAAATAATTATATAATTCAATAACTTATTTAATCAAAGGGTTAGCTTCTTGAAGCATGCATTCTATCCATCCATTCACTGATCTTCCCTTTTGACCTATCTTCTTAATCTCATGATATGAAATATCATCCAGAGCGGAAGAAATTGTCAGAGTAGTTGTAGTTGAAGGATTAGTGGTTGGAGTGGGTTGTGTTACTTTCCTTAATAGAGCAGTGAGTTATTCAAGCTTTGTCTTCAGCTCATATTTGGAAGCTTTATCTTTATCATACTTCTCCAATAAATTACCAAGATCCACTTACACATCTTGTTTAGAACCTTTATGAGTTGCTTTCCCTAGTGAAAACCTCTGATTTGATAGTCTACATCGTGATAGTATATTTCGTCTTCCCCTAAATGAGGGTAGAAACTTCCATGAATCTCTCTTGTTATTGGTTTATAGATAAACTAAAGATGATATTTGGCTGTTTGTCCAGTCTATTATGAGTAGGTTACAATACACTTAGATCAATTATATCTACTAGAGGCACCTTATTCTTTTACTTTCAAGTTTTGTGATATAACCATTCGGTATAGCAGATGTAGATGAAAGTGCCATAGCAGATTCAACACCGAAGCACTAGATAACACAATAACACTAGTAACATTAGTTGTCAATGAAATGAAGGTGGTAATGATGGATGGGGGTTGATGTAATAGCCTCAGGAGTGGATGCAACAAGGCTGGAAGTAGAATTGGAATGAAATGAAATTTGTAGAGGTAGTGAAGTGAAAACTAGAGACCCAATCATTTCCCCTACTAAGAGGATAGGAAGGGATGAAAATACTTGGGCCATGGATGGGGATGGAAAAGAAGAGATGAGTGTAGAAGCATAAGGTAATGATAGAGGAAGTGATAATGGAAGGGAAGGAGGGGGTGGAATATTTTATGACACAACTGGAGAATCAATAACTTTAACAACTTCTGATACTGGTATTATAGAGGACACACCTTGGAAGTAGGGGCCTTGGAAAGAGAGGAAATTCCAACAACAAATGAAATCTTCTTAGGAATTATATTGGCCTTTTGGGTAGACCTTTTTCCTTTTGTGGGTGTAGGGAGACTTATTGTTGGTTGGGCTTCTATTCTTATAGATTGATCCAACCCTTTGGGTGAAATTCCCAAGGTATCCAACCAATCATATGTTCTTTGTAAAATGGGCCCCGCTCTTTCCTTAGTATTACAATTTCCATCTTGATACCAATAGATCCATAGAAAAGGTTGATTGGAAACATTATTACCCTTGTATATTGGATCCAACACTTCATCATCATCCTTCATCCCCTCTGGAATCTCTAGAAAAACAAATTGTCTAACCTTATCCAAAGTAAGTCTTTCATATTCTTGTTTGATGATGATAACCTCATCCCAATAGTGAATCCAAATATCCTCTAGCTGAGGCATGTGAGAACCAACAAAACATGTTTCACTGAACTTACCCCAATAGTCAAAGTTGGTTCTGGGATGAAAGGTTCACAAAGTAACTTCAGACATTTCTACATCCACATTCTTTGCTTTATAAATACTAGCACAAGTATACCTTCTAATCAAAATGGGAAACTAGACTCCCACCTTATGCCATTTGTTTTGGATTTTGTGATAATCCAACAATTTTTGAACCAATTATAACAAAACCCATTTCACAAGTAGGGCATCCTAGTAACTTGTTAGGGGCAACCAAGAAATCAAGTAATCTTGTTGTATGTAAATGTTGGAAACTGAAGATAAATGGATCCCCACTCAAGTACTTATTTAAAATCCTCATCGAAATACTTTGATTCTATAAATTCTTGTCAAAATGATAAAGGAGAAGAGTGAAAAAATCATCATTGACCCTATGGAAATGTCTTCTTCCCTCATCCATCGTGATTTGAGGATAAATTTCATAAATCAGTGATGTACTTCTAACATCTTTTGTATTTGAACCATTGAATTCTGCCATGGCAGTTGCAACATAAACCAATAAATAATTCATGTAAAAGTTTTTGTGAAGAAAATACTTTACTCAATTGAAAACAAATGGAGCTACTAATATGCTCTCCCCATCGTATGAATTCTTTGTTCTTTTTAATAGTGGCAATATACAAGAACATCCATTCTTGAAATTTCCTTACCAAAGTGAGACCTAAAACTCGCTAAATAACACAATGAGATCATTCATTTCCTAAATGAAATCCGATTGAAACATTGTCTTAGGAAGTTTGGTGACATTCTTGGCTAAGTATCTCTTTATCGGACTTTTGTACACATATTTGTTTCCTTATCCCGTTGTTCAATTGAAGCTTCTAGTAAAATTTTTGCATACCCCTCAACATTTGGAAGTTTAAATACATCTTCAAAGAAGTCAGTGTCCAGTCTAATTACAACCTTTCCATACTCATTTTTTATTGATTTGGAATCTTGATTAAAATGGGTTGTTGCGGCCAAGATGAATTTAGGACAATGCATGAATGGAGGAAAACTAGTAGTGAGAGTAAGCTCTTTATGATATATAGCCTTCTTCCAAGACTTCTTTGTATGGGCTTTTAACCTTAGCCAAAAGTATATAAAATCTACTTTTCAAATATTAGTATCCCCAATATTTCCCAAGTCTGAGGAAAGGAATGAGTGAGGAGAAACTCCTAAAAATGTATACTTCATCTTTTATTTTCCCTTAGATGTGGAGGTTGACATTTAATTCAGAATTCGGAATCGAATGGCCTTTGGAAATTTCGTAAAAACTATAAAAGCTCCTAAATGCCAAGTATGAAAGTCTAAAAAAAAATTCAAAAAGTTTTTGACTATGAAGTCTAAATCTCTCGAAAACCCTGAAATAGTAGACCTCTCGAAAAGGAAAATCTAAAACCATTTCCTCTAGACCTCATAAAAGCAAAACTTCAAAAATTATAAAGTAAGGTTCTGAAAAGGAAACTAGGAAAATCAGAAATGACCGAAGGGAACAAAATAAAAATTGAATACTTGTGAAGATCTGGAAGGAATTGTTGTACAATTTGGATTATATTCTTGTACATATTGGAATTTATAGTTGTGGGAATCAAATAACATGATTGAGGGAAAAATGAAAGATGATGTGGGTTCCTCTTTTAAATAAGAAAAGAAGAACAAAAAGAGAATAAAAATAAAGAAAACCCAAAATTATCATAAAGAAAGAAGAAATAACCCAAAAAAATTTACCTTGAAAATGATGCCTCGAAAGTAAAAATGGTTTGGTAAAAATCGAGTGTCAGAGAAAAATCTAGGTGAAAATGACAGGTAAAAATTTGATTTTATATAGAAAAACTTGGAAGCAAATCTTAGAAACCAACACATGGGGGCAGTTGAAAATTAAATTCTTATAGAAGATCCAAAATCGTAAACCCCAAAACTCTAAAATACAAAACCCAAAGTCCAAAACCTCGAAATTTCAAATTTGTGAAATTTGATAACTTTGAATTTTTGGAATTCAGAACTAGGGGGACAAAATTATCAAAAGATAACGGAGACTCTAAACGTGAAAGTCCAAAGTTCCAAAGTTCTAAAATTTTGGAAATTTGTATTTTTAGACTTTGGAACTCGAGGGACAAAATTATCAAAAGATGATGGGAGACTCTGAAACCCGAAAGTCCAAAGTTCTGAAATATCAAAACTTCAAAGTTTCTGACTTCAGAACTCTGGTAAGGAATTTCTCCAAAAGGCAACGTAAAACTCTGAAACCTAAAATTCTAAAGTTCCAAAATTTCAGAACTTCAGAGTTTTGGACTCTAGGACTCGAGTCGAGAAAAGTGAATAATGCCAAAGGTGACTCCAAAACCTAAAAGTCTAAAACTTTAAAATTTTAGACTTTTAAAATTCTCGGGAGTTAGAATCGCAAAGTCAAAACTTTGTTTCGTAGTGACATCTTCAAAGACTCCAAAGAAAAACCTTTGAAATCTAAATTCTAAAACTTCAAACTTTATAGTTTTGAAAAACTTAAAAATTTTAAAAGACTTTCAGTGCAAAAGATCTAGAAACAATTGAGTCATTTTTAAACATCTTGTTTGTAAGGAAATATTTAAAGGTTAACATTTGTGATGACCTCCAAGGAATGCTTTCCTACTAAGATTTAGGCCAGTAGAATTATACAAACCATTGGAAAAAATATTCCTGAAAGAAGAATACATTCAAAGCACACACTAAACAAAAGAAAACAGAAAAGCAAACATCACAATGTGCGAAGTACTTGGAGGAAAAGACAAAACAAACACTATACAAAAGAAAAACTACCATTAAAAGAAAGCTTTGAGATGAATCCTGTTCACATGGATGGGAAATTCTTCTCCATTGAGTCTTGATAATAAAAAGAGTTTTCTTCCTTGCAACTTGTGATAATATATGGCCCACTCTAGAGGGAATCAAATTTAGCATGCATACCTGACTTGGCTCTATCAGCATCCCATTTGAGAACCAAATATCCTTCATGGAACTCTCTGTTGGATGCCCTTTTGTCGAAAGATCTTTTAACATGAGACTAATGTTGTTCTAAGGTTTTCATTGATTTATTCCTTTTTTATTATAACTCCATCACTTTGGAATGTCCGATTATCATTAAATCATTTTCCATAAGTTCCAGTTGATGTGTCAATTCCAAGGAAGGTAGTTCTAGAGATAGTGAGATCTTAGTTTCCCTTCCATAAACTAACATGAAAGGAAAATTCTTGATATTTCTTTTGGGAGTGATTCCATCTACCCACAGGGAAGTCTTGAGCTGAGTGTGCCAATTTCTTCTATTGGTTTCCATTGTGCTTGATGATCCATATGAGATTTTTATTATTGTATTTACCTAACCCATTTCCATATGGGTAGTAATTTGATGAGGTTTTGAGATAAACTCTATTCTTAACAGCCCATTCAGTTAATTTCCAACTAAGGAATGCCATTGCATTATCTGAAATTACCATAAATGGAACTCAAAATCGTGTCATTATTCCCTCTATAAAATCAAGAACAACCTTTTCATTTCCCTCTTTTAATGTCATGACTTCTTTCTTACAAGTGAAATAATCTATTGCAGTGAGAACCCATTTATGTCCATCACTAGATGGAGGATTAATCATTCTAATGAAATCTAGTCCCCACTAAACAAAAGGTTGATCAACCTGAATTGGGTGAAGAGGGAGGGCTGTCAATCTCTGTTTCCCTATGAAAAAGGAACATTCCTTGCACGTCTTTACCCAGAGATGGACATATTTGAAAAAAATTGGACAATAGTAATCGGCTCACATAATCTTTGTAGCAGCTTGTTCGTGCATAATAATTTCCTCCAGATAAGCCATTGTGAAACTCTTCTAGTATCTTATTTACTGTTTTGGTCCCACGCATAGAAGGAGAACACCGCTCAAATCCCTTTTAAAGATAACATTATCTACTAGAACATATGAAATATAATGAAGATGGAAGGTTCATCTTTGATTTTTACTCATATTCATAGGGTATGATCCCAAGGAAAGGAAATTATCCATTCGGATAACCAATTGACCTAATCATCACCTTCATTAATGTTTAATAGCGTAACATCCTCATCACTTTTTGATTCCATGTCGTAGCAAGTTTTTGAGACAAACCTTTAACTCTAACAAGTTTGGTAACTTTTATATGTATGTCCTATTCCATCACCTTCGTGATCCATCCAACACACTTTTCGTTCATCTCTTTGTTCAGCAGAAAGTCCCCGACACCTAGATAATACACCATCGCCTGATTTTTTTGTTAGACAACTTATTCTTGAATTTCTTAAAATCTCGAATGACCACAAGGACTTGTTTTTAAACAAATGAATATCTCGAGCTCATAATCTTTGAGGGATTGACTAAAGAAAGTAATTGGCTATTGCATCGATCATTATTTTATTGGTTGAGGATACCCAAATGCTTTCCGACTGCAAAAGTGTAAAGAGTAAATTTTTATCAAATCTACGATTTACTACCATGGGAGCTTGAGAAATGGCCATTTTGATGGCTTTAAGACATTCCCTTCCTTATTTTTCCCATGAGAATGATATATTTTTATTTAGCATGGTTGTCGGTCATTTATTCAATGTTGCGAATTGAGGGATAAATATTTGCATGAAATTTATGGTTCCAAAAACTTTTTGTGACTTGGGAGTTATAAGGACACAATCAAATGAATCTTGGCGGGATCGATTGACATCCCTTCTATTAAAACAATATGCCCCAAAAATATTCCATCATGCATTATAAAAAAACATTTCTTAGGATTGAATGAAACCCCAAACTCCCTACACCTTCGGAAAACCTTCCTTAGATGCATGATGTGGTCTTATGCATGCTTAGAGTATATAGTTATATCATCAAGTTAAACTAAGATGATATCATTGATTAGCCCCTGAAATTCCATGTCCATGGATCTTTGGAAAGTAGCACTAATATTGGATAATCTAAATGGAATTTTATCATAGGTGTACGTACCCCACTTAGTAGTGAATGTTATCTTGAACTGATCATATTCTTTAACCAAGATTTGATTATATCCAGAATATCCATCAAGAAATGAAAAAATTGTAGTCCCGCTACTATTTGGAGAATCTGCTCCATCAACAAAAGAGGATACGATCTTTCAAAGAGGCACATTTCAGATCTTTGAAATCCATGCATAGCCAAATTTCTCCATTTTTCTTCCATACATGGACTAGATTGGCCACCCAAGATGAATGCTTGATAGGAAAAATTATATAGGCCTCGATGAATTTGGTGAGCTCCTTCCTCATTAGTGAATTGATTTTGAAATTAATTGGCCTTTGTTTCTGATGAATTGGCTTGATGTGAGTGTCCATTTCTATAATATGTTGTGCTAGACCTAGATCAAAACCACATAGGTTTTATTATCTCCATACAAAAATGTCGTGATACCCTTGACAAAGTTTGATGAAAGATTATTTTTCTTCGGCATTACATACTTTACCAATTTTCAAAAAAATTCATTTTCTAGCTTGACTTCCTCAAAATCTTCTTCTTTGACCACCATGTTAGATTTTTTCCTTTTGGCTTGATCACCTAAATTGAAGATGAATTCCAGAGTGAATAAGCGTTTCAAAGAGCTTGTTGATTTTCAATTGTATTTTTGATCGCCATATGTTTCTTGCAACTTAGCTTAACCTTTCATGGAAAAATTTACCTCTTCTTGTAGAAATAGGACAATTTTTTGGTCACTATCAAACACTTTCCAACTACTTACATTTTCAAGGATTACAGGTTGAACCATTATTTTGACATATTTCTGTCTTCTTGGTTTTGATATCAATGGGTATAATGTATTACGAGCCAATCATAGTAATCCTATCGACATCTTGATTTTGATTTCTAGGAACAACATGGATCTCAACAACTTAGAAATATTCAATTAAATCCTAGACTTGGTTCTTGTATAATATTAAAATATCATGTTTGGATGCACTATGTGTTGTCAATTGATGAACTACTAACTCACTATCTAAAAAAATGGTTAGGGCTTTAATACCCCTCTTTTGAAAAAGTTAAATTCCTTGCATAAGACCCTCGTATTCTACCACATTGTTCGTGTAACCGAACCGCAAAAAAGATGAGAAATATTTATCTCCTTTTGGAGAAATTAGTTGAACACCGACAAAGAATAATTTCCACATTCCATCGGGATTGCTTTGTGTTTTTAAAATTTTTGGTATGGTTATACCTTCTTCATGGATGTAGTATGTTCCCAACCTCATCTCTTCTAACAAGAATAAACCATCTTCTTCCTCTACTAATAAATCAGCATAGGGATTGTACTAATGATCTCCACTCACTTACATACAAGATAGTATCGTGAAATTCTTCCATAAGAGTGATTGGTTCATGATCAATATCTTATTCCTCTCGATCATGGATGGTATAATTCCCATTTATAGGACTAGCCATGTAAGGTTATACATGATTATGGTAGATTGGTTCCACCCTTATAGTTACCTTGGTTCTCAGACATCGAGTCTTGAGAATCATATGTGACAAATTAGGCTGATAGATAACCACCCTTTTTTGTAGTGAAATATTGTGATAGGTATATGGAAAAGAGAGGAGGGAGATCAATGAATGATATGTCTTGGGTGAAAGAAAAACTTGAGCATGCATGGATTATAAGTTGAAGTCCTTTGATGATGGACTATTCTAACAGTACTATGACTCTAGCCGTGAGATAGCAAAGTGAGAGGGTTTCTAAAGTTCAAAGGCTTGATATTTTTTTCTTGACTTGAAATTTCATTTTGAGGCTGATTGTTCCCTTGAAAAGAGGACAAGTTAGCCTGATCGTTGAATTTTTGGTTGGTATTGACGATTATATTGCAATTTTTTCTTCTTGAGTGCAACAAGCCCATTCGAAAAGTTTTCAGCAATGCCTTGACTTCAAATAGATAATTTAAAGGGGAGGGGGTAGACTAAACTGGTTTCTTGAAATTTTTTTGGATAGGAGAAATGGGAGGATGAAAGTTTGTAAGATTCAGAGAAAATGGCATTAATAGTTGTGGATCTATCTTTCTAGCCTAAATCAAGGAATTCTCCACTCTTATGGCAACTTCGTAGGCATCGGTAGTGTAGTCCCTCCCATGGACTAGATCATAACTACTACATCACTATTCAAGGCTCACAAATAGTACAAGAATGCATTATTTGGAGAAGGATTTATGAGTGTCGGAATCCTATTCCAATTCCTTTGGAATCAGAAGTTGAAATCACTCATGTATTCTTAGGGATATCTCTTCATGGTAGTGAGTTGTTCCAAGAGTGACAGGTTATCACTCTTGTCTTCAAAATGTTTACAGATATTTTCTCCCAACATGTCCCAAGTGGTTATAGTACCATCTTCTAACCCATGAAACCACTAAAGTAATTTTCCCTTGAAGGAAGTGGCAAGGAGTTTGACCACAACATTGTCTTCTGTAATATTATGTACTGTGCAAATGTTGGCTACATCAAGAATATGTTCCACAGAGTAATATGAGTTTCCCTTGTGTAAAAGGGAAAATTTTGAGTTCCACACTAGGTATAGGATCACGTTGAGCCAACTGAAGAGGACTTATTGTATTGAAAGGACGAAAAAAATTATTTCAAGGGATGCCATACCAATGATAGGTTGATTATTCCTGGGTGGAGGAAACCTTCCGTAAGGAGGATTTGAATGACCCCTATGAGGTGATGTTACAACTGGTGATGTTAAAATTACTCTTATCCTTATCCTTGGAGGAGACAAGGATAAATCTATATGTTGATAATTTCCTTTCTTTGAAGAAGCTATTGTCAAAATTATTTGCATAAGTTAATGCACTCAGATCTAAAATCCAGAGGTATAGAGTTGATAGGTACTTTTCTTTGTGCAAGTGAGAAGATAAGTACCATTTATCCCATCGTGTGTGCGAAAAATTGTTTTCATGTGGATCATGCACATGTTAAATTGTTGAGTGATCTCATGCAACATTGGAACATCCCTAAGGTGTGGGACCTTGTCACCTTAGGATGAACCTCCGGAGAAGGATGAATTCCTTTGGAACTTGGGGAACCTGATTTAAGATCGATGTGTAAGGCTAAAAACACTTTAAAATGACTCTAATCTACTCAATTCATGGGGCTCAGAGTTAGAAATAACAAATAAGGAAATAAGGTGATACACCAAGAGAGTATAATTAGATAATTTTCTGATCTTCACACCAAAAGGGTTAACTTGGAAAGGATAAAGTAAACATCACAATCCAATTCACCTTATGCTATTTAGACAGGAAAATAATATACCACAGACATAAGAGCATGCATTTCCTTGTAAGACCCCAAGCATACCTAATCAGATAGATCAAATCTACTCAAATACACAATCAACAAATCATGACAATATATGATATACACATGTCATACATCCCTTTCTCTTCATGAAAGTTAATGATAATGTAACTTTATAACAAAAGGAATATAATATTTCCACAACTAATATTCAAGATAACCACATCATTCTCCCATAGATTGAAATAAGATATTCTGAAATAAAGGTAGGTGAATCACTTATACTAAGGAATTACACATTCACAAAGCATACATTGATCAACTATTAACACAATAAATTAGACATTTCATGGAAAAATATTGTTTTGAATATAATTAAAAGGATCCAAAGTATTCAAAGCACTCTTCCAAACTTGAAGAGTAACTTCCCCAATGATCTAAAAGTCCTTTTACTTCATGCACTTAATTATTTATAAGTTTTTGGGTTAAGCCATTGCAATGAACATTAACTAAGAAGTCACTAAAAATAGAATGTAACTAAGTTCCAAATAACGGGCTCCCATAAAAATACCAAAGTAGTTAAAGGTTTGACTAAGTCAACCCTGTAACTTGGACTGATCCAGAGCTTGGAACTATCCTTTCATGGTTATTTATCTTAGCTTGATCCTGTAAAATATTTTTCCTCTTCAATTTTCTCCTACTCTTTTTCCCACATAGTCATCTCGATTCTTATAATCAATGAAACACTTTATGATTCCTTTTCGATATTTCTAGCCCAGATTATTACACTTCAAAACACTGAATAAAATAATATTACACTAAATTAAAAACATTTGTGATATTTTATTCATTGTTTGAGAATACATTATATAGATCAATTGATCTCCTAAAAAGGAGGATTCAATAGCAATCATGAATCCCCCTTATCTCTCCATAATCCACACATATCTCAAGCATTATTTTCTCCTATAGAATATCTCACACCCCTATCTATGATTTGTGCATTACAAATATTTACACACTCATGTATTATTTAAATAATAAATAATACAAATATTCAAACTATATGTTCACATTATAAACAAATATTTCCTAAAATTCACCCCCTTAGTGTGAACATGGGTGAGTTCTATCTAGCACCTACTCATGTTCTACAATCTGATAGTTTTCAAAGAGTACCATCAACTCTAATAGGTTTTCTAGTGGAACCATTAACCACTTTGTATGTGATTTTCGAAGAGATTCACAAACTCTCAAATTGGTTTTCTAGTGGACTACCAACCACTTTCATAGCAACGTACATGTTTCCCCACCCACATTTTACAAAAGAGAACAAAATATAGGAAAATATGTTCCTAACTATGAACAGGAATTATTTATCTGTTCTTTATTTACTACCACACATGTTGAAATTAAATACACCAGACATAACGAAAAAACATCGCCACCAAAGTAATATTGCGGCCTCATCGATCATTGTGCCTAATGGGAGGTCCCTAAAACACCTCCTTCCTCCATTTCCTCCAACCTCCATTGTGATACTGCTAACTCAGGTGAATTTGTCTTTGAGGCTCATTTACAATTCTATTGGGTGTCGCTTTCAGCCGATAATGCACCCCCTCACTATGGATGTCATGTACAAGTGAAAATGCATCTAATTTTTGACAAGTAAGGAATTTTTTAATTTATTTTTTTAGTTTTTGGACTTTTTGATACTGACTTAGAATCAACACAATGTCAACAATTCTTTACTTTGACCAATAATTTTTGACAAAATTAAATTTTGATATTGACGACATTTGACACTATTATGACCGACTTAACAATAAACACAACAATAACTTGAAAGACCACATAAAAAAATAGACTCACTAAAATTTGACAAAAATAACCTATATAAAATAAAAGGTGAATATCTATTGAAATAGATGTCCTGTATGGAAGTCTGCTTGCATGTTCCTTTGTGCAGTGGTGTGAAAGGTCTCAAGAAAAGGAATCCATGATCTCGTATAGCATTGAAATAGTTGGGAGTACATTACAGTGAATGAAATCCATGCTTTCGGATCTAAGGATCATGAATGAATTCTTCAAAAATCTATCACCCACAAGTAAGAAGAATAACATCACTGCCCCAACGCATTCTTCAAACCATCAAAACAACTTTGGATTTTTTTATTTTTCTCAAAAAATACGATCTAGGTTGATCAAAAAAATTTATAGTATTGTTAGAGAATGTATATCTTTAAACCTAATAAATATTAGAAAAACCTAGAATATAAAAGTATAATTATGAACAGATTTAGCTAATTTTTCAAATACATTTTTCATTCACAAGACAAAGGAACACGACTCTGCCCCTTCAGTGATATTAAAACTCCAGCATTCTCCCATCACTGATTTATCTCACTCACGATACCAAATGCTATTTATAGCCCATATTATTACACTTCAAAACACCGAATAAAATAATATTGCACTAAATTAAATAAATTCGAGATATTTTATTCATTGTTTGAGAATACATTATATAGATCAATTGATCTCCTACAAAGGAGGAGTCAATACCAATCATGAATCCCCCTTATCTCTCCATAATCCACATATCTCTCAAGCATTATTCTCTCCTATAGAATCTCTCACACCCCTATCTATGAGTTGTGCATTACAACTATTTGCACACTCATGTATTATTTAAATAATAAATAATACAAATATTCAAACTATATGTTCACACTATGAACAAATATTTCCTAACATTTACTTACTCTTCTTTTGGTCCACATGCGTAATGATTCACCATGTCCATTGTTTCAATCTCCTTGCAACTTTATCTCTGGAAATTTTTCAACTTACCACTTTCTTCATCAACTTGTGAAATTTTGGCATGAGACCATACCTGTCAATTGAATCACTATTGAAATTCTTAGTTACCTCATCATCTTTCTTTACCAAATATTTGAAATTTGATTTAATTTGATCCACTAGAAGGGCATCAATATTCTCATTGAAAATTTGTAGTTGATATTATCAAACTCTTCTAAGATATCATTTAGACCATCCATTATTTCCACGCATTTGTCATCCAACTTATTGATCAAATCTTGTAACACCTAGGATCTAAATTCCATAGCCTTCTGAAACTCAAACAATTTAGAAATATCATCAATTAATTCTTCTTGAAGAAGTAAATATGGATCCTCATCTCTAATCTCACCCCATGTGGTCAAATTCAGATTCAAATTATTGTTATCCTTGGAGAGGACTTCATCTATCCTATGAATGGAGGCTCTTTCAGTTTGTAAATCATTATATAATTCAATAACTTCTTTAATCAAAGGATTATCTTCCTGAAGCATGCATTATATCCATCCATTCACTGATCTTCCCTTTTGACCTATCTTCTCAATCTCATGATATGAAATATCATCCAGATCGGAAGAAATTGTCAGAGAAGTTGTAGTTGAAGGATCAGTGGTTTGAGTGGGTTGTTTTACTTTCCTTAACAGAGCAGTGAGTTGTTCAACCTTTTTCTTCAGCTCATCTTTGGAAGATTTATCTTTATCATACTTCTCCAAAAAATTCCTGAGAGCCACTTTCACATCTTTTTGAAACCTATTATATAAATCAAAGCACCCTCGGATGTAAATCGGGTTTCTAAGTTGATGTTTCAGGTGCATCCAAAGTGTGATTGCACAACATTAAAACCTCTCTCCAAGTGTGGGACTTGTAAAATTTGAGAGGCATCTCTAGATTAGAGGCTGGTTCCTCAAAATCCTCTCGATCAGATCTGTTATTTACACAATTGCAGAGGTTTGAATCCTAATCCTACTCTAAATTCCAAGGAGATAGAGATAGAAAGTGCAAAAATTGAAACTAAACTAATATGTGACACGCCAAAGGAGTGGTGAACACTTCTTTTTCATGAAAATTGACAAAATTTCATAAAATTCAACATGAAACATCATACACAAAGTGATAAGATGCAATTAGAGGTCTCGAAATGAAGCAAGACAATACAAACAAAGGACTGAAAATTGATCACAGAGTCTCGTTGTCATTTTTCACATCACAAAATCCTTGCATTTGCAAAATCAAAGAGGTAGAAACCTGTTACAATCATGAAGAAGGTCTGATACTTGCAAAAATCACTTGTTGAAGGTGAAAGAAGAAGCTTGTTATAAAAAAATGTTCAACCTCCAAAAATGAGCCAAATCTGGCTTTTACAATGCATGGGTCAAGCCCAGGAGAGAGAAAACATGTAAAAAATGTGGAAGCCATTCCCCATTAAATGAAGATGCATTAAAATAGCATGGGTGTCCTTACAGACCCATGCCCTGACATTTTTGGCCATGCTGAAGAAGAATGCGACCCATTTTGCATTAAAATTGGTTGTTGAAACGTCATTTCTGGCCATTACCACATGCTAGAGGTGTTTCTTGATTTTATCTCTCCAAACTCAACTAAAATTCAAAATTGACCCTGGAATCATGTAGATAATTTCACCAGCTTTCCATTGATATAAAGAACGTGAAAATCTGAGCTCTGGATCGAAAGATATGGTGATTTGAAAATTTAGGGCAAAAATAGGCCAAAATCGGATTGGCAGGCAAAAGTTTGAATTTTTACCCATTTGGTCTTTGGAAATTTTTTTCAAATTTTCCCCGCGCTCTGCCACTCTAGGTGCCATGTGGTGGCTTCCTATTGGCCGCGGGCCTCCTAAGGGAAAATTTCCCACAAAAACTCCGCCGAACCATAACTTGAAAAATATGAGGAGTTAGGAGGAAAACTTTATCTTCTCGGAAAGCCGAGAGAGAGCTCTATCCAATGGCGCTATTTTTAGAAAGATTTGAGTGACTAAAAATAAAAAATGGAGACTGAGGCACAAGAGAGGTAAGAACATAAGGAGTTAGCCACAAAAATGAGCAGGGGCACATATTGGATAACAATTTTGGCGACTCAAAGGGGTCATCTACCTGCTAGATGAAGATACCAGTTGCTTGAAGCAGTCCATTGGGCATGGAGTCATAAAATTTTCTGTTCGAACCCCAACTAACTTAGAATGTTGCAAGGAGGAATATGGAATATCACCTGATGGAAGCAAGGATTGCAAAACATCTCCAGGGACAACAAGCTTGTGCCAAAGCACTTAGGGAAAGAAAAACAACCTACAACAAAACAATGTGCACAAGCACTTGGAGGAATGAAAACCTAAGCTAATATTTACAAGGTGGAGAATTTCCCTTTAGTAGTAATGCTTTAGATAGATTCCATTGACTGGAATCTACAGTTCTTCGCCATCCAATGAATACAATTGGAAGGCATTGTTGTCCTTACACTTTGTGACCATGTATGGGCCACTCCAAATGGCATCAAATTTTATATGCCTTCCCAGCTTTTTTCTCTATCTCGCATCCCATTTTAACACTAGATCTCCAACTTGGAAAGATATACTCTTGGCTTTCCTATCAAAGGTCTTCTTGATCAAAGCTTGATCCTTCTCCATTGCTTGGGATGCCCGATCTCGATCTCTTGGAGCTCCATCAACCCCGCATATCTCACCTCCATGGGCCCAAACTCTAAAGAACTCTAATCGCTTCATGAGTTCCAATGTTGGCAACTCAAGTGACATGGGAAATATTACCTCTCTTCCATAAACAAGCTTGAATGGAGAATTACCTGTGGATCTCTTGGGAGTTATCCTATTAGCCCATAAGGCTGATTTCAGTTTGGTATGCCAAGACCTCTGATTCTCATCAAGAGTCCTCCTAATGATCCTCAACAAGTTCTTGTTTGTAGATTCAGCTTGGCCATTACCTTGATGGTAGTAGTTTGATGAAGTACTTAGGTAGATCCCATTCTTGACAGCCCACTCAGTCACCTTGGATCCAATGAATGTTAATGCATAATCGAGATTATTGTAGCAGGTATGCCAAATCTGGTTACTATCCCCTCATAGAAGTCCAAGATGCTAGACTCATTTGCTTCCTTGAGTGCTACTGCTTCAGTCCACTTGGTGAAGTAGTCTATGGCTATCAAAATCCACTTATTCCCTTGGCTTGAATTGGGATTAATGACTCCAATGAAGTCCAAACCCCATTGCATGAATGGTTGGTCAACATAAATTGGATGCAATGGAAGGGTAGCAAGCCTCTCTTTACCTGTGAAGAATGCACAATTCTTGCACCTTTTGATCCACGCAAAGCAATCACTGAAAATATTGGGCCAATAATAACTAGCCTTCATGATTTTTAGAGTCTGTCACTCTTGGTGCAAAATGACCACCAGTTGTTCCACCATGGAACTCTTCCAACACCCTATGAATCGATTTGTGCTAATGCATCTCAGTAGTACTCCATTCACATCTTTCTTGAAAAAAACACCGTCTACTATGGCATATGGGACAACCTGCAATTTGAAGTGTGTTCTTTGTGTTTTGTTCATCTCGGAGGGCATAGGCCTATGCTTAGGAAGTGCATTATACCTTGGGTCTAGCAAGGAGTGGGGACAACATTATCCTCTTCTTGAGTGCTACCTTGCACATGGCTATCTTGAATTGTCAAAACAACCTTTTGTTTATTACATACTCCTTTTTGCTTGCCCAGAATCAGCTGTTCACACAATCCTTTTCCTCTTACCAGCTTGGTGACCTTGATCTCAATGTCATACTCCATGACACGAGTGATCCAACCTGCCCTTTTCTCACTCAAATCCTTGTTGAGGAGGAAGTCCTTTACTCTCGCATGAGAGACCAACAACTGAACCTTGTTGTTTGAGACTAGATGCTTGAATTTCTTCAAGCTTCGATTTATGCAAGTACATGCTTCTCAAAAAAAATATCTCACCTCATAGTCATCTAGGCTTTGGTCAAGAAAGCAATTAGCTGCTCATCATTGTCATTGTCTCGTTGTACCAAAATGGTAGAAATGGTATCATTACCCCCAAATGCATAGAGGATGAAATCCTTGGAGAAGTCCGGGTTGATGAGAGTTGGTGCTTGAGAGATGGCTTCTTTGATTGCTTCAAAACTCTCCTTGCCTTATCTGTCCACTTAAAAGCCATGCTTTTCTTTAACATTTTGGTGACAGTTCGACAAGGGCTGCAAAATATAGGACAAACCTCCAAACAAAGTTTATTCTCCTCAAGAAACTCGAAGGGCCTTCTTATGGCTTCGCAATGGTAGTGCTCTTATGACTTCAACCCTCTCTGGATCAATTGCTAATCCTTCTTTGGAGACAATATGACCAAGGAGATTTCCTTCATCTCGCTAGAAGATACACTTCTTAGGATTCAAAGACACTCCAAATCTCCCGCATCTTTGAAGACTTGTCTCATGAGAGAGGTGGTCTCTGCTGCATTCTTTGAAAAAATAGTGATATCATCAAGATATATCAGCACCATGTTGTTAATCAAACCTTTTAACGCAATGTCCATTGCTCTTTGGAAGGTAGCTCCAGCGTTGGACAACCCAAATGGAATTTTCTTGTATGCATAAGTTCCCCATTTGGTTGTGAAGGCTATCTTGAACTGATCTTCTTCCTTCACCATAATCTGATTGTACCCTGAGTAGCCATCAGCAATGAAAACCTTTCGGAGCCGAAACAACTTGTAAAATCTGCTCCATAGAAGGAAGTGGGTAATGGTCCTTGAGAGATGCTCTATTCAAATCTCTGAAATCAACGCACAATCTGATCTCTCCACTCTTCTTTCTGACTGGAACTAAGTTGGAAACCCAACTAGAATGCTTGATTGGGAATATGATTCTTGACTCAATCAACTTGTTCAATTCCTTCCTCATGAGAGGTTCCATGTGTGGATTGACTGGCCTTTGTTTCTACCTGATGGGCTTAGTATTTGGATCCAACTCAATGGTGTGCTGAGCTAACTTGGGATTGAAACCTTTCAAATCTTTGTAGCTCCAAGAAAACACATCAGGGAACTCTTGACACAGCTGTATGAACTCATACCTTTCTTGTTCAGTTGTCATCTTTCCAATTTGCAATGGTTTGTTCTCTTCCACCAAGATGGATACTGAATCTTCTCTCTTGACCTGAATGTTTTCTTTCTCTTTCCTAAACTGATCATTGGGATTAAAAATGGACTCCAAAGTGATAAGTCCCTTGGGTAGCTTGTTAGTTCTTAGCTGTACCACTTGGTCACCATACTGTTGTTCCAATTTTTCCTAATTTTTAGCTGAGAACTCAACTTCTTCTTGTAAGAAATGGATGATTTGATGGTCATTCTCAAACACTTGCTAACTTACATTGTTATCCGGCACTGAAGGCCTCAAAATCACATGGATGTTTGGTTGTACCTTGTCCTTTTGAATGCTTTCCACAATATCAAAGGCTGCCCCAACTGCTGCAAGCCTGTCAGCAGCTTGGTTTTCTTTTCTAGGAATGGATTTTATGCTAAAGCCCTCAAAATCTTCAATGAGGTCCCACACCCTGTTCTTGTAGCACTTGAGTAGATTATTCTTGACATGCTACCCTTAACTTGGTTTACAATCAATTCACTATCACCAAAGACTTGCAAGTTCTTTATTCCTCTCTTTATTGCCCAATGCATCCCTTGCACCAAGGCTTCATATTCAACAGTGTTATTAGAGCATGCAAACTGAAATCTAAAAGTTGAATAGTACTTTACTCCTCAAGTGAAATAAGCATAGCTCCAGCTCCACCTCCGCACCTTGTCTACTCCTTGATCCATCAAAAAATAGCTGCCATACCTCATTGTCATCCTTGTGGTTTGGCTTGGTGATGCTAGGAATGGGCTGATCTTCTTGATGTATGCAATAGACCCCTAGCTTAGATTCTTCTACTTCTTGATAAGGATCAAAAGCATGCACCTTGTTTTCCCATTCATCAAGAGTTAGATCTGGGATGCTTCCAACCTTGGTGTTAGCTTCATCAGTGCTTGGGTGATCTTATTGATCAAATGCCGAACAGTTGGCATTGATCTAACTTGGAGTGTAGGGCTCAATGTGGAAGTTTGCAATAGGTTCAGACCTGATTGTAGCTTTGGTTCCATACCTCATTCTAAACAGCATGTGTGACTAATCAATAGACAAATATCCTCCAATCTTGGCTATGAAATCTCTTGACAAACATAGGTCAAAGAGTGGTGGAAGGTCTCATTATCAGAGAATCACAAAGCACCCTTGGATGTTGATCAGATTTCTAGTTTGATCATACTAGCATCCAGTGTGATTGCACAACATGGAATCCTTTCTCCAAGTGTGGGACTCGTGAAAATGAGAAAGGAATCTCCAGAGAAGTCTAGTTCCTCTTCCTAAACTCCCCGCCACAAGCTATTCCAAAGTGCAGCAAGCTAATCTAATCCTAATCTAACCATGCCAGGGAAAGAGAGAGAGAGAGAGAAAAGGGAAAACAGAGCCTACACGAAAATGGTGATACACCAGAGAAGGAAAATGTTGAACATCTATCAAAACTGTCATGGAACAAGGAGAGGTGAGCAATGGGAAGGATGGACAGATGTATCACAGGCCCAAGGATAGATTTCACACAGAAAATGTCCAAAACTCCATAAACACAGCTCCAAACCTGTAATGAACATTCAAACATGCAAAAATACCTGCAATGAAGAGAGGAAAGAAGAAAGACAAGCAAAGAACGAGCAAGGATGGACAGATGCATCACGAAACACGTTTTTGTTGCTTCAGAAGTTTGCACAGAACATCATTTTAATGGTAAAAGGCAAAAAAATCCATTACAGAGTAGGGGAGGAGGTTCAAACTCCATTTTCAACCCTGGAGAAGAAAAGAAGGGAGGGCAGAGCTGAAAAGATGAACCACCTTTTTAAAAATGAGCCAAATCTGGCTTTTTACAATGCATGGGTCGAGCCCAGGAGAGAGAAAATGTGAAAAAATGTGGGAGCCATTCCTCATTGAATGCAGATGCATTAAAACAGCATGGGCATCCTTACAGACCCATGCCCTGACATTTTTGGCCGTGCTGGAGAAGAATGCGACCCATTCCGCATTAAAACTGGTTGTTGAAATGTCAGTTCTGGCCATTACCATGCGCCAGAGACATTTCTTGATTTTATCTCTCCAAACTAAACCAAAATGCAAGATTGACCCTGGAATTGTGTAGATAATTTCACCAGCTTTCCATTGATATAAAGAACGTGAAAATCTGAGCTCTAGATCGAAAGTTATGGCGATCTGAAGATTAGGCAAAAAAAGGCCAAAACGGATCAGCGGGAAAATATTTGAATTTTTTCCGCGCTCTGCCACTTGGATGACATGTGTCAGGCTCTGATTCATCTGCAGCTCATCCTTTGAAAATTTCTTTCGGGCCCTTCCTTAATTTCTTGCCACTTGGACACGTGGCACTATTTTATTGGCTCGGGCCTGAGGGGCGCACTTTGTCCTTCGAAAATTTGGTATTTTTCACTTTGGGAAAATTTTCCCATTTCTCCCCCAGTGCTCGCCACTCAAGTGCCACATGGCATGATTTCATTGGATGCGGGCCCTTCTTGACCATTTCCCTTTGTTTTTACCTTTGGAAAAAATTTCAAAATTTTCCCGCTGGGCCGATGAGGTGAAGACACGTGGCAAGATTTGATTCGTTGGCAGCTCTTTCGGATTTTCGCGTCCCACGCGTCCCTCGCATACCTTTAGCCGGATGTCCGAATGAAAATCTCCTACTTGGCTGATTCGGGCTTCCTTGTCCCTCTTAGCGGTGAAGACACGTGGTGAGATTCCATTGGCTCTCGACTCTTTTGGCTTTTCGCGCCCCACGCATCCTTTTGGCCCAACTGTCCCAGACGAAAGTCTCTTTCGCCGACCGAAGATCGGCCGGTTCGCATCCTCCACGTACTTCCGGCCCAGATGTCCCAAATGTCTTGGACAAATATCTCTCAAGCACCGAAATGGACTGACTTGCGCCAAACCGGCCGATCCGCATCCCGCGCGTACTTTTGTCCCAACTGTCCCAAACCGAGCGAAACAAAAGACTTAGGCAATTTTTTCCCTTTCGGCTGATTCGTCTTTTCGCGTCCCACGTGCCCCGACATCCCAACTATCCCAACTGCTGTGTGGACCGCCTGGTAGCTTTTCGGCCGATTCGCGCCCCGACGTCCCAACTGTCCCAAGTGCTGCCTGGGACAAAAATGTCCGACTTAGCCGATTTTCTCTGTATTTCGGCCCCAAGCTTGGATTTTTGCAATTTTTTCACACTTTTAAAACTTGCTGGGTTTTCTTCTTGGACAGGAGAGTTAGAAAGAAGCCGAGGGGACCCCAGAAACATGATTTTTTACCTTGAATCAATCTACTTGCTTGGGACTGAATAATTTGATGCATGTTATCAAAATTACCCTGGGGTGAATTTTGGATAACAAGGTCTATAATCGATACATCTTGTAAAACAACAACATTTGGACTTACATGCAAGGTAAGACTCAAGTTTCTAATCACCCCAACCTGTTGTTACTATTTTCCCATCTAACCGCACTACCCCTTTGGATATGGTTTCATATTGAAGTCCTAGCTGATCAGCTATTTGCTTGGGCATTACTGAGCTACTTGCCCCGGAATCAATCATGCAATTGTGCACCAATTGGTTTCCAATGATTAATGAGACATAAAAAGGAGGGGGCTTCAACATTTTACCTTGCTGTCCTCCATGATTCCCTTCAGGCTGGACAACATTTGTGAGCACCTTCTCTTGCATTTGGACTTGCTGATTGGAAGTTGGCCAGTCCTTCATGGCAGCTTGTAGAAAATCTCTCGGCCTAGGATAGAAAGGGATTCCACAAAGTTGATATATTTACATTTGTCTTCTTCATTTGATCAATGATACTAAATAGTGATGAAGGATCTCTTTGTTGTCCCTTGGTTTGCATATTCATCCCTTGCATGTGGGCAACAACAACTAGTATTTGAGTTGGTCTAGGAGCCGTTCTTGGCTTCCCTTGTGCATTTACAAATCGATTTTGTTTACCAACCATTTGTGGAGCCATAGAAGGTTTTGGATTGGTTGGAGCCTCTTTGGCTGATCTTCACCCAAATTCCTTCTTTTTGACCTTGTGTTTTCTGCAACACCTTGAGAGACTGTTTGATTTATGCCACAAAAATCCTCTTCTGCCGAGTTCACAAGTGTGGTTTCATTTGGAGCTGATTTTGTTGGAATGTTTCTTGTTGTTGGTTGTTTCCTTCACTTCCCTCACCCTCCACACCAGTAGTTGTCACCATTAATGCTTGATTCAAGGCACCGTTGAAGCACATAGATTGGTTGTGAGGTTCATTGCATGGAAAACACCAATCATACTCCTGAGCAATGTTGTTTTGTGTTGGCACCAATGCCTTAGATGCAAATATAGCATTTGGATTATAGGGCTGAAATGGTCTATTGGAAGGAGGCCTTGCTTGATTTAGATTTGCAGCTGGATTGGGTGGTCTATGAGGTTGATATGGCTGCCTATTAGGCTAAGCTTGAGGCTGGAAGGAAGGTCTAAAACTTTGGGCTTGTTGCCTCTTGACAGGAACAAGCTCATTACCTAAATTTTGTAATTGCTTCATGACTTTTTGAAGGTCATTTGGGGCACTTGGAGATGAAGTAGAAGATTCATTTGAACTCTAATTTCTACGAGTGGGAGAAGGAGCCAAATTAGGTGCTTGATTAGTGTTTGGGCTCTCTAAACTTGGAAACAATGGCATGGGAGGTCTAGGGGCTAGTTTTTCAGCTTGGATCAAACAATTTTCAGCCCTAATGGCAATGTTATAAGCCATAGGGATAGTTATGCCTCCCATGGACTGAATCAACATAGAAATATCAGAATTTAGAGCTTTGAGATACTAAAGAAAAGCACCTTCTCGTTGGCCTAATCGCCACCTGGAATTCTCTCCCAAGTCCTTCCAAATCTGAAATTAAAATTAGTCACCGCTCATTGGGAGCTCTTTTGATAGTTGTCACCGCCTGCAAAAGGGACAAGTTGTCTCCCTTTTCCCCAAATTGCTCATGGAGGGCTATACATAGCTGATTCCAATTTTGAATAGAACATGAGGCAAGACTCTGAACCATTGCAAAGCTTTCCCGTTGAATGAAGATGCCAGTTTGACAAAGAACTTGCATCTCATTGATCTCATGGATTACACAAATGTTAGCAATATCCTTAACATGATCACCGGTGATGTCCGATTTTATCCAGTGAAGTATGGAATGTTCTTCAATGTCTGCAACCGGGATTGGATTTTGTGCATTGAGAGCAAGTGGGCTGCTGCCACTGAAATTTACATAGGGGTTGTTTTGTGCCATTCTAATTGGTCTTAGAACCCTTGTTGATTGAATGAAAGGCCTACTCAGGTGGAGGAGTTGAGAGAGTTCTGTTTGGTGGAGATGGAGACCTTTGGATTCTCCTCCCACTTTGCCTTATTCTTGGAGATAACTGCAGATATTCAAACAGCACCTCTTCCTCTCTAGCTCTTGACCTTGTGTTGATTCTTCTCATGAATTTTCAGTGTCTCAGCACCGCCAAAACCAGTGATTCTTCCCTCGAGTCACCAGATGTGCAATTTATAGCTCTTTTAAGCAAGAAAATTGCAGCAGATGCACATCAACTTTGCTGCAATGAAAATGAGACCTCTAAAGTCCCACCGGCGTGCCAAAATTGTTGTTGCAAATCAGCAGCACCCCTGGATGCAAATTAGGTTTCTAAGTTTATGTTTGAGGCATCCAGTGTGATTGCACAACATTGAAACCTCTCTCCAAGTGTGGGACTTGTAAAATGAGAGAGGAATCTCTAGATTAGAGGCTAGTTCCTCAAAATCCTCTGATCAGATCTATTATTTGCACAATTTCAGAGGTTTGAATCCTAATCCTACTCTAAATTCCAAGGAGACAGAGATAGAACGTGTAAAAATTGAAACTAAACTAATAGGTGATACACCAAAGGAGTGGTGAACACTTCTTGTTCATGAAAATTGACACAATTTCATAAAATGCAACATGAAACATCATACACAGGCTGATAAGATGCAATTAGAGGTCTGAAATGAAGCAAGACAATACAAACAAAGGACTGAAAATTGATCACAGAGTCTGCACTGTCATTTTTCACTGTCAAAATCCTTGCATTTGCAACATCAAAGAGGTAGAAACCTGTTACAATCATGAAGAAGGTCTGATACTTGCAAAAATCACTTGTTGAAGGTGAAAGAAGAAGCTTGCTATCCAAAAAAATGTTCAACCTCAAAAAATGAGCCAAATCTAGCTTTTACAATGCATGGGTCGAGCCCAGGAGAGAGAAAACATGTAAAAAATGTGGAAGCCATTCCCCATTGAATGAAGATGCATTAGAACAACATGGGAATCCTTATAGACCCATGCCCTAACATTTTTGGCCATGCTCAAGAAGAATACGACCCATTTTGCATTAAAACTGGTTGTTGAAACGTCATTTCTGGCCATTACCACATGCCAGAGGTGTTTCTTGATTTTATCTCTCCAAACTCAACTAAAATTCAAAATTGACCCCATAATCATGTAGATAATTTCACCAGCTTTCCATTGATATAAAGAACATGAAAATCGAGCTCTGGATCGAAAGATATGGTGATTTGAAAATTTAGGGAAAAACAGCCAAAATCGGATCGGGCAAAAGTTTGAATTTTTACCCATTTGGTCTTTGGAATTTTTTTCAAATTTTCCCCACGCTCCGCCACTCTAGGTGCCACGTGGTGGCTTCCTATTAGTCATGGGCCTCCTAAGGGAAAATTTCCCACAAAACCCCTGCGAGCCATAACTTGAAAAATATGAGGAGTTAGGAGGAAAATTTTACCTTTTGGAAAGCCGAGAGAGAGCTCTATCCAATGGTGCCATTTTTAGAAAGATTTGAGTGCCTAGAAATAAAAATGGAGACTGAGGCACAAGAGAGGTAAGAACACAAGGAGTTCGCAACAAAAATGAGCAGGGGCACATTTTTTATAACAGAACCTTCGTTTGTTGCTTTCCCTAGTGAAAACATAAAGATTTGATAGTCTGCTACCATGATAGTATATTTAGTCTTCCACTCAATGGGGGTAACAACTTCCATGAATCTTTCTCCTGATTGGTTTATAGATAAAATAGAAATGATTTTTGGTCGTTTGGCTTGTCTCTTTGGAGTATGTTCCAATACACTTAAATCAATCACGTCTACTAGAGGAACCTTCTTCGTTTGCTTTGGAGTTTTGCAATATAAACATTCTAGTATAGTAGATGCGGACATAAGTTACATAACCTATTTTTCACAGAAGTACTAGTTAAACAATAACACTAGTAACATTAGTTGGGAATGAAATGGTGGTGGTAATGATGGATGACGTGGATGTAATAATATCTTAAGGAGTGACTGCAATGGGGCTAGAATTTGAAATGGAATGAAATGAAATATGTTGAGGTAGTGAAGTCAAAACTGTAGACCCAATAATTTCCCCTATGAATAGGATAGGAAGGGATGAAAATACTTTGGCCATGTATGGGGATGGAAAAGAAGAGATGAGTGTAGAAGAAGAAGGTAAAAATAGAGGAAGTGATAATGGAAGAGAAGGAGGGGGTGGCTGATTTTGTGACACAAATGAAGAATCAATAAGTTAAACAACTTTTTATAGTGGTATTAAAAAGGACACAACCTTAGAAGTAGGGGGCTTGGAAAGATATGAACTTCCAACAATAAATGAAATCTTTCGAGGAATTATACTGGCCTTTTAGGTATACCTTTTCTGTTTCAGGTGTAGGGAGACTTATTGTTGGTTGGGCTTCTATTCTTATAGATTGATCCAACCCTTTGGGTGAAATTTCCAAGGTGGCCAACCAATCATATGTTCTTTATAAAATGGGCTCTAGGCTTTCCTTAGTATTGTAATTCTTCTCTTAATACCAATCGATCCATGGAAAAGGTTGATTGCAAACATTATTACCCTTGTATATTGGATCCAACACTTCATCATCATCCTCCATCTCCTTTGGAATCTCTGCAATACCAAATTGTCTAACCTCATCTAAAGTCAATCTTTCATATTCTCATTTCCTGATGATAACCTCATCTCGAAAGTGAATCCAAATATCCTCTAGTTGAGGCACGTGAGAAATTGATAAACCCGTTTCACTGAAATTACCCCACTAGTCAAAGTTGATTTCGGGACAAAGGTTCACAAACTAACTTCAAACATTTCTACATCCACATTATTTTCTTTATAAATATTGGTACAAGTATACCTTCCGATATAAAGAGGAAACTGAACTCTTGCCTTATGTCATTTGTTCTGGATTTTGTGATAATCCAAAACATTATGAAACCAATTCTAAGAAAACCCATTTTTCAATAGGGCATCTTGGTAACTTACTAGGGGCACCCAAGAAAATGGGAATCCTGACATATGTAAATGTTGGAAACTGAAGTTAAGTGGCTCCCTACTCCCATACCTTTTAAAAAGCCTCATCAGAAATCCTTCAATTATACAAATTCTTGTCAAAATTATAAAGGATAACAATGAAAAAGGCATCATTGACCCTATGGAAATGTGTAATTCCCTTGTCCATCCCAATTTGAGGATAAAATTCATAAATATGTGATGTACTTATAACACCTTTTGTATTTAAACCATTGAATTCCCCCATGGCAACTACAACATAAACTAAGAAAGAAGTCATGTAAATTTTTTTGAAGATAAGACTTTACTCAATTGAAAACAAATGGAGCTGCTAATATGCTCTCCCCATCGTATGAATTCTTTGTTATTTTTAATAGTGGCAATATATAGGAACATACATTATTGAAACTCCCTTTCTGAAGAGAGACCCAAAAATTTTCTCAAAAACACAATGAGATCATTCACTTCCTAGATGAAATCCGATCAAAACATTATCTTAGGCAGTTTGGTGACATTCTTGGCTAAGTAGCTCTTCATCATGAATTTTGTACACATTTTTGTTTCCTTGTCCTAATGTTTAATTTTATATTCTAGTGAAATTTTTGCAAACCCCTTAACATCTAGAATATTTATCAAATAATTCAAAGTGTCCAGTCTAATTATGACCTTACCATCATCATTTTTTACCGATTTGGAATATTTATCAAAATGGGCCGCTATGGCCAAGAAAAATTCAGGACAATGCATGGACTTAGGAAAACCGGTAATGAGAGTAAGCCCACTGTCATATATTTCCTACATCCAAGACTTATTGTTAGGGGCCTTTAACCTTAGCCAAAAGTCTACAAAATCTAGTTTTCCAAGATCGGTATCCTAAATATTTCCCAAGTATGAGGAAAGGCATGAGTGAGGAGAAACTCCTAAAAATGTGTACTTCATATTTTCTTTTCCCTTAGAGGAGGATGTTTACATTTAATTTATAATTTGAAATTCAAACGACCTTTGAAAATTTTGTAAAAAAATGTAAAAGCTCTGAAATGTCGAAGTTTGAAAGTCCAAAAACAAAACTCGAAAAGGTTCTCACTCAAGAATACATCTCTAAAAACCTGAAATGGAAGACCTCCGAAACTCTGAAAAATCAGACCTCCAAAAAGATGACTGTGAAACCGTGACCTCCAAACCTCTAAAATTGAAATATCTCGAAACTCTAAAACTTCAAACCTACGAAAATTTGAAATCAAGGTTTAGAAAATGCAATCATGAAAACCAAAAATCATTGAAGGGAACATAATGAAAATCAAATACTTGTGAAGATCTAGAAGGAATTGGTGTGTAATTTGGACTAGATGTCTACACATATTGGAATTCATAGTTGTGGGAATCAAATAACATGATTGAGGGAAAACGATAGATGATGAGGGTTCCATTTTCAAATAAGAAAATAAGAACAAAAGGAGAATAAACAAACAAAGAAAACCCAAAATGATCATAAACCAAGAAGAAATAACCCAAAAACAAAAATTACCTTGAAAATGATGCCTCGAAAGTACAAAATGGTTAAGTAAAAATTAGAGTTTCAGAGTAAAATCCAAGTGAAAATTTGAGTTTGTATAGAAAAACATGGAATTAATGCTTAGAATCCAACATGTGGGGGATAGTTGAAAATTAAATGTTCAAAGAAGCTTTGAAATTAAAACACGAAAACTCTAAAATGGAATGCGATTTTTTGAATATGAAACCTGAATTCTAAACCCCCATAAGTTCAAATTTCTGAATTTTTGGAACTTCAAAGTTTCAAACTTCAGAAATCAAAGGACTAAATTATCAAAAGATGATGAGAGACTCTGAAACCTGAAAGTCTGAAGTTCCCAAATTTTGAAACTTCATAGTTTTGGACTTCAGAACTTCGGAGTTTTGGACTTCAGAACTCTGGTAGGGAACTTTTCAAAAATAGAATGAAGAACTCTAAAACCCAAAATGCCAAAGTTCTAAAATTTTGAAACTTTAGAGTTTTGGACTTTAGAACTCTGAGTCAAAAAAAGTGAAAAATTCCAAAGGTGACTCCGAACTCCAAAAGTCTAAAACTCTGAAATTTCAACATTTCAAACTTTCGGAGTTTAGAAATCCAAAGTAATAACTTTATTTCATAGTGAATTATTCTAAGAAACCTTAGAAAAGCCTTTGAAATTTGAAGTCTCGAAACTTTGAACTTGAGTTTTGAAAAACTTCAAAATTTCAAAACACTTTCAGGAAAAATATCTAGAATGAATTGATTCAATTTTTAAACATATTCTTCGTAAGGTAATATTTAAAGGTTAACAAGGATTAGGGTTCAAGGTGGTAAAAATAGGGTTTAATATTTAAGGTTTAGGTTTTAGGATTCAAGGTTTATGATTTAGGGTTTAGGGATTATGACTTAGGGCTTAGGTGTATGACTAAGAACAAAAAGGGGTTATCAATTTCCTAATAAATATTTCTTGTTTAGTTATGAATGGAATTCATTTGGTCGATGACTTAGTGACCCTAAATTCTAAGCATTAAACCCTAAAAATTGACCCCTAATCCCTAGACCCTAAACCCTTAACCTTGAGCCGGAGTCCAAAGTGCTTGTGTAAGTCTGGAAATTCAAGAGGATTTCTCGGAGTTCAATTTTATTTTCCAATATGCATTACTCCTATGTTTGAAATTTTTCTCCAGATGTAATGAAATTCTTATTCAAACACTCAATGATTCTTGAATGTCCAATCCTACCACAAACCCCGGTAGTCCCGATCCTTGGATACTAGGAGACATGATTACCGAGACAAACCAGAACTATCAAGGAATAAGAGGTTCTTGTGAATATGAACGTGTATCAAAGTGAATCATGAATGTGAATATGATCATGTGGTTATTTTTATAGATTCCAATGGGTCATCTAGGCTTGCATAATACCATATATGGAAATACGGGAAATGTGAAATTTGTTTCAGAGTGTGAACAAATTGACATTCAAGAGCGTAAGTATATTTGGGGAAAACAGTTTAACAAAGATGTGTAATATGCATTACAAGGCACATGGTAGATGCCATATCCATTTAGTTACTTCTCACACCCTCATAAACAAGGTATTTTTACAAGTAGAATTAATTGATAGTTGTACAATCACACTCAGGTGTAGATGTCTTTTTTTCCATATTTGTGCCTATAGAGCTTGTTGTATATTTGAGCCTATAGAGAATTATTGACATTAGTACGAAAAATTTTAAGGAGGGAAATTCAAGATATCCAAGAAAAATTTTGTACATCCTTTTCTAAGCAACCCCTTCCCTACGGGAAGCTTGCATAAAGAAATGTTACCCAATACAACTATCTTCTTTTTCCCATCACATGGGAACTATTTCACTCAATGTAATGTTTTGTGTCTTACCCATTCTTATTAGTATTGACAAAGAGTATTCAATTGAAAAGGGTTCATCTACTTTGTAGGCATAACATTCAAAGAGAGTCATCAAAATTTGATTCCTTTCATCTATTGATATTTTGAAGGAGGGAAATGCCAGATATCCAAGATTAATTTGGTATAAAGAAATGTTACCCAATACAACTATCTCCTTTTTTCTATATCTTGTGAAATATTTAGAGCTCCAAGAGTGTTATAAATTGAGAATAACAAGTCTAGTGGTATTTTTGGGTCTGACGGATTAGAATACCACTTTAAATTCAATCATTTTTATGCTCTTTTGAATAATTCTTTATTTTTTTATAGTTTTGACTCCAATTATGAACATCTATGTAGAAACAACCATATTTATCATAAGAAATGTGATTTTTTTGGAGTATGCATAATCCTTACCGAGTTAGTGAGACAAAACAAACACTTTCAAGGAAGAAGAGGTTCTTGTGAATATGAACATGTATCAAAGTGAATCATGAATGTGAATATGAGAATGTTGTTATTTTTTCCAGCTTCCAATGGGTCATCCTGGCTTGCATAATACCATACATTGAAAAGTGAGAAATGTGAAATTTGTTTGAGTTTATAGAAATTACATTAAAAAATGTAACTATATGTGGGGAGAAACATGTTTGGTAGAGATGTGTAATATATGAGGTTTGTTAATCCTTATAGTGCACAATATCAATAGCAATTATCACTTTGTAATCACTATTGTAGATTGAAGATCAATTCCGAAGATCAATACCATTAGAGTGTTTGATCGCTAAGAACTGAACCCGAACCCTTGATCCCTCAATCCTAAATCATGAAACCTAACCCTTAAACCATGGGATCTAAACCCTAAACCCTAAACATTGAGCCCTTAACCCTAAAGCCTAAACCTAATCCTTAAAACCTAGGATCTAAACCATAAACCATAAATCTTAAACCATAAACCATAAACCATAAACCATAAACCTTAAAAACTAAACACTAAATCCTAAACCATGAATCTTAAACCACGAACACCGATCCCTTAGTTCCCTAAACCATAAAAATTAAACCCTAAACCCTCAAAACCTTAACCCTAAACACTCAACCCTTAATTGTGGAACATTTCCAACAAAGGAGTTTATACTAGTATTATGGTTGGATGAGGGTCAAATATCAAGGATCATATTCATATTTGTTGTATCAATATTAAATAGGAAGATCCCCTATCAGATCAGTTATTCATTATGACGTGGAAGATGAGAGAATAATATGAAAGATGGATAATTATATCTCATGGGTAATTAGTACTAAGTATCAAAAAGACTACTATGTCTTCCAAATATTCAACTAGGAGGGCATGAAAATATTACAACCATGTTTCCTATTATTGTGCCTAGAACCATCATTGAGTCAATTAATACAAAATAAGCATAATAACATGGGAATGGATAACAACACACAAGGTTTATCAATTGCTTAGTAAATCTTTCTTGTTTAGTTCGAATGGGACTCGGTTGGCCTATATCTTAGTAAACTTCTATTCATTCATAATTCCTTCTATGATAAACCCATGGATGCTTTCAAATGCACCTTAAAAAGATAAGGGTAGTCATCAATCCTAGTGAAGGGAGTGATGTGATTTCCAAACAACTTGAAATGTATATAGATTTAGAGGTGAAAAATGAATTTACAAATATCTCTATCATTATAAATGGAAGCCAAGTAATGGTTTCTCCATGTATCCAAAGATCGAGGACTACTAGGTTCTATGGTAGGAGTGGACATTTAGGAACCATCAAGTGTCTAAATAAAAATGTCGTTACATACGGAGAAACATTCTCAAAAAGATGCATGATAAAATTTAACCTCGTAAATCTTCTCAAATTGCTAGTCTAAGTTTTGGTTTTGGTCATTTTCTTAGTCTGTTTCACTTTTAAGTTTTGGTTCTGGTCATGGTAATCGAATATGGAAGTTACATGAAATAAATCCAAACTTTAATAATTATTCCTATTTAGATGTTAGCAATGTCAATGGCGGTGGTAGTGCATGTAGAATTTAGTTCGTGGAAGGTGGGGTTCTTTGGAAGGTGAGGTTGTGCCCTTATTGATTTTTTTTCTCATGGTGTCATAGGTAGCCTTTTTGGTATTATCGGAGAGAAATCACCATGTTTTTGTGATAAATTTAAAAACTCCCTCAGATCCACGGGAACTTGTTTTTATCAGGATGTAATAATAAGGCTATATTTAGCATATTTTAACAGAAAAAAGTAAACAAATTTGTTTGGAATTACTTACGAAATACATTCCGTCGCTTTGAGCCTATCTTTATAAATGCAATTCGGACTTCCAAGTTCTCCATATTTGCCAAATTTGGTTCTAATTAACATTCTATACCTCTAAAATCATGAAGAAAATGGCTAGTTCATTTCCCCAACCTTTCTTGAAGTGAATTCAAAGGAAATGAAATTTGTAATTATGAGGTGGCACGTGGTAAACATTGATTGTCCCGCCACATATTCACTTATTAATGATTAATTTTTATTAGTTGGAATTATTTTCCATTATTATGATAAGTACATTTTTGAGATTGTCAAATCAACATCAGGTTTATTCATGAGAATACAATTATTATTGTGGTATGGAGGATGCAACTCCCTAAAGCCTCCCATAATTATGAATACCTCTCCTACGAAGCCTCATACAAGTTGGATATATGTTAACCAAACTTTTCATACCTCCTTGAGATTGAGAAGGGTGTTTAGGGATGATTTTATCTTGCTTGAAGAGATTTTCAGTGTAGATAAACCAAGAAGTGACCAATGAACCTTGCTCTTGTGCAATGTAAGGGAAATTTTGGTAAAGGAAAGTAAGAGGAGTCTTTGGATGAATTTTGAGTAACTAGATGAGTGAAATAGGTGGTTTAGTTGTCGAGAACATGACTGAATGATAAGACTATATCAAAAGAGAGGAATAGATTCAAAAGTGCCTAGATTTGAATCTTCTTAGTTAAGGAGATAAACCTAATTAAACTAGAAAGGAAAGATTTGACCAAAACATATCACTTTAGGAAATTCTTGGGACCTGGGATAAACCGAGAGGATGAAGGAAGCCTTGAGGAAGACCTCTTTATTTTTCTAATTCAACCCATTATCCTCATGATGTTTCATATCCATCACATACCACATGATGACCATTCCCTTGATTATTTGAATCAATAAAAACTTATACATGTGTTTTGATTTATTATGTGTTATAATAAAATGCATGAGTCCATATATTTGAGCAATTGTTGCTACCTTTGGGAGTTGTGAGATTTAAAAATATAGTTTTAACACATCTAAAACTCCTACAAATGTTAATAAATAATCAAGAAGACCCCCAAACCTAAACAATTCCTATGATCTTTCACAAACTAGATATCGAGTATATATTTTAAACCCTAAAATCTTGAAGTTTGAATGTTTAAATCCTTAAAAATACCTATGTATGATCAGATTAGAATCTCAAAAATATCTTCTAAATCTGTGTGATGATGGAATTGTCAAACTAGTTCCAAAAGGTGCAGAGTGACCCTAACATCCTATATTTATTTTTGTAAATAGAAGCATGCTTCAAGCACATATACCAAATAACACAGAAACATGAGCGCATTATAACGAGCTCATGTTATAACGATCCCACATTATAATGAGCTCATGTTTTAGGCTTGGTAAAAAATGAGCCAAATAATTCATAGCGTGCTTGCGCTTCAAAAAAATGCACTCGTACTTTGATCAAAATAATATTTTTTTCCTCTTTTCAGCTCCCCCAATATTTATGCATAGGACCTATTCCAAGCATGCACAAGACCATGTGGATTATCTAAATAAGGTTTTGATAGATGCAAAGAATTTGGGGTTTCTATCATCCTAAAAATACATTTTTTTATGAAGGAAAAGCTGTTAGGGAGAATCGTTTTAATGGAGTGAATTTTAATTCATCTAGAAAGAATTATGTGATATCTTGGAACTTTCTCTTCCAAGCCATAAAAGGGCCTCTAAATTTTCTCGAGTACTATCAAATTTTTAAGGAGGTTTATACCTCATTTTTCCACTTTGGCCAAAGCACTCACAACCATGCTGAAAAAGAACATACCATTTAAGTGGACTAAATAAGGTAATAGTAGCTTTGAATATATCAAGAAGGCCATTTATCAGGCTCCTACATTGATGAATCATGATTATGAAAAATACTTCATCCTTTTATACCTTTTCTCGGATTAGAAAACATCTATGGTATTCTATCTCGGTTGAATGATGATCAAAGAGAACAACTAGTTGTTTTCTTCATCCAATCCCTCAAGGATTACGAACTCAAGTAATCCTTTCTAGAGAAGTAGGTCTTTGTTGTTTTAATAAAATTACATAAATTCAAGTATACATTATCTTTAACAAAAGGATTCAGCTAATGGTATCACATCCAATTTGTTAAATATATTTTTTCGAACAAAGACATAATTAAGAAAAGAACTAGGTGGATTTCGAGGGTCATGGAATATGACGTTCATATTAAAGAGCTAATTTGGTAAGAGGGAAAGGTTTGTGTCACCATCTCACCTATGGTTTAGAATAAAAATAAGAATTTGATCACGTACTACACAACCATCATACGAGATGAGGCTTATGCTCATGTTGTTTGGATGTACCATATAATGATGTTTATCAATAAGGTGAATATCTCGCCACATCTAGATAGAACATAAAGAAGGAGTTTCACGCTTCAACCAATTCCTTCTGTTTTGGTCAAGAACATGATTTTCAAAAAGGACTTGAATGGTATTCTTCTAAGATGTATTGACCCATGCCAAATTGACAAACTACTAGAATAATTTCATAATGGGATATTAGGAGGCCATTAATCAAAGCAAATACAAATTCCAAAAGATCATGAGGGATGGTTATTACTAGCCCAAAATATTTAAGGATTACCATAAATGTGTAAGTAAACGTAAAGAATGTGGAGTGTCCATAGGAAAGTAGATGAATCTTTGGATTCCCTTTCTCTTTATGCAATCTAGACAGGACCAAAATTTCATGCAATGGGGCATTGATTTTATTAGTATGATAAATCCTACGTCCAGTAGTAGTCATATATGGGTGTTAAGTGCAACTGAATTTTTCACCGATGGATGGAAGTGGTGGCATTAAAGGAAGCCAATGAGAATTCCATTTTGGAATTTCTCAAAGGTATCATGATAATGTTTGGTGTTCCCTTCAGGATAATTTTAGACAACTCCAAGACATTTGTAGGCATGAGGATTAGTGAATGGCCTGTAAAAATGGTTGTTATCTAAAAAAATTCATCAAATTATTACCTACAAGGTAATGGTTTGGAAGATTATAATAATAAGAATCTGATATGAATCATCAAGAGAAAAATGGTTAGTAACTATCGGTATTGTCACACTTAATTCAAGAATGATCTTTTGGAAAATAGGATTACTCTAAAAAGAGAATCGGATATTTTCCATTCATGCTAGTATATGGGAGGGAATCAAAGCTTCCATTATCTTTTGATTTACCATCATTGGAACTAGAAAATTAGTTGAAAGTTATGGAAAATGATCCTATGAAAGTGCGGTTTTCGAACTTATGTAATTGGAGGAAACAAAACACCAAGCAATGAAAACTTTTGAGATTTATCAAGATCAAACAAAGAATGTTTTTGACAAGAGAGAAGCTAACATATATTTCTAGGAGGAAGATTTGGTTCTTAAATGAGATGTAAATAAGGCTAATTCATGAATGTATACAAATTTGTATTCCCTATCGTGTGGGTCATGCTTGATCACTAGGTGAAAAGAGGAAAATTCATTTTTTTATCTAGACTTGCAATTTAACAAAAATATAATTTTTGTAAAACCCTAATTGTAGAGTAACTGAATATAAACTATGATATACAACTGTTAAATATAATTTGACACAATAAATAAGCTAATAAAATATAAAACCTAAGTGTAAGGGAAATAGAGAGGAAATGACTTAGCTGATTTTCACTTTTTATAACTGAACTAGACTAAGGAAACTAGTGAACATATAGGTGAAACCATTGCATTTATGCATTGTAAAATATGGAATTATCGAGATAAATTTAGAATAGGGTTCTTGGATTGGGTTAACGGTGCCTAGGAACTAGAGTCTTCTACTAGGCACATATGACTTCAAAAATGCTCGGGACTTGATTTTTTGTGTCACACCAATGTCATTGTTATTCACTTTTAGTCACATGTATATTGCACCTTTCTCATTTGAGTGTACATTAACTTACAAAATGGATTTTCACTTGCAAAACCCACAAAATACATCAAACAACAAAAAAATGTAATATGGGAGTCATCCGACCCGAGGGTCACCTAACAGAGTGAAATTACAATCGAGTGCTTTACTTCATCTTAGAATCCATATAGTTCTTATGATTGTGGGAAAGAATCATGCCCTATGGTTTCCTTGTGCAATATGTACTAGATAACGAGATAGATTTTCTAAAAGATGCAAATATGTGTATGTAATAGAATAAAATCCCCTTCCTCTACATTATATGTAGCAAATGTAGTCTCTTTTCACTTCGGTGGATGTTATATGGATGCCTTTGAGTAATTTGGATGTCTTTGGATGCAATATTAGGTGATAGATAGTATTCTTAGAGCTTGGTCCTTAATATGGAACACATAACTATGTATTTATATGATTCCCTTGTTTAAATTTCGTGATTGAAAACTAGAAGATAGACCCATCGGTTAAAAAGGTGCTCAAAAGAGAAAAGATACCTAAAAGAAGTGAGTAAGGTGGAAAAGGCTCAGGGGTGCCCGGAGGGGACATGGATGCACAGGTGCTTTTGCCCTAGTTGGGAACTAGTTTAGGAGCCATAAAAGATAAATAAATAAAATAGAAAATGGGTTGTGGGGTATATAATACCAAATAGAAAGAAATAAACAAAGACAAGAGGCCAAACATAGTAATCAATTATTAGTTTTCTTTCTTAGGAATCATATGAATGCTAGTATGTATTTAGGACCTAGAAATGTACCCAAGTGTGTGATTTAGTGTCTACATTTGCCCCCACTTTATGTTGTTGAGTGAATACTCAATAACATAAAGTAGATAAGATATGCATACCTGATAACCATGTAGAGTGTGTGGTGAAGAACGTGTTGAGTGGACAAGTGAAGTGTGGAATGATGTAAAAATGAAGTGTGGAAACTAGGAAGAGAAAGTGACCCTAGGGGTGAAGCATATGCATTGTACCATGTTGTACCTATTGTTGTGCTTGTTGTTTTGCTTCTTATAAGGATGAAATTGCAAAAAGAAGAGAAATAATTTAGTTGAAGTCTCATGTATGATAAATCGAAGAGATGTTTACAAGTATGTAAAAGTGTGTAAAGGAAAGTGTGCACTTAATGTATATAAGAATCTAAAAGGGTAGAAAAATGTCTTGAAAATGCTATGTAGTGAGAGTTTTCTAGGTGAGATCATGCCAAGAATGAGTTTTTTTGGTGATATCATGCCAAAAGGGAGTTTTTTTTGCGATCTCATGCCAAGTACGAGTTTTTTTGTCTATATCACACCATGAAAGAAGAGTGTTAGGGAGAGAGGTATAGAGTTACTCTCCTTCCATGATTGATTGCTGATAAACATCACGGAGAGGTATGCCCCTATTTTTTCTGAGTTATACTAAATTAGTTTTGAATTGTTTTGTTTATACTATTTTTTCCAATTGAGAGAAGATAGAATGCATTCTACTACTTTGGAGGATTGTTCCTTCACTTTGAAAAATGCAATGTAAATTTGTTGTGAACTATACTAATTATGTGTTCCCCAATGAAATTATCACCTAGGGGAAGAAACAAGAACCTAGGCACTCTTGTCTGAGCCTGGGTGCTAGTGTCTATCTTGTGATGAGGACCCAAGTCATATTCTAGGTCTTTCTCAAACTGTTTATCGTGTTACTTTTGTATTATGATATCTTGAACTATAACTCTTATCTATTTTATGGGGTGAATGATTCACCCAATGTATGCTCCCTCATTTGGGGACCATGCTATGTCACTAGGAGTATGCGGCCCAAAGAGAGGAATTGATGCTTAACTAATGTTGATACCTACAAGGAGGAATTCTCATGGTAAGAAGTAACTCAAGGAACTTGCAAAAAAGTGGCTAGATATATATGTTATTAGAAAAAGTAGCAATCATTTCATGGAAAAATAGTGTAACAAGAATGTAAGAAGACAAGATAGAATGCAAAAAGATAGTTTCAAACATGCGACGTCACTCATAATGCCACAAGATAATCAAGACTGGAGTGCCCAAAAGCATACAATGTGCATACAAGACAAAGGTAATACCCCATAAACAATAGCATATAATGGAAAATAATGTCAAGAAAAATGTAACAGATAACCATGATGGCATACATTCCTCCAAATAAAATTTTACACATGAAGCACCCATTAGCATGTTAGATAGATAAAAATTATGTCAAAGAGTGTACGAGATCAATATAAAGTATTATGCTAGGAATTAGAAGTACTAAGTAATGGAATAATAACACCTATAATGTGTGATAAAGTAGATTCCCCTAGGATACTCGGTGGGATTGATGAGATGTACAATACCAAACATAATTGCAACATGTAAGGATATGGAAGAAGGTTGTATTCACAACTAGAGAACATGTGAACATGCATGCATATATAGAAAAGGTATTGATACACGAAGTATTCATATAACATGGGAAAAAAAGTGTACATGTAAGTACGAGTAAGAAAGAGTAAAAGAAAACAAGATATGTTATATGCTATGAGTGTGAAAGGGATGAAATGGTATGGAATCTGAATTTGACAGGAGTAGTGTGCCCCCAATGAATGTGTATGAGATGTGTATAAGATGAGGTTAATTTATAAAATACCCCACAATATAAGACCCTCGACAATGCTTATATTACTCCTATGCATTTCAAGTGTTGATATGTGATTTTATTAATAAATATGTGTTTTTTTACTACTAAAGATCATGATTGATAAGGATAAATCATTTATGCTCTTTGATTGTAGGGCTGGTATGTTGTTGCTTGCGATAATCTATTTCACTTCTCATTATATAAGCTGCGATCTAGTTTTAAGAGTTCAACTTACTTTTCACAATTGGACTCATCCTTGGATCAATTCCATTGATCCAAGGCATGTTTTAAATATTCTTCTCTAAATAGAATGAAAAATTGACATACATTGATTAAAATACTTAACAGACTAAACTTTTAGTTATTACAAATTATTTATCATCTTGTAAATAGTGCTTGCATTCTATTTTGTGTTGTTCTCGTTTCTTCTTTATTGACCCTTGCAGAATGCTTAATGGCATTAAGGAGAATAGAAACACTGCTTTCGGATTCTTGAGAAAAAGAAATTATTATGTACCCTTTACCTATACAGTCTACCCTAATAGATACGGGACTCAGGTAATTTACCTAACTATTACTACACCACTTTACGTGGGATGACATTCTAACCTAAGTTGTTAGCTTGAAAGGAAATAACCTAGGGGATGCTAAGTTATTTTTAAACCTATTGTTTTTAGTTATATCTACATCCTATCCTAAGGTAGCAATTTATTGTTGGGTGTTATATCCTAAGGTTATATATTTAAACTAACCTGAGATCTAACCTAAGAAAATTCTATCTATCCTAAACTAATGGGATATAAAAGGGGACCTATGAACCATTGGCAAGTGGGGGAACTAAGTGGCGGTTCCTATTATTTTTATCGAGATTTGATTTTGATTTGGTTTTAAATGCAAGTATTGCTAGTTTGGTAGGGGCTAGCTTGAAAGTTTAGTGGAAACTATGTGGAGGCATCACTAAGTTTGGAAATGCATGTTGAAATTTGTTTTGGTCATGGAAACTTTGGATAGTGGTGGTAAGGAGAGATAGTGATCGGGGATCATTTTTAAAATTTTCCTAAACATACCTAAATGGTGTCGGTGTAGAAGATCATCTCGAGAGCTTTTCAACGACTATGAGAACATGACAAAGCGGACATCGGGAGCTCTAGATATGTTCGGTCAAAGTTCAGTCAACAGGAAAGTCAACGATGGTCAACTGATCAACATTGGACCAATTGCACTGTGACACGTGGCTTGCCACCATGAGTTCGATCTTCTAATCACAAATCAATAAGTGGGGCCATGTCATTCGAATTACACATCATCGAATGGATCAAATTCTATTCATTGAGTGGGACCACGTATAAACAAGTGGAGTCAATAGACTGCATTTACCAATTCAAGCATGCATGTGAAGCGGTCAACACCCCTAGCCTTACCCATTTATGTGACCCACTTATTAGCCAAAGCAGCCATGTACCACCCATGTAATCAAATGTGGAGTGGTGGAGGGGCCTAAGCCCATGCGTGGAGGAGTCCACGTGAGGTAAGGTCTAATCAAAGGTTTAAAAAACTTTGAAGATTTATAATGCCGCCCCATGTGGGATAAACCCACATAAATCATTGACCGCTCCATATGAGATTAAATCCCCCTAAATATGCATGGTTAAGGCTAATAATAGCCTTGGATAATATGGAGTGCATTTTTATAAGGGGCCTATTTTTGTATAAATAGGGAACCCGTTCATTGTAATGGACACACAACTCAAGCTTATTATTTGTTAAGCTTGTTATGGGGACACACACACAAAAGGCAGAAGACAAGCTCAGAGCTTGGAAGGCGAATGAGAAATTGTTGTTGTGTGAAGACCTAAATTATTTTAGGCATTATTATTTTTATTATTATTGTCCTATTATTTGTTAGGCAATAATAAATTAAATATTTGTGGCTAGGAGTTATTCAAACTACCTAGTCAGCCCATAGCGCCACACCAATTACTTGCAAATCCTGATTGTCGACCAGAGTGCTAGTGTCGGGAAGGCTGATCAAAGCCGAAGGAGATTGTATGCCAGGAAGGTGGAAGTCGGGTGCTATTTTTCACCCTTGTCGTCTGCAGAACTGGTGTACTGATAGGCAAGTAAAATTCCATTAGGTTTTCTTGTGAAAGTACTATTGTAACTTACAAGTTATGACTAGTGGAACGGTTCGACTACAAACCCGGAGATGTAGGTAATTTCTGAACTCCGTAATCAATCTGTGTGCAAATTTTCATTATTGTCTTGCATTATTTTAAATTTATTACTTAAAAGGAGTAAATGATCGGCAAATTTTTAAAGCCTACAAGGGTCCGAGATCAGGTAGTAATAATCTGATTATTTTCGAATCGAGATAGGTGTGAATATGGAAATTAATGGCAATTAATTCACATCGGTTTTGGTGAGAAGGTTGTCTTGGAAGGCATGCTGGCATATTTTTGGAGGTTGTTTTGAGTTGCATGCTTCACGATTTTTTTCTCGTATGTAGTTAGCTATTTTTTCAAACTAGCGGATTTGACCTGCACTTAGTGGTTACATTTTTGAATTCTTTGATCCATTTTTGGTTAAAGGAATGTATAAGAGGTATTATGGAAAAATATTATGGTTGTTTGATCTTTCCTAGAGAAGAAAGGGTGTTGGAAACTCGGTTGGAAGTCTTCTTGAATCGGTAGAGGCACTTATCGGGCATGATAGGCTCTACTCATTAAGATTCTTACTTTCTTTTAAATGATTCATTAAAAAAATTATGCTCCTTTGGAAAATTATATTTGCATGATGTATCCGGTTATTTACTTGCATGTATTATTGAAAATTATGTGGGTTTTGGAATGGGAATCCTTGGTACTGTTATTATTAGTTCTTGGAAACTTTCTCTGAACTAGTTGTCAGAGATTTACATGTGAAGTTGTTTTGAAACTCTGTAACTTGAACTAGTAGTTTTGATAAATGTATTTGAAGCTTGTAGCTTGTATTCAAAGATTTGTTTTCTTGCATTTGAAAATAATGTGGAAAGATCTGGCTAGTTGCTTGTTGGGTTCTAAATATTTGTTCAATCATGTGTTTTGTGAGTTGAAGTGGGATTTGCTCTAAACTCTTATTGAAGCTTCAAGATTCATTTTGAGTTTTGTTGAGACCCTGTGTTTGTTTTGGGACTATGTAGGAACTATGTGAAGTTCGAACGATTGGTTGAATCTTTGTATTCAATGACTGTACCGCTATTTAGTTCTTGAATACTGAACTTGTTGTCAAGTTGTGTTTTGTTTTGTACTCGAGCTCTGAACCGAAGTTTTATTCTCCCTTAGGAGAACGGAAGGGCTTGAACCCATAAATGAGTGTTGGTGTTTATTCGAGCTTTTATTAGGGCCTCGGGTTTCATTATTAACTCATATTTAAGCTTGTGTTGTTTGAACTTGTGTTTGAAACTCGTATTTGACTTGGTACAAGTTTTTCCATTGTTGGTCATTTAAGATCTCGTATTGGATTTGACATGTTTAACCTTGTACAGGTATTATGAGTAGAAGTTTAGTGGGTATTAAGGACTGTAAAGCTTCTATCTCTTTTTAATATTGTCTGCTGGAAGGGAGCCTTGTGAGTTTGTTTGGTTAGATGTTGGACCGTGTAACTCCTTTTGAGGGATTCTTTGTTTTGATTTTTAAGAATGAACGGTTGTATGATTTCGGCCTTTAAGACCACACTGTGTTCTTGAACTTGACTATTTTTTTTTGAAATAAATGAATTGGGATAACGACTTGTTTTGGGACAGTCATATCGATGAAAGAGGTTTTTGGGAATTACTATTATTTCATTTTTATTCCTTTATGTTGAATGATCCCTACCTGTCATATGATTTTAAAAGGAACTAGAGAGGTTTGTGGTTATTTTTTCAGTCAAGTTGGAAGAAGGTAGGACAAAACTTGTCTTATCAAATTATTTAATTCTTACTTCCATCTGAGTCATGGGTTTTTGTAGAATGCTAAATTTTAAACCTGTTATTTTGTATGTGGTTCGAAAAGTTACAGTATCACTTATCTGGATGTTGGTAATGTGGCTCTTGCTTGGGATTTTGAACTACCTTCTCATTTGTAGTTTGTTGTTAATGTTTGTAATGGGAATTCAGTCTTCGAGTTGAGAGTAGTTGTGACTTTTCAATCTTTTTCAATTGGAGGACTCTTACTCAACTTTTATATCATTGTTGAACCACCATGTATTAAAGAGAAATAATTATACTCTCTTGGGGGCATTCTATAGTTTGGGACTGTACTGTGTATTTCTTCTGAGATTTGATATTGGATTTGAGCTAGGTGAATGAGAATAGGTCTTCATGGGAAGGTTTGTATGGAAATTGGAAGTATGAAGGCTTTGACTGTGCATTTGGTTTTGAGTTCTCTTTTGGAAACTAGCTTAAGAATTTCTAAGTTTGCATTAGATGATGGATTTCATCTCATAGTATAAATGAAATGAAATATGGTTTAGGGTCCTTGTTGGTTTGAGATCCTTTTTCTATTGACTGATAAGTTTATTGATTGAACTTCTCATTATTCGATTCTCTTATTTGTCTATATGGAGGGATGAAACTTACTAATATCAGTTATGTTGTAACTAACTTCTCGCATGATTGCGAAAATTTAAATGTGTCCTTCTATCCTTATGAATTTATGAAATAAATTAATGACAAGACTTGTTGACTGTTTAAAGTGATTGATAGGATCAATTAAGTCTTGTGGTATAATTATGATGTTGCAGATTATAAAATGTTCCTTTCTTAAAAGTAAATTCATATTTATTAAATGTACTTCCTTTTATATGTAATTACTTATGATTATTTACATGATGTTATCAATTATTTCGTGAAAGCAAAGTTGTTTAATGAAGTAATTAGTGAAATGCACTTTACTTTAATGCTTAGTGCTTATCATGCTTTGAGTTCATTTAACTAACCCGTGCTAGCAATTTTGCAGATGGACATTGTAAGTGATTAAAGAGGATAGGAACTTTCATGTTGTATTGGGTTATTTAAGTTTGAACCTTATGTAAAGAGTTTCGATTCATTCTTGAATTGTATTGAAAAAGAAAAGTTGTATTTTTTGGAATTGAGGATGTTTGTTATACAACATGCAGAAATACCTAGTCTTGTAAATGAATAAGTTTTTAATGAGGAATTGAATTTTGGAGATTTACTTGTATTGGTTGTGTAAACTATCTTGTATTTATGAAGAAGATGGAATTCCTATCTTTATGATATTATTCATATCTGTTATATGCTTAACTCAGATAAACTTGATAAGTTAGATAAAAAGGGAATTAGTTTAATCTCCCTTAATAAGATGCAACTTGTTAAGTTGCATAAGTTAACAATCTTATCTAAACAATTCGAATATAGTATTGGAATGTGTAATGAATATGCGATAAAACTATAGAGCTTGTGAAAGATAAGAAGGGTTTGAAAAACCCTAACACTTAATCAAGTAGAGGAAGGTTCTTCCTCGCTAAATGAAATGTAACCCAAAGAATGGTGATATGATCGTTAATCATTAGACTTCATTTCTTATAAATTCTACCACTAGTTGAACCTATTTGGTTGCTACACCTTCTCTGAATGATTAAGTTATATTTAATGGAACTTATGATATTGCTGTCCTATTTTGGTTAACTATTGTTAAACTAAATAAACAAACATTAAAAGCAATCATGAGTTAAAGGAAGTTCTTTAATGCTTAATTGATTCAAGTATAGAACAAGGACTTAAGGAGTGTTGGATTAGGGTTAGCATAGATGTTGTAATCTATTTTATAATCCAAATTAATTAAACATTAATAACCTCCTTGGGGTATGTACATCATGATGAGGTTGTTTCGTAAGATTGGCACATGCCAAGCTGCAGCAAGGTTATACCTTCGAGAAGACTAGGGTCTTCTCAAGGATACAACATTCCATTTGACACATAGAAACACCCTTCTGCATTGATCATCTAGATCTACACACAATAAGGACTTGAACTTAGTTTCTCTCTAGGTCAAGTTAGTGGCATGTTTAGGATAGGTAGTATCTCTCAATGATTTATGGTACCTTGGCACACCCGGTTGAATTAGGTCAACCTGATTATTCCCATATACCCTAAGTCATTGTGAGCGTCTTCCTATAATGATTTATGTTTCTAACCGGGGTAGGGTTAAAATTTGGGCAAGTGGACTGATGGTAGTCAGTAAAGACCATTCATGATAACATAGGAGTGAGGTGAAGGACATATTCCAAAATGACGAGTATGTCGTCTAGGAATAGTGACATACATAATATGTTGTAAATCTTTGGCCAAAGTATTGCAAGTTCTGGTTGCATTGTCCTATGTCACCAAGTTTAAAGTAATGTGATATCAGATGAATATTGGTAACAAATATTTAGATATGTTTATTTAACAAATCACTCAGTACCGGTTTAGGGTAGAAGAAACCAAGTATACGATAAGTATTCAATACTTAGAGTTATGAAATAAATAGATCGGTAGATTACCGAGTTAAGAAATGACTAGATCGGTGGATCACTGACTCATTTATAGTTACATATGGTTATCTGTGTGAGATTGATTGGCACGGAATGTTTGTTCTAAATAATTCTTTATTTAGAACAGTGCACATTATGTAAAAAAAATTCCCTTATTTCTAAAGTCTTAAAATGGGAATGTTACATCTTGGTATCAGAGCTGAAGGTTGTAGCTCTTGGACGTATTGTGTCCATAATCTGATGTAACGTAAATTTTCTTGTAACATAAAATGGTTAGAACAAGAGGAATTGTTGCAAATAACCCTCTGCCTGAGGAAGGAGTAGCAACTTCCCAAAAACTAGATGAGATCCTTACTACCCTATTGGACACAAGAGATCATTTGGTTGTACTTGAACAAAAAGTAATGGGCAATGAGGAGGAAGAAGATGCTGACAACAACAATCAGCCACCTCATGGGGACAACACTAATGTAGGTGTTGATAATAACAATGTGAAACATACCGCTTCACCTAAAAACAAAATGGCTAGGCTAGCAATTTGAACTCACTAATGATATAAAAGGATAAGTCCAACTAAGTTTGATGGCACCACATTAGTAGATGGATTTGAGAATGGCTAAGCAAAATGGAGAAATACTTTGCAATAAGGAATTTCTTAGAAGAAACAAAGGTGATATGGGGAGCATATAAACTTTCTCATGAAGCATATCCATGGTGGGATAGGCATAAGGCTGAGTTAAACATTGATGAAACTAATATCACTTGGGATCAATTTAAAGGTTACTTTAGGTAACATTGGCTACCGTAACTTTACTATGATAAGAAAATGACTAAATTTCAGAACTTAGCTCAAGGGAAGCTAACAATAACTGAGTACTGGGAAGTGGTTTAAGAAACTCCTTAAGTATGTACCTCAGTACCAAACAGATGAGAAGTTCAGGATACGGAAATTCATCATGGGATTGAATCTTGTTATAGGAGGATAGGTGGATGTTCATAGCCCAACCATGATGGAAGGGGTTTTGAAAAGGTCATAACGCAGGAGAATAGAAATTAAAAGCAATTTCTACTCATAAGGAGGAAGTAAGGAAGAAAAATCTCAACTCCTCTTCATCATCTCTTGCACCTAAGAAAGGACCATGGAAGAAATTTGGAATGAGAAGTAAGATTTCATCTGAAACTAATAAGAAATCAGCAATAAACAAGTTTGTTGGTAATGCACGGAACAACTCGCTAAGGACAATAATAGCATGAGACAGAAGTCCTATGGGGGTCGAATGATAACTCTAAGACTGGAAATAAACCCAAACCTAGGAAGGGACTGTAGGAGGCTGCTATAACCGTGGTAAAGATAATTATGTAAATCGGTGCCCTTTGAAAAAGGATGATTGTAATCAGTGACATAAGATACATCTTTGCGAAGGTGACAAAAGGTTGAGAAATAGGCCATGCCTATAGAAGTTCAGGTAAGTTGTTTGGTTTACATGTAACTATTCTTTTTGATATCGAGCTACTAAATGTTTTATTTCTAATAAATTATCATCAAAATTAAAAAGTAAAGATGGAAACATGGATAAAACATGGGTATGCACGGTATAGGAAATAATGTTGTTCATATAGTTAGTATGTGTCTTTTTGGAGTAGTCCTTGATTTACCTAACTTTTCCACTGAAGTTGATCTTTATGTTGCACCTTTGGGGTCTTATGATGTAATCATAGGTGTTAATTGGTTAGTAGAACATAAGGCTAAAGTGGACTATTTTGAAAAACACATTAGTTGTTTAGATGACCTACAGAAAACAACAGAGATTCAAGGTGTGAAACGTGAGATTTCTTTTAGAAAATTGTCAACTATGCAACTTAAAAAGGTCAAAAACAAAGGTTTTACCTTATATGCAGTAAAAATTTCTAAAACAACTGAAGAGAACAATGATGTTATGGAACAATATCCGTTGTTACGAGCCTTCGGTGACATATTTCCAGAAGAATTTTTAGGTATTGCATCCAAAAGGGAGTTTAATTTCATAATTGAGATCAAGCCTAGAACTGAACCTATTTCTAAAGCACCATATCGAATGACTACTATAGAATTAGTAGAGCTTAAGGCTTAGTTGCAAGATAGTTTTTCTAAAGTTTTGATTAGACCAAGTGTTTTACCTTTGGGAGCAACTGTAATTTTTATGAAAAATAAGGATGGAACACTTAGATTGTGCATTGATTACATAGTATTAAATAAAGAAACAATCAAAAATAGATACCCACTCCCTAGGATTGATGATTTATTTGATCATATGCGTGGAGCATTGGTATATTCTAATATAGATATTCAATCTGGATATCATCAATTACATATTAAGGATGAGGATATTCATAAAACAACTTTTAGGACAAGGTATAGACATTATGAGTTCATTGTTTTACCTTTTGGATTAACTAATGCACCTACACATTTATGAATTTAGTGAATAATATCTTTCAAGAATACTTGAAAAAATTTGTGCTCGTATTCTTGGACAACATTCTCATATATTCTAAAAGTATTGAGGAACACCATAAGCATTTGAAGATAGTTTTGGAAATATTAAGAAAGAGACGGTTATTTGGTAAGTTGTCTAAATGTTCTTTCTATGACACATAGGTACACTATTTGGGACATGTAATAAATAAGAATGGAACTATTGTAGATCCTTCAAATATTGTAGCTATAATTGAGTGTCTGCACAAAGAATGTACATGAAGTTAGAAGCTTCATGGGACTTCTTTAGCTACTTATAGAAAATTTGTAAAAGACTTCTCTAAGGTGGTTTGCACCAATAACTTCTTTACATAATAAGGATAAAATGTTTGTTTGGAATGAGAAATTTTAAATTGAATTCAAAAATTTGAAGAAACAATTAACTTCAACACTTATTCTTGTAGTACTAGATCTTAATGGAGATTTAATGGTGGTAAGCGATGCATCTGGTGAAGGTCTAGGAGGTATTTTGTTACAAAATGGTTATGTCATAGCTTAAGAAAGTAGAACAATAAAGTTAAATGAGTTGAATTATGATCCACATTATTTAGAGCTTGTTGTCATTGTTCATGCATTGCAATTTTGGAGGCATTACCTACTTAGTAAACCTTTTGATTTGAAAAATGATCATCTTGGGCTGAAATATATCTTCACTCAGCCAAATCTTAATGCAAGACAATGAAGGTGCTTAGATTTTTTGTCTTAATATGATTTTGACATAAATTATATCAAGGGTAAATAAAATAGAGTGGCTGATGCTCTAAGTCATAGGAAGCACATTTATTCTCTTATAACATTGAGAACTCAATTTAAGGATGAAGTAAAAAGTGTTATGGAATCTGATTCTTATTTTTAGCAAGTAAAGATAGCACTTGCTGCAGATTCTAGTGATTCGAGGTATAAAGGTTTTCACTTCGATAATAAAGGAATATTATGATTTGAACACAAATTATTTGTACCTTCGCTAAATGATTTGAAAAATAAATTGTTAATAGAATTCCACAATTCACCTTTTACGGACACTCCAACATTACAAAAATCCTTGTTGATATAAAAAAAATATTTCTGGAAGAAAATGAAAAAGGATGTAATAGACTTTGTGACACATTGCCTTAAATGTCAATGTGTTAAAGTGGAACATATGCACCCAACCAATTTATTGTATCCTCATAGCATACCGCAGTACAAATGGCAAGTGATAAGCATGGACTTTGTACAAGGGTTTCCTATGTAAAGAAATAAATATGATGTTATTTTAGTAGTTGTGGATAAAATAACAAAGGTAGAACATTTTATTGCTAGAAATCTGAAGGATGATTATCCTGTGTTAGCTAAAAAAATTGTACATGAAACTTTCAGATTACATGGAGTACCTGAATTAATCATTTTGGATAGAGATCCTTGAATAACGTCGAGATTTTTACAAACGCTTAATGCAGCTTTAGGAACTAAGTTAAATTTCAGTTCTGCATATCATCCAGAAATGGATGGATAAACTGAAAAGAGTTAATCAAGTTTTAGAGGATATGTTATGAATGTATTGTATGGATCAACAGTACAAGTGGGAAGAGTACCTTCCACTAGTTGAGTTTGCATATAATAATACATATCATGCCTCTCTTAAGATGGCACCTTTTGAAGCATTATACAAAAGAAAATGTAGAACCCCTATTAGTTGGGACAACATGGAGGATAGAGAGGTAATTGGACCTGAAATCCTTACTAAAATGGAACAACAAGTTAAATTGATTCATGAATGCTTGAAAGAAGTAACAGATAGACAAAAGAGTTATGCTAATTTGAAGCGGGTAGACAAGAAATTTGAACTTGGTGAGAAAGTCTTTCTTTGGGTCAAACCGAAAAAGATCTCTATAACTTTTGGAAAGGCTACCAAGTTATCACCTCATTATGTGGGACCTTTTGAGATAGTTGAAGTAATCAACCAGTAGCTTACCGCTTAGCATTACCTCCTAATTTATCACGAATGCATGATGTTTTCCATATTTCTTTGCTTAAGAAATACATTTCAGATTTATCACATGTGTTAAATTGGAATTCCTTGCAGGTCCAAGACCCAAGAATAATTATGGTTAAACCCATACGAGTGCTTGAAAATCACCAGTTGCATTTAAGAAATTGTGAGATAAGTCAATGCAAGGTTCAATGGGACCAATTTAATGGAGAAAGTGTAACCTGGGAAATCCAGGAAGATATGAAAACTACTTTTCCATATCTATTTGAACAAAATTGATTTTGTTGACTGATAAAAATTTGTGATTTTATCTTTATAATACAATAAGTATGCTAGTTTTGGGAAGATATTTATTTGTTTTGAATAAACAACTATTTAATGCTGATTTTGAAACTTAAAATTTGATATTGTTGCAAACATATGTTAAGTGAATAAAAATTGATTATCCTAAATGAAATGACTAAAATGAGGTAATCATCGGGATGATGATTCTTTTTAGGAGGGAAGCATGTAACACCCTTGACAATGGTTATATTCCTCCTTTGCATTTCAAGTGTTGACATGTGATTTTCTTGATAAAGATGTGTTCTTTTGACTACTGAAGATCATGCTTGATATGGATAAATCATTTATGCTCTTTGATTGTAGGGTTGGTATGTTGTTTCTTGCAATAATCTATTTCACTTCTCATTGGATAAGCTACAATCTGGTTTTAAGAGTTGCAACTTACCTTTCACAATTGGACTCATCCTTGGATCAATTCCATTGATCCAAGGTATGTTTTAAATCTTCTTCTCTAAACAGAATGAAAAACTGACATACATTGATTAAAATACTTAACGGACTGAACTTGTAGTTATTGCAAATTATTTATCATCTTGAAAACAGTTCTTGCATTCTATTTTGTGTTGTTCTCGGCTCTTCTTGATCAACCCTTGCAAAATGCTTAATGGTGTTAAGGGAAATAGAAACCCTACTTCCAGATTCTTGAGAAAAAGAAATTATTATGTACCCTTTACCTATACGGTCTACCCTAATAGATATGGGACTCAGGTAATTTACCTAACTATTACTACACCACTTTATGTGGGATGACATTCTAACCTAAGTTGTTAGCTTGAAAGGAAATAACCTAGGGGATGCTAAGTTATTTCTAAACCTATTATTTTTGGTTAAATCTACATCCTATCCTAAGGTGGCAATTTATTGTTGGGGGTTATATCCTAAGGTTATATATTTAAACTAACCTAAGAAAATTCTATCTATCCTAAACTAATGGGATATGAAAGGGGACCTATGGGTCATTGGCAAGTGGGGGAACTAAGTGGCGGTTCCTAAGATTTTTATTGAGATTTGATTTTGATTTGGTTTTAAATGCAAGTAAGTACTACCAGTTTGGTAGGGGCTAGTGAAATTTTAGTGGAACCTACGTGGAGGCATCACTAAGTTTGGAAATGCATGTTGAAATTCATTTTGGTCACGCCAACTTTAGATGGCAGTGGCAAGGAGAGATAGGTGGGAATATGCAAATTAATGGCATTAATTCACCTCGGTTTTGGTGAGCAGGTTTTCTTGGAAGGCATGCTAGTAGATTTGTTGGGGGTTGTTTTGCTTTGCATGCTTCATGATTTTTTCTCTACATGGAGCTAGCTGGTTTTTCGAACTAGCAATTTGATCTGCACTTAGTGGCTATTTTTTAATTCTTTGATCTATTTTCAGTTTGAGGAATGTATAAGAGGCATTGTGGAAAAAGATTATGGTTGTTTGATCTTGCTTGGAGAAGAAAGGGTGACTGGAAACTTGGCTGGAAGTCTTCTTGAATCGGTAGAGGCACTATCAGGCATGATAGGCTCTACCCATTAAGATTTCTTGCTTTCTTCTAAATGATTCATTAAAACAATTATGCTCACTAGAAAATTATATTTACATGATGTATCTGGTTATTTACTTGCATGTATTCTTGAAAATTATGTGGGTTTTAAAATGTGAATCCTTGGTTGTTATTAGTAGTTCTTGGGAACTTTCTCTGAACTAGTTGTCGGAGGTTTGCATGCGAAGTTGTTTTGAAACTCTGTAACTTGAACTAGTAGTTCTGCTAATTGTATTTGAAGCTTGTAGCTTGTATTCAAAGCTTTGTTTTCTTGCATTCAAAAATAATGTGGAAAGAGCTGGCTAGTTTCTTGTTGGGTTCGAATCTCTGTTCAGTCATGTGTTTCGTGAGTTGAAGTGGGACTCCGTAGTTGCTCTAAACTCTTATTGAAGCTTCGAGATTCGTTTTGAGTTTTGTTGAGACCCTGTGTTTGTTTTGGGACTGTTTAGGAACTATGTGAAGTTTTGAACCGATTGGTTGAATCTTCATATTCAATGATTGTACCACTATTTAGTTCTTTAATACTGAACTTTTGTCAAGTTATTGTGTTTCATTTGTACTCTAGCTCTAAACTAAAGTTTTATTCTCCCTTAGGGAGAGCGAAAGGACTTGAACCCGTAAATGAGTGTTGGTGTTTATTCCGAGATTTTATTAGGGCCTCGGTTTCATTATTAACTCGTATTTAAGCTTGTGTTCAAAATCGCATTTGACTCGTATTTGACTTGGTACAAGTTTTTCCATTGTTGGTCATTTCAGATCTCGTATTGGATTCAACGTGTTTAACCTTGTACATGTATTCTGAGTAGAAGTTTAGTGGGTATTAGGTACTGTAAACTTCTATTTATTTTTAATAATGTCTTGGAAGGGATCCTTGTGATTTTTTTGGTTAGATGTTGGACCATGTATAACTCCTTTTGAGGGCTTCTTTGTTTTGATTTTTAAGAATGAACAGTTGTATGATTTCAGCCTTTAAGACCACACTGTGTTCTTGAACTTGACTATTTATTTATTTAAAATAAACAAATTGGGATAATGGCTTGTTTTGGGACAGTCGTATAGATGAAAGAGGTTTTTTTGGAATTACTATTATTTCATTTTTATTCCTTTATGTTGAACGATCCCTACCTGTCATTTGATTTTAAAAGGAACTAGAGAGGTTTGTGGTTATTTTGTTTAGTTGAGTTGGAAGAAGGTAGGACAAAACTTGTCTTATCGAATTATTTAATTCTTACTTCCATCTGAGTCATGGGTTTTTGTAGAATGCTAAATTTTAAACCTATTATTTGTATGTGGTTTGAAAAGTTACTGTATCACTTATCTGGATGTTGGTAATGTGGCTCTTGCTTGGGATTTCAAACTACCTTCTCATTTGCAGTTTTTTGTTAATGTTTGTAATGGGAATTCAGTCTTCAAGTTGAGAGTTGTTGTGACTTTTCAATCTTTTTCGATTGGAGGACTTTTACTCCACTATTATATCATTGTTGAACCACCATGTATTAAAGAGAAATAATTATACTCTCTTGGGGGAATTCTATAGTTTGGGACTGTACTGTGTAATTATTCTAAGATTTGATATTGGATTTGAGCTAGGTGAATGAGAATAGGTCTTCATGGGAAGGTTTGTATGGAAATTGGAAGTATGCGGGCTTTGATTGTGCATTCGGTTTTGAGTTCTCTTTTGGAAACTAGCTTAAGAATTTCTAAGTTTGTATTAGATGATGGATTTCATTTCATAGTATAAATGAAATGAAATATGGTTTGGGGTCCTTGTTGGTTTGAGATCCTTTTTTGTTGACTGATAAGTTTATTGATTGAACTTCTCATTATTCGATTCTCTTCTTTGTCTATATGGAGGGATGAAACTTACTAATATTAGTTATGTTGTAACTAACTCCTTGCAGATTGGGAAAAGTTAAATGTGTCCTTCTATCCTTATGAATTTATGAAATAAATTAATGACAAGACTTGTTGACTGTTTAAAGTGATTGATAGGATCAATTAAGTCTTGTGGTATAATTCTGATGTTGTAGATTATAAAATGTTCCTTTCTTAAAAGTAAATTCAGATTTCTTAATTGTACTTCCTTCTAGATGTAATTACTTATGATTATTTGCATGATGTTATCAATTGTTTCGTGAAAGAAAAGTTGTTTAATGAAGCAATTAGTGGAATGCACTTTACTTTAATGCTTGGTTCTTATCATGCTCAGTTCATTGAACTAACTCATGCTAGCAATTTTACAGATCGATATTGTAAGTGATTAAAGAGGACAAGAACTTTCATGTTGTATTGGGTTATTTAATTTTGAACCTTATGTAAAGAGTTTCGATTCATTCTTGAATTGTATTGAAAAAGAAATTTTTATTCTTTTTGGAATGGAGGTTGTTTGTTATACAACATGCCTGAAATACCTAGTCTTGTAATTGAATAAGTTTTTAATGAGGAATTGAATGTTGGAGATTTACTTGTATTGGTTGTGTAAACTATCTTGTATTAATGAAGAAAATGGAATCCCTATCTTTACTATATTATTCATATCTGTTATATTCTTAACTCAGATAAACTTGATAAGTTAGATAAAAAAGGGAATTAGTTTAATATCACTTAATAAGATGCAACTTGGTAAGTTGCATAAGTTAACAATCTTATCTAAACAATTGGAATATAGTAGTGGAATGTGTAATGAATATGCGATAAACCTATAGAGCTTCTGAAAGATAAGAAGGGTTTGAAAAACCCTAACACTTAATCAAGTAGAGGAAGGTTCTTCCTCTCTAAATGAAATGTAACCCAAAGAATGGTGATATGATTATTAATCGTTAGACTTCATTTCTTATAAAGTCTACCACTAGTTCAACCTATTTCTTTACTACACCTTCTCTACGAATGATTAAGTTATATTTAATGAAACTTGTGATATTGTTGTCCTATTTTGGTTAACTATTGTTAATCTAAATAAACAAACATTAAAAGCAATCATGAGTTAAAGGAAGTTCTTTAATGCTTAATTGATTCAAGTATAGAATAAGGACTTAAGGAGTGTTGGATTAGGGTTAGCATAGATGTTGTAATCTATTTTATTATCCAAATTAATTAAACATTAATAACCTCCTTGGGGTATTTACATCATGATGAAGCATTTTTGTAGGATGTTGGCACACACCAACTGCAGGATGTACCTTTGAGAAGACTAGGGTCTTCTCGAGGATACAACATTACAGTTGACATGTGGCAACACCCTTCTGCATTGATCATCTAGATCTACACACAATAAGGACTTGAACTTAGTTTCTCTCTAGGTCAAGTTAGTGGAATGTTTAGGACAGGTAGTATCTCTCAATGCCTTAAGGTACCTTAGCACACCCAGTTTACTTAGGTCAACTGACTATGCCCATATACCCTAAGTCATTATGAGTGTATTCCTATAATGATTTATGTTTCCAACCAGGTATAGGGTTAAACTTTGGGCAAGTGGACTGACAGTAGTCAGTAAATACCATTCATGATAATAGAGGAGTGAGGTGAAGGATGTATTCCAAAATGATGAGTATGTCATCTAGGAATAGTGACATACATAGTATGTTGTAAATCTTTGGCCAAAGTATTGCAAGCTGCTAGTTACATTGTCTTATGTCACCAAGTTTAAAGCAACGTGATATTAGATGAATATTGGTAACAAATATTTAGATATGTTATTTTAATAGATCACTCAGTACCCGGTTTAGGGTAGGAAAAACCAAGTATACGATAAGTATTCAATACTTAGAGTTATGAAATAAATAGATTGGTAGATTAACAAGTTATGAAATGAATAGATCGGTGGATCACCGAGTCATTTACAATTGCATATGGTTATCTGTGTGAGATTTATTGGCATGGAATGTTTGTTGTAAATAATGCTTTATTTACAATAGTGTAAATTATGTAAAAAAAATTCCCTTGTTTCTAAAGTCTTAAAATGGGAATGTTACACACAAAATTCAATAATGAACCATATAACAAAATGTGTCATCTAAAAATGGTTTTAAAATGTGCATTAGATAGAATAGAGCATGAAGCGTAGAGCACAATGAATGTGAGTGAGGTGTTATGAGGTTCATTTCAGATTTAGACCCTCAAACGTTGAGTATGAACCATAGAACTAGAGTACATAATAGGGTATAATGTTGTGTGAGAATGGAATGATAGAAAGATGTATCATGAAGCAAAGAGTATGACATCATCTGCGGTGTGTGAGGTTCATGGATATGTTATGCATTTAACAGTCAAATGTGAACCTTATCACAAGAGTTCATCATAGGGTAGTGATGATACAATATTTATATCAAGTTGTGTAAGATTTATTAGAAATATGGATCATGAAGCAAATAGCATATGAGTAGAAGGGATAGATGCTTGATGATGTTAGGAAAGGGGAATAAAAAATATGTCCCCAAGTGTATGATGTGTATAAGAATCAAGTAACATCATCTAGAAGATCACCATTGTCAGGATCATAGCCTATTGGATTTGGGTATGAAACTTGATAAGAAATAGTGTGGGGTTGATCATATAAAGATCCATTGTGACGTAAATTATAAATTCCCATAACATATTCTTCATCAGTGAAATGTGATTGCGGACATTTGTGTGCATACCAACATTTCATATTTTGAGCATAACCAAGAAATGAATCATTGCAAATAGAAATACAACCAAAGTGCCACCAATGTAGTCAAGAAAAGTCTTCCCAAGTGTAAGTGGAGATGAACGAGGAGTAAGTGCAAGGAATAATGATAAATGGTAGACTCATAGGAAATAAGTAGCACTAAAAATACACATACTTGATACACATGAGGAGAATTAGGTGATGGGTGGAGGTCATCAAGTGTGAATTCAAGCTAGGATAATCCATTATATGCTCCAATAGTCTTAGAGAAAGTGGGATCGAATGGAATATGAGGCCAATAGGAGCTATGTATGAAACATATTTCCTATCAAAGGAGGATATTTCAACACAAAGGGTTATATGATAGATGAAGCGAATGCCATGATGTCTAATGCACAAATAGATCCTTGGAGAAGAAGCATGTTGGTGGTAGGGGCAGGAGGTTCCATGAGTTGATAATCATTAGTGAGATATGTAGGAGAAGTATAGGGATGACCAACATCATGGTATAAAAGTGGATTAGGGAGTGTAGTGAGTGGGTCAAGGTGGAAATATTTTAATGGGTCATGATCAGTAACAATAGTATATGCATAACCATCATGTAGGAATTTAACATATCGATGAACTTTAGAAGGTATTTCTGTATAGCGTGAATCCATGTCCTACCAAGTAAGAATTTGAACTAGAATTTTCCATCGATAATACAAAATACCAAAGGAATGGTTTTAGTCCCTACTATGAAAGGTAAGGTGATAGTTCCCATGCATGGGTATGTAAAAGGATCATAGCAATAGATAGAAATGGATGTTTGGTGACATGAGCTTAAGAAAGGCTAGGTTGTTGAATAAATGTGAGAGTACAAGAATTGAAATTAGATCCATTATCAACTAGTACTTTCCTAATGCCTATGTTATATATGTGAGCATGAACATAAAGAGGGGTATCATTTTCATAAATAGAAATATAGGTAGTTACATGAGATGGGAAAGTATTTTTTTAGAAAATGAATCTATAAAAACTGATATACATGGTCTATAAGAGTATTAAAAGGAATGTAATTATTAACTAGGAGAGAGTAGATTTTATCCTTACAACTAGGATTATGGTGTAAGAAAGAATGGATGGAAACATCCATGGTGAGAGGATCCTAGGATAGGGAAGTTAGGATGAAGTGAGGATCCAAAAGTGTTTGAATGCGGGTTCACCAATTGATTTAAGAAAAATATACTTTTTATAAAACCCTAATTACAGAGTAACTGATTGTAAATTATGATATACACCTGCTAGATATAATTTAACATAAGAAATAATATAATAAAATCTAAAGCCCTAAGTGTGTGAGAGAGAGAGGAAAGAACTTAGCTGATTTTCACTTTTCTAGAATTGATATGGATTGGGGAAATTGATGAATAGAGAGGGGAGACCATCGTAACTATGTACTTTAAAATCAATAATTGTTAGATAAGGTTGTACTAGGGTTCTTGGACTAGTTTAGGGGTTCCTGGGCACTAGAGTCTACTATTGGGTACCTATGACTATGAAAAATTATCGAACTTGATTTTTGTTATGTCGCACTAGTGTCATGACTACTCATTGTTATTCGCATGTATGTCTCACCTTACTCGTCGAGTGTACCTATAACCTACAAAATAGATGTTCACCTATAAAACCCATAAAACCGCATCAAATTCAAAAATGAAATATGTAATATGGGGAGTCGAACTGACCCTAGAGGTCACCCGAAAAAGTGAAGTTATACCCGAATGTTGCATTAGATCTCGATTCCATGTAGTTCTTGTGACTATGTGAAATAATCATTCCCTAAGATTCCTTTGTGCAATAACGTACTAGATTTTATAGAAGATGCAAATGTGTGTATGGAATATGAAAGAATTACCCTTCCTATGTAGTGTATGGAGAAAAAGTATTCCCTTATCTCTTGAATGGATTCCTTTGAGTACTTTGGATCCTTTGGATGCAATCTTAGAGGATATATATTATATGTAGATTTTGGTCCTTAATTTTGAACACATAACTATGTATTTATATGATTCCTTTGTTTGAATTTCCTAATTAAAAATTGGAATTTTGAACCATAAGTGAAAAAGGTGCCCAAAAGATGAAAGAGACCCAAAAGAAGTGAGAAACGCGAAAAGGGTTAGGGGTACTAAGAGGGCTATAACATCCACTTTTTATGACTTAGAAAAAGGGAAAATTTTATTTTACATAATTTTCTCTATTCTAAATTAATATAATTCAGAACACACATTCCATTGTCAATCCATATCATAAGAAAAAACCATATGCAGTTGAATGACTCGGTGAAACATTGATCTCTCATTCCATGACTAAGATTAATCTAATCTCTCATGTTAACTTTTTCAAGTGTATACTAAGTATACTTGGTTCTTTTACAATTTAAGGTTCACTCAAGTTTTATGTCTAAGAATCCTATCTGCATATATATTACCGATATTCATCGAAATCCCATAACTTAGACTAGGTGACATAAGACAATGAAACCAACAACTTGCGGTACTTTGCCAAAAATTTAAACATGTTTATCTTGTTTACATTCAAAGACACTATAATTTTTGAAATGAATATATCTTTCACCACGCTCCTATGGTTATCTAGATTGGTCATTCTTGACTACTGTCAACCAAAATCAGGTCAAATTTTCACACTAAACAAGGGTAGCTTACATGCACTAGTGTGGAATACTACAAGTGGTGACTAAAGGTACATAAAAATAATCAATTGACCCTTCATTTATTGGGTGTTTTTAGTTACCCTAAGTCAACATGATTTGACCACTACACTAGTTAATGTGTCTATCTTTGTTTAGAGTAGAACTGTGATCCAAATTTCTAATTATGTCAATCGAGTAAATTAAACTATGTGGGGTGTTGAAGTATAGAATACTACATCACAATATCCTTGTAATGAATCCCATCATTATGAGGGTACTCTACTGCATTCCCTATATTACAACAACCATCTAAGTTCCTTCAACTAAACTAACATACTTAAGAATCATTAGATAATTAACCCATTAATTTATTTTCTTGTTTAATTTATCAATAAACAACACACTTGAGGGTTCCCAACGTAAGATTGACCCAAGAAGGGTACAAAATGTACTTTAACACCAATTTAAGGTATGTGAATGAAATATAAAATTCAATCATATGAATATTTTAGTCATAAACCATTATTTTCATTTATTAATCTATTTGTATTTTATATTAAGTGAGTAAGATCATTATGTTTTCCTACTACAATTTATCATTGTAAAAAATTTGATTGAAACTTATACATTAGACTTATAGATACCATAAAGTCTAAATATTCCTATAGCTCTTTTAAGCTTTCTTTTTCCATCTCATAACAGAAAACCATATGCAGTTCTAATGACTCGGTGAAACATCGATCTCTCATTCTATGAATTGTTATTAAACCAATCTCTCATGTTAAATTATTCAAGTGTATACTAAGTATACTTTTTTATTTTACCCTTTAAGGGTCACTCAAGTTTTTTGTCTAAGAATCCTATCTAAATATCTATTACCGATATTCATCTAAAATTCCGTAACTTAGACTAGGTGACATAAGATAATACAACAAGCATCTTGTGATACTTTGGCCAAAGTTTTAAACATGTTTATCATGTTTACATTCCAAGACATTATAATTATCAAAAGGAATTACTATTATCTAGATTAGTCATTCTTGACTACCGTCAACCCGAGTCAAAGTTTCACACTAAACAAGGTAAACTTGCATGCACTACTTTGGAAGACTACTCATGGTGACTAAGTGTAAATAAACATATTCAATTGAACTTCATTGATTGGGTGTGTTTAGTTACCCTATGTCAACATGAGTTGACCACTACACTAGTTCATTTTTCTATCTCTATTTAGAATAGAACTATGATCCAAATTTCCGCTTATGTCAATTGAGTTAATTGAACTAAGTGGGGTGTCGAAGTATGACAAAATACATCATAGTATCCTCGTAATGAATCGTGTCATTATGAGGGTACTCTAATACAATACCTATATTCAACAACCAACTGAGTTCCTTTAACTAAACTAACATACTTAAGAATCATTAGATCATTAACCATTTAATTTATTTTCTTGTTTAATTTATTGTTAAACAACGCACTTGAGGGTTCCCGATGTACGATTGACACAAGAAGGGTACAAAACATACCTTAAATCCAGTTGAAGGTATGTAGATGAAATATGCATTCAATCATATGAATTTTTTTCATAAACCATTATTTTCATTTATTGATCTATTTGAATTCGATATTAAGTGAGTAAGATCATTATGTTTTCTTACTACAATTTATCATTGTAAACAACTTGATTGAAAATTATACATTAGACTTAGAGATATCATAAAGTCTAAATCTTCCTATTAACTCTTTTAAGATTTCTTGTTTCCATTTATTGTTTACGAGATAAGGAGCATACAACCAATCATCCTTTATGATTTAAACATAATCACATAACAAGATATCATACATAGTTATTATTTAATGATAAAAAAAAATCATTTTCTTTATTATGAAGGAGTATTGTCATATTAATGAAATCAAAAACATATGGTATAGTTTTGTAATAAGAAATCCACCTTCTTCTATATAAAACTATACTTATTCCTTTTTCTGAATAAGGATTTATCAATCATAATAAACTTAGTTATATATTTTCCCCAAAATGAAATGAAACTATAAGTATAGATCCTTATTCCTAGTATCATTTTATTCCTTAGAATCCATTAAGTTATGAACATCCCTATTTAAGCATATCCATAAAGTCCCATCATGCATGTTAATATCTAAGAATATTATACAAACATGAGTCATGTAAGACCTTAGAAATAAATCAGAAATAAAAAAACTTCACAATAATTCATTAATTAAAAATGAGAGATCACTTACTCCCCAGCTAAATTTATATTCCATAAGTTTATACGAAACATATTTCACCATTACAAAACTAATTGTAATACATCTACATAGTTTTTCCCGCAACTACATTTCAAGAAAATGTCATTACATAAGCATCTAAATGAAGAAAATGATTTCATTAGTAACACAAATGTAACTTTCTATAAGTCTTTATCCTTTCACTTTTCACGAAGTCCATCTACAAAATTGTTAGCATGAGGCAATTCACAAGAATTGAGCATGATAAATGCTATAATGTTAAAACAATATGCTTTTATCTGGTTGTTTTGTAAAAGGAATTTTTATCTAGATATTTCATAAAAGGAACCCTGATGTTAATGAAAAGGTTCCAAGTCTACAATAGTAAGGAAAATAAGAAATACTTCCCCTAATAGTTACAAAAAAGATTAAGAGAAGAGTCACTCAATCTACATAAGTTTAATTGTTCGTAAAATAAACTAATTAAACCATTAGAAATTAATCCCATCTAAATCAAAGTTATGGTATTCATTTCAACATGATAACATTCCAAACTGCAACCATTTAAGAAAAGAATCAATTTAAGTCATGATTTGTCCTAAACGGTATCCATTCAATTCTCAGAAAAGTTCCTCATTAACATAGTTAGATAAAAATCAATCAAAATAACATGAATTGATCTACAACATACTGACTTGACAAGAAGAATGTTATTCCTATAACAATCAATTCCATAACAACTACTAATAAGGTTTGGCATAAAAACATGAAATATCCACCTTAGATAACAAGCCTTCCTAATAACCCTACTCTTGAAATCCGACCATAATTCTAAGAGGATAAAATCAAATGAATAGCTAACTTGACAATATAGATAATAATCACTATATGTCACACAAGAGATTTGGCTCAAGCCCTCACAAGACAAAATAACCACCCGATACAGAGTACTAGGAAGATTTGTTTTCCACAAGTTGAGTTTAATATAATTTTGAATAAAACATAGCCATCATAACCATGTATATCACAATATCAAATAATTGAATTCTCATTGAATTCCACATACAAGCTAATGTAAAAGGAAACAAAATGATTTTACTAATAAAAACGTAGAGTTATTTTTCATACCCAAACGACCAAATCCAATATTAAAGAAATGAAAACTTCTTTAACAATGATCGAAGTAGACCTCACATCATCCAAACTATTGAAATGAACTTCAATGCAAGAAATAACAACAATCGAGACCTTAATACTAACCCATATATGCGAGTACATTTTCAAGGAGACATTCCAAAGGCTCAAATAAAACCTATAATCATTGTCAAGGAAACACGATGATCCAAAACAAGATTCACCAAGATAAACAAGATCTGTAACCATAACACAATACTCCAACTAGACACTCAAAACCTAAAGTTCAATAGGAACATATATTAGATGGAAACAAACCGAGACCTGGAAGTATAACTAACCACGATCCTTTCAAAAATAAAACAAGTTTCATAAAATGAACATGCCCGATAAGGGTATTTAAGCAACGAAGAACAAACCCACAAAAGAGAGGGAGAAATAGTTTTAACGGTCCATGTTTATCATATAAGACCACTCGAGAAGGGTAAATTCAACAAAGATACGTACTAAAATTGGCAGGGACAAATACTCCATCTTTCGCATTTACAATAAAAATTTATAGTGCTAAAAAGGACCTTCTTGAATGCCCATTATGGATCGAACAAGATAACCATAAAAACAACAATGATCAATGGTCGGTTATTAAGTTAATCCAACAAAGGATTAGGACACAAACAAGAATCTTAACAGTATTCAAGAGTGATTCTACCATTAACAAAATACAATACAACCAAAACATAATTCATTCAATTGAAACAAAAGTTTTGTTACAGGCCTTTTTAATATGGAAAATACAAGTCAAACCTAATAACTTAAAATAAAAACCCAATTTTACTACAAGCTAAGAGTTATGAGGTTTAAGAAATTTCCACATAATCCTTGCAACAATGTTTAAACACTACAAGGATACAACATGAGGAGACATAGGCATACCAAATCATAGAAAACCCTAAAAGTCATACCCAATTCTCTAAATGAGAAATTTTTTTTTTCCAAAACTATTCGAATATCGGATTCATTAAAATATTCTATCTCACAAAACTATTCATATCCAAGAAACCATTTCCAAAAGAAACACATAGAAGAGAAAGAACAATCAGTCATTCCAACAAAATAATCTCAGAGACGTTTTCATGAAGAATTTTTTTATGAAAATGTTTAAATAGAGGCAACATATTTTAAGGAGATAGGACCTATCATTCCCTGGTAGTGTTCATGTCTTCCTTCCCTTGCTTCAATCCTTCATGTAAAACTCGTACAATAAGATTTCTATAAATAATGTCAAAACAACCCATTGAAACTTTTCTTGTTATCTTCTTATAACTTCCATGCTCATATTTTGCTATTATTTAGGCCATACAAGGGCAAGATTATGCATGCAAATAATTCAAACCGGAGGTTCGAAAGAATGGAAAACAACATGCAGATCTCCAAAGCTCCAAAAATCTAAATGAAACAATAAAACCAAAAACCATTTATTTTTCCTCCAACCTCCTTACTATTCCCTAGGTAATTTTCACTCCAGTCGAGAACAATAAATTCCCATATGAATGATAGAGTCCTTCCAAAAACTCGCACCCATGCTTATCTTCTACTAGTTACAACTAGTAGTTAAGAAAAACATTCTATTCGAAATAGCAGAGTTGCCAGCACGACAACCATCCACTATCCCCAAGTCTCGGCCAAGTTTGGTGGTTCCAGAATTTAAATGCCACATTTAAAATTGTCGATGTCTTTGAAATATTTCCACCACCATCCCAATCTACGTGTCAACAATGCTAACCACCATATCCATAGATTAGGTTGATGTCATTAAGTCATGTCCCCATAATGATAGGTTATAAACCTTAGTTTAGGATCTTAGGTATAGCTCATTAGATCTTAGGATTATTTAATGTACAAAACTTAGGATAGCCTCCCTTAAGGAGTTAATAAACAATTAAAATAATCACATTAGTATAGGTTTATAATAGATTAATATTCAAACACATATATTAATTAGGTTCTAATTAATTTTTCAAATAACGTTACCTTACATAGCTCCTTAAAATGACGAATAGGTAACCAAGAAGGGTGGAGTCCACACTTGCTACACAGGACGCCCTACTGTGACCTCGGTCTGCAAGCTTGGGTGTAGAGATTAAATATTCTTACCAATTCACCCAATGTGTTTAAAACATCATAAAATCCCAAACATTCCTTAGATCATTGTAATTGATCCAAGTTGAATAATCCTAAACTTTGCAAACATCAACCTGAAAAACATGTTCAACATTGCAAACTAGGAAATGAACCCTTTAAATTGAATTTATTTCCTTCTTCATATGTAGATTATAAATAAAAAATTCAACACGAAAAGTAAAAGAATACTTCATTAATAATTTTATTATTTTCATGATATGAAGTTATCCCATTTTAGAAGATATCGTATGTCCTCTACAACAACATGATTTAACTTTTTTAAGAGTACACTCTCTTTTGAATGAAAATCACCTATCAATGTTGTTACTTCATTAACAGTAGTGATCAAAGATAACATCCATGGAAGAGGTACTACATACCTCCCCTCTAAAATCATCATCATCCTTGATGATTAACTTAATCCATATTCATAATCAAGAAAAATAATTATATTTATAATTATTTGATCCACAAAATTTTTCAACTAAAACCAAATTGCAAATATTTTAATTTTTTCATAACTTATTACAACATCATAATTGATGTCCCAGTACTTAAAAAATTATAGTACTTTCCTGAAACTAGTAGAAATTAAAGATAGTTTTTAAACAAGTCAATAATTGTCTTAAAAATCAGAATTAATTTTGTTCAAACAAATGAGGAAAAATAGTTTTTATATCCTCAAGGTTTTTCCATGTTGGACTTTCTTCATTAAATTGGTCCCATTGGACCTTGCATTTCCTAATTTCACAATTTCGTAAGTGCATCTGGTGAGTTTCTAACACTCTTATGGGCTCACTATGATTATTCATGGGTCTTGGACTGCAAGAAATCTCAATTTAATACATGTGATAAATCAGAAATGTATTTCTTAAGTAAATAAATATGGAAAACATCATGCATTTGTGACAAAGTGGGAGCTAATGCTAAATGATAAGCTATAGGACTAAGCAATTCAACAATCTCGAAAGGTCACACAAAATGAGGTGACAATTTGGATACCTTACCAAAGGTAATAGAGATCTTGTGGGCTTGACATGTAAAAATACTTTTTCACCAAGTTCAAATTTCATATCAATCCTTTTAGATCTGCATATTGTTTCTTCCTTTCTTTTAATCATTCACGAATTATTTTCACTTGCTGCTCCATTTCAAGTAAGCATTTCAAGTCAAATTACCTCTCTATCTTCAATGTTATTCCAAGTAATCGTAGTTATACATTTCCTTTCGTAGAATGCTTGAATGGTGTCATTTTTAAATAGTAATGGTAAATATTATTGTAAGAAAATTCAACTAAAGGAAGGTATTATTCCCATTTGTACTATTGATCCAAATAGTACATTCTTAACATATCCTCCAAAACATGATTTACTATTTTTGTTTGACCATCTATTTCCAGATGGCATGCAAAACTAAAATTTATTTTTGTTCCTAAGGATGAATTTAGCGTTTGGCAAAAACGAGATGTCATTCTAGGGTCTCTATGAGATATAATCAATTCAGGTACTCCATGTAATCTGAATATTTCATGCACAAATCATTTTTCTAAATCATGTGAATCATCTTTAAGATTACCAACAATAAAATGTGCTACTTTTGTTCATTTTTCAATCACAACTAAAATAACATCATGTCTATTTCTAGACATAGGCAATACCCTGAACAAAATCCATGCTTATTACTTGCCACTTATATTGCGGTATGCTATGGGGATATAATAAACCAGCTAGGTGCATATGCTCAGCCTTAACATGCTGACATTCTAAGAAATGTGAAACAAAATCAGTTATGTCTCTCTTCATCCCTTTCCAAAAATATTTTTTTTTTACATCAACAAGCATTTTTGTAACACCAAGATGTCCTAAGTAAGGTGAATTATGAAATTCCATCATTAACTTTTTCCTTAACTCATTTCCTGAAGGTACATATACTCATTTTTCATATCTTAAAATTCCTTCATTGTCAAAGTTAAAACCTTTGTATCTTGCATCATTAGGATCTATAACATGTTTTGTTTTTTACCTGTTGTAAATACAAATCAAAATCCACGATACTCTTTACCTCATCCATAAATTAATTTCTCAAAGTTATAAGTGTAGAAATATGTTTCCTACAACTTAGTGCATATTCTACTCTATTTTATTTACCTTTAATGTAACTTATGCAACTATCATATTGTGACAAAAAAATCTAACCATCTTTGTTATCTTGCATTCAGATTTGGATGAGTAAAAATATACTTCATCCCAAGGTGGTCAATTTTTAACTCAAAAGGTCTTCCTAAGAGATAACATCTCCATAATTGAAGTGCATAAACTATGGCAACAAGCTCTAGGTCATGTGGAGAATAATTGAAATCATGTACCTTGAGTTTCATGTTCTCATAAGATATAACATGATCATCTTGCAACAACATACCTCCTAGTCCCTCTCCGGAAGAATTTATAACTACCATAAAGATCCCATTTGGATCTAGTACAACTAAGATAGGTGCATAAGTTAGTTGTTTCTTTAGAGTTTTAAATGATAATTCACATTTATCACTCCATACAAAATTTGTCTTTCTTTTGTAATGAATTAATTAGGAAAGAAAATTTTGAAAAGTCCCTAACAAACTTCCTACAATAACATGGGAAATCCCCATGAAGCTCCTAACTTCATGTACATTTTTAGGTGTAGACCATTCAGTTATTGCAACAATCTTTGATGGATCAGCATATATTCCATCATTGCTTATGACATGTCCTAAATAGGGCACTTCTATTTCATAAAAAGAACATTTGGGAAATTTACCATACAATTTTTTGTTTCTCAAAATTTCAATTACAAATGATTTTAGTGCTCATCAATGCTTTTAGAATAGATAAGAATATCATCCAAGAATACAAGAACTTGTCCAAGTATTCTTGAAAGATATTATTCATTAAATTCATAAAATTTGTAGGTGCATTTTTCAAACCAAAAGGTAAAACCATGAATTCATAATGTCCATACCTTATTCTAAAAGTTGTTTTATGAATATCTTCATCCTTAATTCTCAATTGATGATATCCAAAATGAAGATCTATCTTTGAATATACTGATGCACCACACATCTGATCAAACAAATCATCAATTATAGGAAGTGGATATCTATTTTTGATTGTTTCTTTGTTTAACATCTTGTAATCAATACAAAGTCTAAGTGTTCCATCCTTCTTTTTCACAAAAATATCGGTGCTCCCAAAGGTGAGACACTCAATCTTATTAAGCCTTTACAAAAAAATTCTTGTAATTGTGCCTTATGTTCTACCAGTTTAATGGTATCCATTTGATAAGGTACCTTAGAAATAGGTTTAGTTCTAGGTTTGATTTATATTGTGAAGTAAAATTTTCATTTAGTCAAAAGACCATGTAGTTCATCCAAAAATACATCGCTGAAATGTCTTAACAACGGATACTTATCCAAGAAATCACTATCCTTTTCTACTATTTCATAAATTTTTACTGCATATAATGTGCAACCTTTGTTTTTGGCCTTCTTAAGTAGGATATCGACAATTTTCTAACTGAAATTTCTCATTTTACCCCTTGAATGTTTGTTGTTTTCTACAGATCATCAAGGCATCTAATGTGTTTTTCAAAACAATCAACTTTTTCTTTATGATCAGCAAGCCAATTAACACCAATTATGACATCATATGACCCCAAAGGAGCAACATAAAGATCTACTTCAGTGGAAAACTTGGTAACTCTAAGATTGCTCCAAAAATACATTTACTAATAGTATGGACAACATTATTACCATAATGTATAGTCCAATATTTTTCCATCATTCCTGCTTTTCTTTTTAATTTTTCAGAAAATTTACTAGAAACAAAATATTATGTAGTTCAAGTATCAAAGAGTATAGTATGAATAGTGTACCAAATAAATTACCCGATACTTCTATTGGTGTAACTTGTTTTTAGCTTTCTTATCAGCTATCTGCAGCATATATCTTATGATGTTGGTTGTTGTCATCTTTCTTTAAAGGGAACCGATTCACGTAGTGATCCTTACAAAAATTAAAACATCCCCATACATGTCCTCTTTTTAGCTCAAAATTATTTCTGGTCTTGAAATTGCTATTTTGATCACCATAATATTTCTTCCCATTATTGTTATTCTTCACAAAATTATTTCTAATGTTTGTATCGGGTTTACTTGATGTTTTCTTATTTTTATCAGCCAAAAATTTTTTTCACCCCAAAAACTTTTCCATGCCACCTTCTTAGGTGCAAGGGACGAAGAAGAGTTGGAAATTCTATTTCAGTTTTCTTCTTTATGAGTAGAAATTTCCTTAAATTTATGTTATTGCCTTATGAATTTTTCTACAACCCCTTCCATAATGGTTGTGTTATGCACATCTACTTATCCCCCTATTACAAGGTTCAATCCCATAATAAACCTGTGTATCCTAAAATTCTCATCAGTTTATTACTAAGGAACGTACTAAAGAAGTTGTGTATCTTATGATGTTGGTTGTTGTCATCTTTCCTTAAAGGAACCGATTCATGTAGTGATCCTTACAACAATTAAAACATCCCCATACATGTCCTCTTTTTAGCTCAAAATTATTTACGGTCTTGAAATTGCTATTTTGATCACCATAATATTTCTTCCCATTATTGTTATTCTTCACAAAATTATTTCTAGTGTTCGTATCGGGTTTACTTGTTTTTTTCTTATTGTTATTAGCCAAAACTTTTTTCACCCCAAAAATTTTCCATGCCACCTTCTTAGGTGCAAGGGATGAAGAAGAGTTGGAAATTCTATTTCAGTTTTCTTCTTTATGAGTAGAAATTTCCTTAAATTTATGTTATTGCCTTATGAATTTTTCTACAACCCTTCCATAATGGTTGTCTTATGCACATCTACTTATCCCCTATTACAAGGTTCAATCCCATAATAAACCTATGTATCCTAAAATTCTCGTCGGTTTATTACTAAGGAACGTACTTAAAGAAGTTGTGTATCTTATGATGTTGGTCTGTTGTCATCTTTCTTTAAAGGGAACTGATCTTTACAACAATTAAAACATCCCCATACATGTCCTCTTTTTAGCTCAAAATTATTTCCGGTCTTGAAATTGCTATTTTGATCACCATAATATTTCTTCCCATTATTGTTATTCTTCACAAAATTATTTCTAGTGTTCGTATCGGGTTTACTTGTTGTTTTCTTATTTTTATCATCCAAAACTTTTTTCACCCCAAAACTTTTCCATGCCACCTTCTTAGGTGCAAGGACGAAGAAGAGTTGGAAATTCTATTTCAGTTTTCTTCTTTATGAGTAGAAATTTCCTTAAATTTATGTTATTGCCTTATGAATTTTTCTACAACCCCTTCCATAATGGTTGTGTTATGCACATCTACTTATCCCCCTATTACAAGGTTCAATCCCATAATAAACTTGTGTATCCTAAAATTCTCATCAGTTTGATACTAAGGAACGTACTAAAGAAGTTTGGTAAACCTCTCCTAGTACTCAGTTATTATTAACTTTCCTTGCATTAAATTATGAATTTATGTCATTTTCTCGATCATAATAGAGTTGTGGCAGCCAACGATTCCTAAATTACCTCTTAAATTTATCCCATGTAATGCTTGATTGATCAATGTTAAATTCAACATTATGGTTATCCCTCAAGGAGGATGCCTCATGGGAAAGCTAATAGGCTCCCCAGACTAATTTTTTTTCTTCTGAGAAGTTCCTAATTGCAAAGTAATTTTCCATTTTGCTAAGCCAATTCTCATCCGCATCCCCAGTGTTGAGCCATCAAACATTTGTGGACTTATCCTCTTTATATCTTTAGTGAGTTCAATTGCTAAACTTGACTTTTTATTTTCAGGTGGATTAGGCACATTTACATTTACATTTTCAATGTTAATATTGATATTCAAAAAATTGTTATTTCTTGCATTATTATTATTAATGCCCAAATTTCCAGCATTGAAATTGTCTCTTGGAGATGGCTGATTTTTATTATAAATATCATCTTCCTCCTACTCATTACCCATTAGTTGTTGTACTGACTATAGCAAGATGATCTCTTGTGTCTAACAAGGCAGCAATAATCTCATCAATATTTTGTGTGGTAGCTTCCTCTCCACTTGGAGCCATATTATTTACAGCATCTCCTCTTGTTCTAATCATTTTCTGTTAACAAGAAATTAAGTTTTTATCAGATATGGCCTTAATAGGTCCAAGAGCTACAACCTTTAGCTATGATACCAAAATGTAACATCCACTTTTTATGACTTAGAAACAAGGAGATTTTTATATTATGTTCTATGTTATAAATTAATATAATTCAAAACACACATTCCATTTCCAATCCATCTCATAACATAAAACCATATACACTTGTAATGACTCGGTGAAACATCGATCTCTCATTCTATGACTTGTTATTAAACCAATCTCTCATGTTAACTTATTCAAGTGTATACTAAGTATACTTGGTTATTTTACCCTTTAAGGGTCACTCAAGTGTTCTGTCTAAGAATCCTATCTGAATATTTGTTACTGATATTCATCTAAAATCCAGTAACTTAAACTTGGTGACATAAGACAATGCAACAAGCATCTTGTGATACTTTGGCCAAAGTTTCACACTAAAGAAGGTAAAATTGCATACACTACTTTGGAATACTACTCATGGTGACTAAGTTTACATAGACATATTCAATTGACCTTCATTGATTGGGTGTGTTTAGTTACCCTAAGTTAACATGAGTTGACCACTACACTAGTTCATTTTTCTATCTCTATTTAGAATAGGACTATGATCCAAATTTCCACTTATGGAAATTGAGTTAATTGAACTAAGTGGGGTGTTGAACTATGATATAATACATCATAGTATCCTTGTAATGAATTATGTCATTATGAGGGTACTCTACTGCTATACCTATATTACAACAACCAATTGAGTTCCTTCAACTAAACTAACATACTTAAGAATCATTGGATCATTAACCATTTAATTTATTTTCTTGTTTAATTTATCGTTAAACAACACACTTGAGGGTTCCCGATGTATGATTGACCCAAGAAGGGTACAAAACATACCTTAACACCAGTTGAAGGTATGTAGATGAAATATGCATTCAATCATATGAATTTTTTTTTCATGAACCATTATTTTCATTTATCGATCTATCTAAATTCAATATGAAGTAAGTAATATCATTATGTTTTCTTACTACAATTTATCATTGTAAACAACTTGATTGAAAATTATACGTTAGACTTAGAGATATCATAAAGTCTAAATCTTCCTATTATCTCTTTTAATATTTCTTGTTTCCATTTATTGTTTACAGATAAGGAGCATATAACCAATCATCCTTTATGATTTAATCATAATCACATAACAAGATATCATACATAGTTCTTATTTAATGATAAAAAGAAACATCCTTTTCTTTCTTATTAAGGACTATTTTCCTATTAATGAAATTAGAAAACATATGGTATATTTTTTTAATAAGAAATCCACCTTCTTCTATAAAAAAATATACTTATTCCTTTTTCTAAATAACAATTTATCAATCATAATCAACTTAGTTATATTTATTCCCCAAAATGACATGAAACTATAAGTATAGATCCTTATTCCTAGTATCATTTTATACCTTAGAATCCATTAATTTATGAACATCAGTATTTAAGTATATCCATAAATTCCCATCATGCATATTAACATCTAAGAATATTATACAAACCTAAGTCATGTAAGACCTTAGAATAATCAGAAATAAACAACCCTTGACAACAATTCATTAATCAAAAGAGAGAGATCAATTACTCCCAAATAAATTTATATTCCATCAGTTTATAAGAAACATCTTTAACCATTACAAAACTAATTGAAATACATCATAGTTTTTCCCACAATTAAATTTCAAGAAAATGTCAATACATATGCATTTGAATGCGAAAATGATTTCATTAGTAAAAAAAATAAACATTTCTATAATTCTTTCTCCTTTAAATTTTCACAAAGTCCATCTACAAAATGTTTGGCATGATTCGGTTTAAGAAATGAGCATGATAAATGCTATAACGTTAAAACAATATGCTTTTATCATTGTTTTGTAAAAAAACAACATTGTTAATGAAAAGGTTCCAAGTACAAAATAATAAGGAAAATAAGAAAGACATCCCCTAGGAGTTACAAAATTAGATAAAGAGAAGATTCATTAAATCTACATAGGTTTAATTTTCCCTAAAAGAAACTAATTAAACCATTATAAATTAATTCCATGTAAATCACGTTATGATATTCATTCCAACATGATAACATTCCAAAAGCTATGACAATTAAGAAAACAATTAATTTAAGTCATCATCTTTCCTCAACGGTATCCATTCAATTTTCCAAGAAAAGTTCCTCATTAACACAGTTAGATCAACATCAATCAAAATAACATGAATTAATCTACAACATACTCACTTGACAATAATAGAATGTTATTCCTATAACAATCAATTATGTAACAACTACTAATAAGGTTTGGTATAAAAACATGAAAGATATATCTTGGATAACAAACCTTCCTAATAACACTAATCTTAAAATCCCCACCATCATTTTAAGAGGATAACATCAAATGAAGAACCAACTTGAAAATACAGGTAATAATCACTTTGTATGTCACACAAGAGATTTAGCTTAATCCCTCACAAGACAAAATAACCACCTGATAGAAAGTACTAGGAGGATCTTTCTTCCACAAGATGAGTTCAATATGAGTTTGAACAAAACATAGCCATCACAACCATACATCTCAAAACAATCAAATAATTGAATTCTCATTGTCTTCCACATACAAGATAATGGAAAAGGAAACAAAATGGTTTTACCAACAAAAATGCGAGTTATGTCTTACCCACAAGACCAAATCCAAGATTAAATAAATGAAAACTTCTTAAAAATGATTGAAGTAGACCTCACATCATTCAACCTATTGAAATGAACTTCAATAAGAGAAATAACAACCCTCAAACCTTACTAACCCATAGATGCGAGTACAATCTCAAGGATACATTCCAAAGGCTCAAATAAAACCTACAATCATCGTTAAGGAAACATAACAATCTAAAACAATATTCTCCAAGATAAACAAGATCTACAACCATAACACAATACTCCAACTAGACACTCAAAGCCTAAAGTTCAATACATGAACATATATTAGAAGGAAACGAACCAAGACCGAAAGTATAACTAACCATGATCCTTTCAAAAATCAAACAAGTTCCATAAATAGAAGCGACAGGAGAATGGTATTCGAGAAATGAAAAAAAAACCCATAAAAAGAGGGAGACAAATTTTTACCATTCCATGTTTATCATAAAAGACCACCTGAGAAGGGTAAATTCAACAAAGATATGGACTGAAATTGGTAGGGACAAATACTCCATCCATCACCAATACAATAAATAATTGCGGTGCTAAAAATTACCTTCTTGAATACCCATTATGGGTCTAAACAAGATCACCATAAAAACAACAAAGCAGATCAATGGTCGGTTATCAACTTAAGCCAAAAAAGGATTAAGACATGAAAAAATAATCCCAACAGGTATTCAAGAGTGAGTTGACTATTGACAAAAGATTATAAAACCAAAACGTAAGTCCTTAAACTTAAACAAAAGTTTAATTAAAGGCCTTTCTTAATATGGCAAACAAAATCAAACTTAATAACTTAAAACAAAACCCAATTTTACTACAAGCTAAGAGTTCTAAGGTCTAATAAATTTCCATAGAATCCTTGCCAAAATGTTTAAATACTAGAAGGATACATCACAAGGATACATAGGCATAACCAAACATAGAATCCCTAAAATTCATACCCAATTCTCTAAATTATAAACACATTTGTTTTCCATAACCATTCAAATCTCAAATTCATTAAAATATTTTATCTCACAAAACTATTCATATCTAAGAATCCATATCCAAAACAAAAACACAAAAAAAAATAACAATCAACCATTCCAACAAAATAATCTCAGAGATGTTTTCACGAAGAGCAGAGTTCTTTTTATGTAAATGTTTAAATAGAAGAAAGATATTTTAATGAGATAAGGCCTATCATTCCTAGTAGTGCTCCTGTATTCCTCTCCTTTTGTCAATCCTTCATGCAAAACTCCCACAATAATATTTCTAGCAACAATTTCAAAAGCAGTCCATTAAAAATTTTCTGTTATCCTCTTATAGCTCCCATGCTTATATTTTTCTATTGTTTCCTCCATGCAAGGGTGATATTACGCATACAACTTATTTGAATTATAGGTTCAAAATAATGGAAAACTACATGCAGAGCTCCAAAGATCTCAAAATCCAAATGAAATAATAAAACCGAAAACCATTTATTTTTCCTCAACCTCCTTACTAATCCGAGGCTATTTTAGCTTCAATCGAGAATAATAAATGCCCATAAGAATAGTAGAATCCTTCCAAAAATTCCTTCTCATTCTTATCTTATGCTAGTTAAAACTATTAGTTAAGAAAAAAATTCTAATCAAAATAGCAGAGTTACCAAGACACGGAAACCATCCACTATCCCCAAGTCTCGACGAAGTTTGGAGTTATAGAATTTAAATGCCACATTTAAAATTGTTTGTTCCTTTGAAATTTTTAGAGTAGGTATTTACCTTAGCTCATGTTCACCTAGGTACTTTATTTACCTTTATTTTATTTATCCTCACCACTTATGTGTTTGGATATTTCTTTTATCTTATTTAGATATTAGGAGATATTATTTAGTTGTTAGGTATAGTTCTTTCCTTGATCTATGGTTTGACTAGATCCTTGATGTCTAGTTCTCTCCTAAATCTATGGTCTTGACTAGTTATTTGATGACTAGTTATTTCCTTGATTTGTGGCTTGATCTACGACCTTGACTAGTTCTTAGATTGTTATTCCTTGATTATTTAAGCAAGGCCTATTCTCAATGTATTGCTTTGAGTTCCATAATAATATATGATATTGTTGTTCATTTGTTTGCAAAGGTTTTCTACAAAGCTATTCGATGAATTGCTTTCATCTTATTGATCGTGGTGTTTGATTAGCATCGTGTTCTTGGCTTGGTACGATCTGGTTATCACTCCTTTCAAAAATAGTGCCACCACCATCCCAATCTGCTAACAATGCCAACCCCCACCTCCATATATTAGGTCAATTCCATTAAGCTATGTCCCCTTAATGATAGGTTAGAAACCTTAATTTAGGATCTTATGTATAGTTCATTAGAGTTTAGAATTATTTAATGTTAAAACTTAAGATATCCTCCTTAAGGAGTTAATCAACAATTAAAATAATCACATTATCATAGGTTTAAAATAGATCAATAATCAAACCCATAGATTAATTAGGTTGTAATTAATTTATCAAAGAACTTTACCTTCCATAGCTCCTTAAAACAATGAGCGGGACACCAAGAATGGTGGAGTCTGCGATTCTGCAACAGTATACCCGTGACCTTAGTTCAAACATGGGTGTAGAGATTAAATATTCTCACTAATTCAACCAATATGTTTAAAACATCGTAAAATGCCAAACATGCTTTGGATCACTGCAATTGATCCAAGGTAATTAATCATGAAATTTGTAAACATCAAATTGAAAAATATGTTTAGTATTACAAAAAAGGAAATGAACCCTTTAAAATGAGTTTATTTCCTTCTTCATATGCAGACTATAAATAAAAATTTCAGCACAAAAATCATAAGAATACTTCATTAATAATTTTAGAATTGTCATGATATGAAGTTATCCCATTTTAGAAGATATAGTATGTCCCCTACACCAACATGATTTAAATGTTTTAAAGAGTACACCCTCTTTAGAATGAAAATCACCTATCAATGTTTCTACTTCATTAACAATAGTGATCAAAGATAATAGACATGAAAGAGGTATAATAAGGAGACAGGGCTTGGGAACTTCCTTCTTGGTTGGGCACTGGTGTCTGAAGCCATAAAATATAAATAAGTAAAATATTGACTGGGCTTTGGGGTATATAAGACCAAATAGAAATTAATAAACCAAGACAAGATGCCAAGGAAAATCATCAATTACTAGTTTTCTTTCTTAGGAATCATATGAATGCTAGTATGTATTTAAGACCTAGAAATGTAACCAAGTGTTGTATTTAGTGTCCACAACTTGATGGAGAAGAATTTCCTAATAATCCCAGTCAATGGGATGCATCTAAAATATTTATATTAACTTATTTTCATATTACATAGAATCCTCTAAGTGCTTTTTTACATTTTCTTTCTTGTTTTGTTCCCTTGTCTTTTTATGGTTTTCTTTTGTTTTTTTAGTGATTTTTCTCATTTATGTTTATCTCATGGTTGAGATGACTCCTATGCTTAATGGATTGCTTAAGGCTCTTTGGATTGACAATTAGCAAGCAAGCATTCATTGGAGGTCACAAAAATGTTGAGTTTTTCAAGGCTCCTTGTTAATTTTCCTTCTTTGGAAATACTTCCTTGTAATTGTTTTCCTTTTTTAGGAAAATGTTATTTTTAACAAAATTGTGAAAAATTCCTAAGTGTAAAATTTATATTTATATTTAAGATTTCAGGTTTTGGGAATCAATTTACAAGTTACATACAAATTTCTTCACAAAACTCAAAACCCAAAATACAAAGAAAGTTAGTGTATTTTTGGGAATTAGGGATCGGATTGCAATTTGCAACCTATGTTCCAAAAACCTGCTAAACCAAATTCTATATGTATTTCAGGTTATGGAACCTAATTGAAACTTTACATGTAAATTTTCAATTGGATTATGAAACCAGACCCACTGAATATGCAAGTTTATTTTAGGTTTCTAAATCCAGTTTGTAATTTTCATGCAAATTACAAGTCAACTTCAAACCACGCTTATAAAGGAAATAAGATTATTTTAGGTTTTGGGTTTGTGATTGCAAATTACATGTAATGTGTACATCAAATTCTGAAATCCAAAACCTAATGGAGTTGCAAAATGGGAGTCAAGTTCGACGCTTAGTTAGCGCATTAATTTCCTCATACCCACACGTGTCACCTACATGGTAATTAATTCCCCTTTTATTTATAAGGTCTATTTTTAGACGTTATTTTCATTTGACATTGTTGTGTACCGTAACTTGTTGGCACCTCCACAACCTTCAACTTTACCCTTGCATGTTTTTAGAGAAATTTTCATGATTTTATTTTCGACCCACTTAATATGTTGGTAAGATATAATATTTTAATTGTTTTTTACAAGGATTTGTGATGTCATTTTGGGCATTTTATCCATATTTTATACGACATGATGGGTATTCTCGATAGTCTTTTTAGAGGGGTTCTTTCTTTTTATTTTAGGTTTAATGTCCCTTTTTTCCCTTTTTCTTCACTTGTTGTGGATTTGGTGAAGCTTAGACAACAAATTATAAATTTATCAAAAACGGAGGAGTTTTCAATCATCAACTATCAAATCAAGGGTTTGGAGTTGCAGAGAAGGTGGTGACTCCTAATAGAGACCAAATCAGAAGTTTAGACTTTTAAAACAAGCTCTAACCCCCGTCCTAACCATTTTAGGTATTGGGAGTTGAAAATAAGGTCTTCACTTCTAATGGTAAGTTGAGGCTTCTAAAATAACGGTCAACTTCTATTGTTGAAAAAATTGGAACCGAAAAGTATGCAACAAATTTACAAAGAGATCAAATGCTAATAACACAAAATAGGTTATATTTTTAATAATATTCTCACAAACTTCATTACATACACACCCATATAAATAGTAAATAAATCCCCTATAATTTAGGAGGTAGCTATAACAACTCCCCAAATTATGTGAGTTGTTTATAACTCTCTAACAACATAGGTATTGATTCGGAGGAAATTTATGGACATTTGGGAGTTAAATAAATTTCCCTAAACTATGACCAAATGGTATATAATTTTAGATCTTTCACGATAGGTGGAATGCAAAGAATGGACATCGTATGCCCAAGATATGGTCAATCAAAGTTTGGTTGTAGTTCAGACTCGACATAGTCAACTGGCCAATAAGGTAATGACACGTGGAAAAAATGTGAGAGTTGTAAATTTGTTGGGATTCATCACCATTGTATAGATATTGATGATAAATTTTCGATGCATTTTGAATGGATGAAATTTGTGTCCGTATGTGAAAATTGTGGCCAGTCAAAGTTTGGTCCATTGGTGGTCAACGAGCTGAGGTGGACGAATCACGTGTTGACACATGGCATAACTGTGGTTGAACACGTGGTATATATACCTTCCACACAAAACATTTCCCCTCCATGTGGGTTGTATTATTGCCACCTTCATAGTTGTATTTGCATGACAAATCACTAAAGTTTGAAAAATCAAATAGGCCACCCCACTAAGCATGTGGGATAATCCCACATGCATTTTTAAATGCAAAAGAAACAACCCACTTGCATTTTTAAAGCAAGGCACATGGGAGAGATGGGGCTTGAACCTAGGCCACCCCAGTAAAATATAAGAACCTTGGTTGTTGCACCATCTTTTGGTAAACATTATAAAAGGAGAGAACATGTATTTGAAGAGGAGGTCATCGTGATGTAGGTATAATAGACCTACTTGGAGAAATATCCATTTTTGAAGCATTTATGCTTAGAATTAGCTCTTGGTGTAAACTAGAGAATTGTTCTAAATTCTGAGATGCTTCCATTGATGTAATTTATGCTTCATGAAGTGCTATAGTTTTCCAGGTGTAGGTGTTTTTAGACACAATTACATGGACATCGCACTCTTGTGGAGATCTTTGTAGAGCCACGTATGGATTTGTGAATGTGTTTCTGACAAATTGTAGAGTTCTACAAATCTGAATCAGCTCATTTTTAGGTGAAAATGATATATTATTCACTTTGGAAGGTAAAAATTGTACTTCAAGTGTTTATTAATAGATCGATTCACGATTAAGTGAATCCAGAGACGTAGCCCAACTGGGTGAACTTCGTTATCAAAGTGTGGACTTTATTTCAGTTTATTTGCTGCTTATTATCAGATATAAAATTCAGTGAAATGGAATGAGTAACTGAATAAGAAAAGCAATTAACTAAGAAAATTGGATTAAAGCTAAATTAATCCTTTATCCACATTATTTTATCCACAATCAATTTAGATGAAATTAAAATCAAATTGAGTGCATTGTACATTCAGCTTGTGATCAATTTATAATAAATTTGTAATATTTCTATTTGAATCATGAAAGTTGAATTTGTAAAAGGTAAAAATTAAATTATCTCGAAATATTTAAACAGGTACCTGGGGGTAAAAGCCATTTTTGGATCAGTTAGTATCAGATCTAGATTCGTGATTTCTTGATTCTACAAGTAGATACCGGTTTATGCTTTATAATCCTATCATTATAGGTTATTTGTCTTGGTCTTCTTACTTTGCAGTTCTGCAATATTTTGGAAGACTGTTTAGTTTCTGAGATAGCTATGGGAAAAGCATTGAAGAGGGAAAGACTTGAAGAGCTCGAGAGCATCAACAAGAAAATCCAAGAGGAAAATGCATTCTTGAGATGCAATCTCTATTCCCTCGAAGAGAAAGTTGATCGATTAAAAAGGAGCTAGAATCAAAAGATGAGCTCTTGATCAGTTTGTAGTGTGGTGATCAAAAGAAGGAAATACCTTCTACTTCAAATGTAGAGACCATGATGGAGTGCACTGTAAGTTACTCACCATGAGAATCTTCTTCTTCCTCCCATTTAGTTTCAGATTTAGGTAATGATGTCTTTGGTTCATTTGAAAGGCATACTAGAGGCATTGGATCCAAATTGTTGTATAAAATGGGTTTTGATGGAAGAGGTCTTGGAAAAGATAGCCAAGGAATTGCTAACCCAATACAGGTTGAGGATCATCCTCATTTTGTAGGATTGGGTTTTACTAGTGCGGGAATGGATATTGGAGAATTCTCCAAGCACGCCAATAGAAGACAAGCTTCTGAAATCCAAGAGAATACCCCACTAGTCCTGCAAAAATATTCAGTAAGGAAATGAGTACTTCTTCATCAGAGAATGGATATGGTAAGAAGAGTCAGTGAAGAGGTATTGATATTCCACCTCCACATTCTTACCATAATCATAAGCACCATGAAAATTGTAAAACTTCTGATCCACTTTTTCATCTAAAAAAGTATGGCTATAATATTCTAGAAAATGATGGATGCCTATCCTTGTACATTTTGTGGGATGCATAACCATTGTGTTTCTAGATGCTGGAAAATAAGGACATTGATGCAGAAGTTGGTGTCATTTGTTAAGAACATGACACATGGAAAAGACCAATCTCATCAATCAAAATCAAGAAATGGTCGCGGAGTTTCCTCGTTAGGAGAAGAATGACAAGAGAAAATTTTGCACTCATTGTCGTATGAGTGGACACAAGGTTGATAACTACTAGAAACTTCATCCAACAAGCCATCTAATGTATGGTAAGAAAAATTTGGAATATAAGGTAAAATAAGATTTAAAACCATTAGTTAAAAATGAATCAACCTTGAATCTATCGTAGAAAAACCATATACGAGTATGATCTGTTTTGATACGGAAAATGTAAAAAATCATGTGAAATGGATAGATTTACATTTTCATAGCTCTTTATTATATAGCATGTAATTTTTGGTTGGAGTCCAAATATGTGGATAGAATGAGGGATAGGTTCATCATACTCAGTATTTTTCTCGCATTTACATTTGGATTACTCCATTGTTATCTCCTTAATTCAGCTTTGAGTATAGTTTGGTTACAAATCATGTTTGAACTTAGGATATTTCTAACAATAATGTGTAGATTTAATGGGCATGGGTATTCTGGTGATCATTTGCAATAATGAGTAGTTCACTGTTTTGGGTAAGCATAGTTACGAGTTTGATCGATCCTTTTACGATTCAACATGTATGGATAGAATTGGTAGATTCACATGGATTCAATTTGGATGACTATAGATATTTTTTTGCGTTGATAGTCTATTTTATTCTAGATAGTGAATATTTATAATTGATATAGTTTCGGAAAGACGGTGGGCACTTGCCTAATTATGGGCGTTTAGATGTCCGATATCTTGATCGTGTTATGAAACTATACATTTGAGTAATCGGCCGTATCACAAAGTGATAATTAAACACTATATTTCCGTAATAGAATGGGTGTTATTATCTGGTCAATTATTTGTGATGGCACTACAAGGGTTTTGACAGTTCACAATTGTTTGCATAGTTGACAAAGTTGCAGAGTATCGATTGGACATTATCTTTCTATTGATGGATGTGTCTCATTATCCGATCGATTGATGTGACTAGCTAATCAACTATTTTCTTTTACTTAACCAATAATGTTATTCTTGGTTTTTTGTATGTGATTGTGCAATGCAGGATGAGTTAGCATGTTTGTTTGGTGGAAACCAACTTTTTGTGGACAAAAAGTCTTCTTACTCGGGAGGTGTGATCCGGAGGACATTTTTAGACATTTGGGAGTTCCCTAAATCTCCCTAAACTATGACTAAATCTCCCTAAACTATGACCAAATCTCCATAAATATCCCTAAAATATTACCAAATCATAGATAATTTTGAGATCTTTCACGCCGGTAGGTGAAATGTGGAGAATGGACATCGTATGCTCAAGATATGGTCAGTCAAAGTTTGGTCGTAGTTCTGACTCGACATAGTCAACTGGCCAATAAGGTAGTGACACGTGGAAAAAATGTGTGAGTTGTAAATTTTTGGGATTCATCACCATTGTGTAGAGCTTGACGATACCTTTCGATGCATTTTGAATAGACCAAATCCGAGTCCGTATGCGAAAATTGTGGTCGGTCAAAGTTCGGTCCATTGGTGGTCAACAAGCGAGGTGGACGAATCATGTGTTGACACATGGCATAAGCGTGGTTGGACATGTGACATAGATATGTTCCACACAAAACATGTCCCCTCCATGTGGGTCACATTATCTCCACATTCATAGTTGTATTTGCATGACAAAGCACTAAAGTTTAGTGGGATAAACCCACTTCCATTTTTAAATGCAAAAGAAACAACCCACTTGCATTTTTAAAGCAAGGAACATGGGAGAGGTGGGGCTTGAACCTGGGCCACCAAAGTAAAATATTAGAGCCTTGGCTACTGCACCATCATGTGGGAAACATTATAAAAGGAGAGAACTTGTATTTGAAGAGGAGGTCGACTGTGATGTAGGCAGAATATACCTACTTGGAGAAATCTCCATTTTCGAAGCATTTATGCTCAGAATTAGCTCTTGGTGTAAACTAGAGAGTTCTTCTAAATTATGAGGCGCTTCCATTGATATAATATATGCTTCATGAAGTTCTATATTTTTCTAGGTGTAGGTGTTTTTCAGACACAATTGCACGGAGATCACACTGTGGAGATGTTGTAGAGCCACGCATGGATTTGTGAATGTGTTTTTGACAAATTGCAGAGTTCTAAAAATATGAATCAACTCATTTACAGGTGAAAATGATCTATTATTCACTTTGGAAGGTAAAAATTATACTTCAAGTGTTTATTAATAGATCAATTCATGATTAAGTGAATCTGGAGACGTAACCCAACTGGGTGAACTCCGTTATCAAAGTGTGGATTTAATTTTAGTCTATTTACTACTTGTTATCATATATAAAATTTAGTAAAATGGAATGAGTAAATGAATAAGAAAACAAATTAACTAAGAAAATTGGATTAAAGCTAAATTAGTCCTTTATCCACATTATTTTATGCACAATCAATTTCGGATGAAATTAAAATCAAATTGAGTGCATTATACATTCAGCTTGTGATTAGTTTATAATAAATTTGTAATATTTCTATTTAAATCAAGAAATTTGAATTTGTAAAAGGTAAAAATTAAACTACCTGAAATATTTAAAATGGGGTACCGGGGTAAAAACCATTTTTGGATCAGGTATTTATTATTAATGTTTTACAACAACTAATTACATATCACTAACCTAATAAAATACTAACTTTACATTTACCTATATAATAATTATACACATAATTATTATTTACCCACACATTCAAATGGATCACTAACAAATGAATTCCTAACATTCACCCCCTAAGTGTAAACATGGGGAAAAATTGTCTTTTACTACAATGTACCACTTCATAGGTTTCTCGTGATCTAGATGGTTTTGCTTTCTAAATAAAAACAAACTTCGGGATGGTTTTCAAGTGGAAAACCAACAACCACAACAAGGATGGTTTTCAATGGATAACCAACAACCACAACAAAGGATGGTTTTCAATGGATAACCAATAACCATAATATCATGATGTTGTAGTAGTATCATCAGCCCTCATCACATTCTTCCATCAAGAGATAACATAGAAATTATGCTCCTCATACACACAAAGAAAATGTAGACATTAAGGAAACAAAACATTGGGATTATGTACCCCCATCAATGTGAAATTTCCACCTATTCCAAAAACCAAACAAGAGCACTTAGAATAAAATTGTTTCAAAGACATACTACTGACTAAATCTTGCTAGTTAGATCTTGACGCACATGGTAACCATTGGAAGTGAACATATTCACAAGAATATAATCTTCCAATTAAGTATGATAGTTAGAGGATCACGTCAACTAGAAGATCACTCATAGTCTTCTACGCTCCAACAGATCTTTTCCAACATCCATAACCATACAAAAAGGAACACTAAAATGAAACACATCACACACAATAGAAATTAATGGTGTAGATACTAACATAATATCATTCATATAATCAATCCATAAGGAGGTTTCAATAATTAACTCTCATCTACTCTTCCTTGAGGATCATTAGTTAACCCAAAAAAATCATTCAATCACTTGTAAAATTATAAAATATCAATATGAATGGATTCATTTCCATCTCACTCTTCCCCATCATGCTGATATTCCTACTAAGATTCCTTTCATAGTGATTCAAAGGGAAAGGAAAACTATCGCATTACCAAATTCCATCAATTTCATTAATTTCTATCTTCCTACCTACTTACTCAAGATATCAAACTTTGGTATTTATCTCATTAAATGATCCTTGGGTGCCTTCCCTGCTTCTCAAACTCAAACAACTATTAGACCCCACACTCAAATAATGAAAGAAATTCCCAAGTCATAACCTTTTCCAAAATGGTCAAAATGTATTTTATACCCTTGAGAGAATGCATATTTTTATATACATGGATGGAATGACCTAGTAGTACCCAAAACAAACAAACAAATACATTAGCATCTTTTCCTCATGCCCAAAGTGTGGTCTAAATTTGAAAATATAACTCTTCTTCCTTATCCACTTATCTCACTTAACCTTCTCAATCTCAAAACCATCAATCTTACACAGACTACTTTCATGTATATGTCCTTAATCCTATCGATTCAAGAAATAAATAGAATGGTTGTAAGAACCCATTAGGCTATTTATCCTTAGAAATTTACACTTCTAACTCCTAGCCAAAAGTATGATTCCTTTCAAAACTTTCCCTCAAGATTAGGTCTTTTACTATGTCATCACTTTGTCCTCGAGAAAATGTCAAGAAAATCTATAAATTTATCAAATGAAATCAAAAATTCTTATTGAATTAGCTTTCTCACCTCTCCATGGTTATTATTTCTAAGTTTCAGGAAAAAATGCATGGATTCAAGGGTCTAAATTCCATACCCTAGTTGGTTTCTAATTGTGAGTTACATGTTATCCGAGAGTATTAAAATTAACTTAACTTCCTTCATCAATGGTTTTAAAACCTCAAAAATTGTTTCCACAGTATGTACCATCTCCCTTCATTGTTCCTTCTTGAAAATGGTTCAAGATTATTCAATCAACATCAACCTCCATTCTTTTCCAATGATGAAAGAAAAGTGCGTGTGACTCTAACTAGGTCTTATAGATACAAGGGTCTCTCTATCTTATAAAATGCATTACCCTTCTTATAAAAGGTTTACCAAATAACACCCATCAATCCCTTCAAATATGTTTAGTGTGGATTAGCAAAGTTCCTAAAAACACACATGTAATACTAAAATACAAAAAAATGGCAAAGTCCCTTATGTTAAAGGTCATTTTAAAACCAAATAATGTTTTACCTTTATTTTGAATAACCCTCAGGCCTCTCTATGTTATTTTTGTCTTGTCAACCCTTCTTCAAATTCAATCTCTATACACTCTATTGTGATCAAATTCTAGGTTGCTCTAACTAAGTTTGAATAACACTTGCTTACAAGACAATTTTCTCAAACAATTGGTCTCCCCTAAGGGTAGGGTTTTTAAAGAACAATGCCAATGATATCAACATAAATTATGAACTTTCCTTCTCCAGTAGATTCTAACACTAAAGGAATCCTATTACTGTTACCATATTTCTCATTTTGTACACACATACATGGGTATACAAGCAACACTATTTCAAGTACCATGTTATACTATCACAGTCTTATTAATACAAGTTTCTTCTTTTAAAACTCACACAATAAAATATCCTTCTCATTCATGCACTATTATTAGAATTAATCACAACACTCAATCTTAATAAATTACCAAAACATGAGGATAATAGTCTCACAAAACTTGAATAATTGAGATCATGAATCCACTTTGAGATTGAAGGACTACACATGCACAACCATAAACACGAAATAATATAAGGATATATTTCAAAACAAGTTTTTCCTCCTTCAATAACTTCCTTAAAGCTTTATGTTTGATTCATATCTAGATAAGAATGAGGATTACGGTTAAATTGTTTGCAATAATAGTCTTTGCATCAACTTCTAACTGAATACACACCTTTATCTACCTTGGTCTACAAATGAATTTTACTTTAACACTAAGTTTCTTAACTTAAAGACCAAGTTCTTGAATTTTAGACTCATTTCATGACTTATAGTCCCGAAAAGGAACCTAAGACACTCACCTACACCTCTTTACATCATTTTCATGGTTTACAAACTCCAAGAATCCATGAAAATAAAAACAACAAGCCAAAAATGGTCTCCACATTCAAATTTTACATTTTGGAGGGAGATGATCCATTTGAATTTTGAAGAACCTAGACCAAAACTAGCACATCTAGGTGACACCTAAATATCTAGGACTCAACTAGCACATCTAGAAAGAAAAAATTGATATCTTTATTACTTTTTATATGCATGGAGTGATGTGTTTACATCAAGTAAACACACACAAAAATTTGTCACCAAACCTTTGATGCAACCATGTCATAGGTGACTAACGAGAGGTTCTTGATTGACATGCTACATATGACGCCTCTAATGTCCTTTGCCATACTTGCTAAATAATGGTGATTTATATTTGAGGCTCATGATGTAAATATTGTTGATCTTGAAGCTCTGAATTTGAAAAAAAACACACTTATGATGATTTGATGATAACTTGAGAACCAGAGCTCTGTTTTGAAAAATGTAAAATGCATCAGAAATATGGTTTCAATATCTTTCCAATGGCACTAGGAATTATAATAAATTCTTTAGGAATCATTGGAAATTTATCAAAAAAATTGGCAATTTTCCTAATCGTTGGTGATTGGAACCGAATCATTGATGATTGAAACGAATCGCTAAAGATTATTATAATCATTGGCGATCACTTTCAATATTAAATAGATAAATCTAGATCTAAATTTGTACTCATGTTTAAAGATGGTTAATTTTAGATTGCGTAAAATTGAGGAATCATCCAAGGTAATTGCACAAGATGACTAATGTGCAACACTTTTAATCCAAGAAATGAATGAGGGAATAGATACACATGGTGCGGGATGAATTTTCCCAATCTAAATAAAAGCGAACGTAACTTTATATATAAATTTTGGTGAAAAATATTTATCATAAAATACTAAAAGCACTGCCTCTTAATAGTTTCTCTACAAAATAATAGAAAAAAGAAAACAATAATAGAGATACAATTGAAATTATAAATGCCTCTATGTTCTAAAACATGTGTATTCTTTGAAAATATTCTCTCACTTTTGGGAAATAAACAACAAGGTGTAGTTTCTGTCAACTCATATTAAAACTCCATTATTTCTTAAAAATCCTACTAACCATAATTTTCTTAAATTTGGAAATTTCTTGAATATTATATATTTATAGTATCATTATTTCTGTTTTTATAATTGTTGAAATTAGACTCCTAAGTTTCCATTATTAGTTTTTATCTAGTGTGATATCGAATTCCAATATGATTATTGCTAGTTTTTAGTTAGTGTAATATTGGATTCCAATATTTACACTATGCCATACAAGTATGTTCCTAATTCAATATTGAATTTATGAGAATGGGCATATGCCCATTCTCATCACACTCATAGTACAAGTATGTTCCTAATTATTTTTATGTGTATCTAATTTATCTATATTCTTCTTATATGATTCCTATATGAGGGATTTTAATCTCCTTTGAAAAATTTAAACAATGTGATATGGGTACATGTTGTATGAAATAAGAAGCAAATATTGAGTTTATGAGAATGGACATATGCCCATTCTCATCACACTCATAGTACAAGTATGTTCCTAATTATTTTTATATGTATCGAATTTATATCTATTCTTCTTCTATGATTCATATATGAGGTATTTTTACCTCTTTTGAAAATTTAAACAATGTGATAAATGTACATGTTGAATGAAATAAGAAGTAACAACATATTGCGGGTTCTTAAAGAAGAATTATCAAGTGATATACTATGGCAAATGTTATTTTACGTTTTCAAATCAAAATTTAGAGCTATCAGGTGTTCTTCTCATCTCTCTAGACTTATAATATACCTTCTACTCCCAAATAGACTATAATTTAATTTCACAAATAATGTCATAGTGTAGAATGATTTGATCAAGGCCATTTGATTTCTGAAAAATATTATATAAAGTAGATACAAGTGTTTGGAGACACTAAGGTGGTTGTAAAGTAGGTTAAGTCTCGGTACATTTCAGACACTATTGTTGATAGCATTAAATAATAAATCTCGATACTCTAAATATTATAGTTTTGCATTTAAGAGTATGGGAATTCTAGGCATATAATTTATTATCTAGACTTTAGAAAGGTTTGCATTTTATATAGTTATTAGAACAATTAAAAAATAAGTTATATAGACTTATGCACATAGCTTTAGGAAAATACCATATAATTTTTGGTTGTAATGAATTCATAAATCAAGGCTAATTCCTTGAAAAAACCAAAGCATGAATTTTTAAAATGAATTCCTTGTAAATCACATCCTATTCTCGTTTAAATCACAAGATCCAATGCCCGTAAACTTATATAGAGCATAATAAATGAAATGCTTTCAAATTAAATTGATTACATGGTTTAAATTACATTATTAATACATTAATAATATTCAAGAGTTCCATAAGAAACACGATGTTTTATAAAATTATATTATGGAAAAATATTCCAAAGTAATATAATACTCATTTTTGGATTTAATTATCAAATAATAGTACAAATGTAAAGTTTTATAAGAAAAAAGTATTGGAGTAATTTAGTTTAAAAACCACATCCTGGCCAAGATGATTTCACATACAAATTTATGATCTTCAATAGTTTCTCCAAGTCAACATTCATTATCATGTTCAAGTAGTTCAAGGTATGATTTAATGGGCACGTGCCATTTATTGGATATCTTTATGCATCCACTTTGCTAATTTTTTATTTTTGTCCATGTTCACATGATGTTATCCACATTGATATCTGATTTAGGTTTGTCTGATATGGTCCATGGTTTATTTGGGTTTAAAAATCCTGATACAATGTTGCACCTTTTCCGTCCCTACGGGTTTCCAATATTGAACTCTCAAATTTTTATTTACATCATCTCCTTCATGTTAAAGTAAAATCTCCCCATCTACTCTCCCCATTCATATCTTTTCATTATCATTTATTGGTCGTATAAATATCATATTTCCCTTGAACACATCCTTCAATGGATTGAATTCTTATTTATATCTTCCACAAACAGGCCCAACATAAATATCATTATTATTTGGGATATGTTGACTAATGTAGTATTCTTGTGAATATGTGTGGCTCTTATTATTTGGTCATATATGTATTTCTCCTGTAATTTTTTTTGATAAAAAAACATCTCAACTCCTTATACAAGTTACAAATATTTTATCCAAAGAACGTGAAATATTTTCCCAATATGTGATCTTTGGAAGCCAATAGTAGCTACCTTATCTTGTTGCACTATTCCCCCAATTCTCAATATATGCTTTTATTCCCTTTTTAGATCTTCCATTTCTTTGAGTTCTTTAAAAGGTGCCATAGGAGGTTTCCTTCTAGTAATCTTGGCTCACAATTATCATTTGTGCATCGTATATGGATAGAACGAGACCATTGCAGATCCTTTATTGGTTCTTTATACTCCATCACCGGGATGTCATCCACAACATGGAATCTGAACATATTAGGTTTTTTTGATACCCACTAATTTATGGTTTCATTCAAACAAAAATGGCTCCAAAAAGTTCTTGAAGTTTTACACTTCCTTAATAAGGTAAGGAGTGAATGTACTTTACCCTTCTTGGAATGTTCTATTATAGTCCATGATATGTGGCAAATAGAATTTTTCTATTTTATGTAAAGATGATGCTAATATTCCAAAAGTCCCATCTATATCCTCGTGAGCATGTCCCACAGAAAGGAAGCCTAGATATATAGTGTAATACCTTTTTTGTTGTCAATAGTGATGCAAATGTAAATAAGGTATGACTCTTGTTATCACTTGAAGAATTATCCAAATGCAAGTAGAGGATCAATGGTTTCCTTATGGATGATGTATTCACACTAGAAACACTAACCGATTTTGAATAGTCAAATATTTCCTTATACCTTTTAAATTTTTCATGCACATAATTTTGTAATAATGCATCATGCAATGGTTGTTTGGATGATACAAAACTATAAAAATAAATATCCATACTCATGAATTATAGGTTCCTCAACCTTCATAAGACACAAATCTAATTATTTGATGTATAGTTTTCTCCACCTTGAACAAATGGCAGGAGAAAATGGCCAAAAACCCTTGTCTTATATCAATGTGTTAGCATACCAATCAAAGTAAGCTGGTAGCTTCATAACATTACTTATTGAATTTGATATTTTACACATCTTTAGTATAGAATTTTTCATTTTATCCATTTTATCATACATAATACTCAAGAATACATGAGGCTATTCTTCTAATAGTAATATGTGGGAATAATAAACTACATGAAAACTTTGAATATATTCAATTTTCCATTTTGTTCTTCCTCAATATTTACGAGTGCTTCTAGGTATGTGGTGGATCTTAATTTTTGTAAAAATATGTGCACTCATCGAACCTAGAAAAGAAATTATTTTTTGCAATGGAAACATGTTGAAATGTTTTGTTCATTGTGTTCTTAAAACTTGACTACGAAACCTAAGGAAGTTTCAATAATTCAAGCTCCTCATTACACTTTTTCACATAATATTTTGGGTATAGAATGAAGGAAGAAACATTTGAGGAAATTTTACTCCATCCTTTCATAATGACCTAGTCATATACATAGAGATATATAAATTTCTCTCAACAATTCTTGATATGCAGGAAATTTTTAGTGCAATGTTTGACCTTTGTTTCTCTTTTCAAGTTGATGAGACCCTTTAATTACTATTTTAATTGTCTCATCTATTATATATTTTGTATACCCTTGAACCTCGTTTATCTTGGTTAACTGTGAGACATTACCACCGAACTTTAACTTATGGCACTTATATTAATTAATATAACTATTACTAAGTTACTCTATTTCATGGATTTTGAATGTGCATGTTAATCTATTTGATATAATGAAATGATTAATAGTGATTTGTCTAAATTCCATACTTGTTTACAAGAAGTTGTTATATGTTTCCACTAACATACAGCTGAAGAAAATCTTTCACAATGTAAAGGGACTCATTTGCATCAACTAATAGGTAGAATCTGGGACTCATCTACAACAAAGCACATACAACCCAAGGAGAACACATGCATATAAAAGACCGTGATTATGGGAAAAATTTCAATGTGGATAATTCACCTAAGTTTTGCATATCAATAAAAATCGTTATCATAACAAGAAGCATATCTCACGCTAGTACCTTATTATGATCTGCAACTATAAGCTGTGTAACTAGTTGATTTAACTCGATAAATCGATTATTAAAATGAACAATTAGTTATGTTGATGTATTAGAACACATTTTCTCAATTCGATTACATGCATAAAAATCTACTAATTTTTTAGTAGTGATCATTTTTTAATCAAAATGTAACTATCAGTTGGAATGAGTATCTTCACGTCTCTATTGAATATAAAGAGAATGAAAATACTAAAGTAGATATGAATCCATGATTAAGTAATTTCTATAAGTTTCATTCTGAATCTTCATGCTGATGAATAAAATTTGAGTTCTATCATTTTTTGTAGACACAAGCCTTAGGAAGGGTTAGCACCCAAGGAAGGGCCCACTTGTGGTTTTCTAAACCCCCTTTCCTTTTTTGTTCTAGTTCCTTACATGAATAGATTATAATTGCAACACTTCAATCCTTTAATTTTGTTCGATTTTATCTATTTTATTACTTAGATGTAGCATCTACTTTCATCTACAATGTATTTTATTTCCATTGTTATATTTAAATTTTTGTGATAACAATATTTTAATTTATACCTCTTAAGCACCTATAACTATGTATATAGTACCGAAAGAGTTGAAATTTTACATCCCTAGGTATGATTATTAACTGACTACGGATTAGTGAACAACATATTAATTTGCACCACCATTTTTTGCATTGTTTTTGGGTACACTGCCAAGTTATTGGGTTTTTATGAGGATTTTTCATTTCTTATAAGCATTCTAGGTTTTAGAAATTCATCTCAAAATAGACCCCCCAACTAATTACCATTGAATGAGTTGAGTAGTTGATGCATGCACCATGTAAGCGATTCTCATGATAGATTTTTACTTAATCCACAAGTAGTAAAATAATCTTCATTTACCTTTTAATATTATGAATATTCTAAATAATAAGCCTCCATACTAGGTTTTTTGTTAAGATAATCCCCCAAATGACAGTTTTATAGTTGCTCCTGAGTAGCTTGGGATGATAGAAGAAGTAGACCAAAATGCTTTAAATGGGGAAACCAACTTGAGTTACTCATCATGAAAAAATGCATTTGATGGAATAAAGAATATTTTTCCATTTTCCTTTGCCAAATTTTCATAAAGCTATGTTAGAAGATCCAAACACCTTTCTCTTTGAGTTTGATGTTTTGTGCAGGAGCTATGATTATACCACTGATGCACATAAATTGAAATTGTTTCCTAAAACACTCAAAGATGCAAACTTAAGGTGGTTCATGGGATTGGGAAGGAATGTTGTTACCACATGGGCACAAATGAAGGATAAGTTCCTCAATAAGTACCAATACTATTGCAGACCAAATAGTAGAGGAGGTGATGAAATCTATAAAATGCAACAAAAAGAGGATGAACCATTAGAGGACTATTTGGAATGGTTCTTGTTCTACATTCAGAAGTCAAAACACACCACTAACTCCCTCAAATTACTCTTTTTAAGGGACTTAGTGAGGAGGACATGGATTCTCTAGAAATGATAGGAGCAGTGGATATTTCAAAGGCTACTTTTGAAAAATTTGTGAGACTGTAAAAACTATTCAAGATCTACAATGAAAAGGGTAAGGAATGTAAAATAAAGAGGTGGATCATCTACTAAAACTATAGGGGGCATCTCTAAGTATGAGATTGTTAGCATGTTAAAAAACATGAAGAAAGATATTTTCAATGATATGGCCAATCAACTGGATGCTCTACATGCTAAAAGGAAGAAAGAAGATGCATACACAACACTCACAAAGTATTGTTATGCATGCAAAAGAAGGAAATAAGAATTGTTGGGTTGATGGAATAAAACCTAAGTATGAAGGGTAGAAGGATTGGGTGCACGGGAATAGGGCATGTGAACACACATGAACCTATAGTGAAACAAGGCATGCCCAAGAAGGTTTGAGATCAGGACTTAGTTGTTTTTGGATTGAGGCTAATTGTAAACATGGAGTTCATTACACATTTTTAGAAGACTTAGGGAGAACGAAAAGGATATTTTGGACTAATAGAAGATTAAGTGCCATGCAGATTTTTGTAGCTAATAATAGAATTATATTGGTGTTATATTATTAGATAATCTATTATTAATGAGCTATCATGCTCTTATATTTATTATATAAAGGTGCATGGCTATTATTAGTATGTAGTCTATTTTTGAAAGGTGCATGGGTAGTGAAGGGAAAGTCCCCACCCATATAAATATGTATTGATTTACATGGTTTAGATAGTTTTATGTTTTGAGTACAGAGTTATGTTGCAATATTATTGAGTGCGCATGACTATGGTGATGATATTATGTATATAAGAAGCTTATGTGTTTTATAAAAGTTAATATAATGGATTTTTAGCTAGATATTACCGTTTGATATAACTAATCATGGATCTTGTATAGTAAACTTGATAATAGTTCTTGTTTAAGTATTCTTGTATATGGTTAAGAGATAGATTTGGTTTATACATTGCAATATAATTGGTTAACTGTTATGAATATGGAATATCTGTTTAATCATGTTAACTTTGTGAACAAGATGACACGCAAGAAGGACTTGGTACCCTTTTACATTTTGGGTACACACTCGGTTGCTCACCTAAGTGATGTGCCAATGCACCTTAGGATTTTGTGGGTAAAATCTAGGCTATATTTTGGTTCTATTTTTGGGACATCTTTTTCAATTGTTTGGCAAAGTATGTTGCATGATGAAGACATACTAGTTGAATTTGGCTAGTGTTGAAGAGTGGTTAGACAATTTTGAGTACGAGTATACTCATTGATTTAACACTAGACCTGAATTTAATGTACACACACGTGGGTTGAGTAGAATCAGTATCATGAGTGTATGAGACATTATTTGCCATATTTCCTATAGATTTGTATGATTGGTTGGTTTCTTACACATCAAAGAGAAATTAGATGTTTCGTATACTTGTTTGGACATAGGAAGAGTTCCAATATTTGTATGATGCGAGATCGACATGTACGTGTCTTGTGTATTATTGATTCCATGGTGTTACGAATAGATATATTTTAGAGTACACAGTTTATACTTATTTATGTCGAAGGTTGTTGAGTTACTGTTAATGTATGAATCCCGAGGATCTTATTTTTGTGGTATTCCTTTAGCGATTAAGATATTGATTGTGACCCTTGATTTAGAAGAGAAACTTATGGCTAGCTAAAAATCCACCACACATTAGGGTAGGATTAGGTGCGGTGAAAGATGGAATATCTAGTGGTAGAGAGACATAGAGAAGAAAGGTGGCTTAAGTTTAATGAGGCACATAAGAGGGATTTAGAGAAGAAACGTGAAGTTGTGGAACAAATGATGTTGTGGAGAGAGATGGCTCGTGAAGGATTTGGAGCTCATGTAAAGGACATGGAGCCAGAGCATCTGAAACTCCCCCATTTGGGAAAGCATGGTATATAACCCTCTTTGACCTTAGAGGAGAGTGCATTTGTGGAAGCTACATGGGCCATAGGAACACATTTGATCCCTCCTGATGACCTAGCCCTTGTGCTTGGTTTTCTAGTTTCTATGAGAATTATCAGTAAACAAGCTAGTGTGGATAGTAGAGTAGTGATAGATAAAGTTCATTTGTAGTCAACTACAGGAGTTAACCAGGTATCTTATTCATCTATGGTAGTGCAAATGTCATCTGTGTTATTTAGAGGTCTACTTAGAGGTATATTTTCATATGCGTCATGAACACAAAATGAAGGAATAATGTCCTGGAAGTAGTAAAACTTTACAAATTATGGGAGTGGATTTTAGAACAAATAATGGAGCATAAGGAATTGAATCCTCTAGTCTGTTACCTACTTCAAGAGGAGGATCAGGAGGAACAGGTGGCTTGGGATCTGATAGATCTGGTGGTTCTAGGGGTGGAGGAAACATAGGAGGAAATACGGTGTTACGGATCCGGTGGGCACGCTCTTTATTAGCCCCAAAATATTCATATAGAGATGTCTCTTAGTCTTCCAAAGTAAAAGGGATAGAAGATGTAGTTGCACATGTGCATATGTGTGAGATACTATGGCACACGAAGGGAATTACAACTTCATAATGTAAGGAAAGTCAATTTACAACTACTTTGCAAGGTTGCGTGCATAGTTGGTACAAGAAATTTGATCCGAACCATAATTATGTGGAATGTACCACACTACAAGATGATTTTTGGAAAGAATTTAATATCCCGAATTTAAGCAAAAGAGCATTAGTATGTTGAAGAACATCAAATAGGGTATGGTGAGAGTGTTAGGGAGTATGATTCATGGTTCAGAACCCTTTTATCAAAGTTATCTTATGACATTCACCTGAGTCAACATGCTCAATGGTTTGATCATGCCTTTTATAAGGGTTCTCTCACATAAGACTTATATAGATCCATGCGAGGAACTTGAAGCAACTCTACACATTGATATAGCTGGGAGTGTAAACACGGAGTTAGACCCTTTTAGAGGCTCAGATTACAGCAATTATAAAATAGTTAGAGAAATTATTAGCCAATTCAGCACATGAGACACGTAGTGGTATTTGGTGCACATATTTCGAACTAGAAGGACATACTAAGGATAGTTTTCCTCATAGATCCGTGCACACCATATTCTGGCTGTGATATCTATCACTTGGATAATGATTCAAGTAGGTACCCATTTTTGCAACATGCGATAAGGAATTATGTGTCTTTTTATTACAATATTTTTAGGCCTACCACTCATGATACTAAAAATTATAGATTGATTGATTAGATCAATGATGCCATTGATACTCTGGTGTATGATTGAGCAGTGTTGCAAATAATAATTCAAAGGAGAAAGGTGAGCATCATGATCATGATCAAAATGAAGGGTCCTTCAATGGAGGCCGTGGTAGAAATCATGGATACCATGGAGGATTGAGAGGCCTAGGTCACAAAGAATGGAAGGAGTGAATACCCATGAGGAACATGTTATACATGTGGGTCCCTTGATCACTACATGTGCGGGTTCCCTCGAATATTGTTTCTTATATTTGTGGAAAGAACCATAACTATGAATAATGCTCATAATTTTATGAGCACCCGAGTAAGAAGCACAAACATGATAAGGGTGTGGGGATAGTTAGAGTACAACATGATGTGGAAGATCAATGGATTCCTAAGTTAGCACCTATGTTAGTCACTATGCATGCTAAGGTTGTGAACGTCGAGAGAAGTTACAAACCAAAATATTGTTATTACAAAGGATGAGGTCTGCATACAAAGTATCCAAACCCTATGCATCAGAAGGAGGTTTATCAAGAAACTATGGAGGTGATTAGGAATTTTTAGGGTGAGATACAATGTTTAAAAGAATGGTCACGAAAGTTAGAATAAAAAAACTGAGATTCCTAAGATAGATGTTGATGATCTATGAGAGGTTTGTAAGATGCTACGACAAGAGAATATAATCCTTTTATTAGGACAATGGTTAAGGAAAAGACATCGCATGCTCGAATTGAGCATGAAAGAATTTTTTTAATTCTAACCTACCCCCTCATAGTATGGGTTATGACAAAGAGATCACTCTAAATATTGTTGTTGATGGATTCCTCTTGAGTAACATTTTGATTGATAGAGTGCAGAAGTGAATGTACTCACTTTAGACGTGTGGATTTAGATGGGGAGACCACCACTATAACAATCTTTGAATGTGTTGTTTATGGAAAACATGACTAAATCCACATCCATCAAATTTTTGAAGGATATTAGTAATAATATTAAGGGGCCAAGATTATTGGGGACTTTGAGGTCTTGGCACTTTCGAGAAGAAGATAACTTTCCAGCACTACTTGGGTGCCCTTAGTGTTATGTAAACAAAGCTGATCTATGCTACAATAAGGGTTACATCAAATTTGTGAACAAGGAAGATTGCATCATCATCCCTTTGGAAGTAAGAAAATATGCACTTTATATAGAGCCCTTAAGTGAAGAAGATTTGAACAAAATTTATGTGTGCACCATTAGAGATTTGGAAGTACTTGATCCATGAAAGGAAGGATTTCTCCAATAGGATGATGCATAATCCATCAAGTAATACTACAAATAATGCATGTGACAACTTGGCACATGACACTTATGAAATGGTTGGGTGTGAAGTGAGGAGTGAAATTACATGTGTTTCACCATTTTCTTTGCATTTTGAATGTGAAAAAATAGATAATGTTACGGGATGAGGAGGAATACATTGTGTTGGTCGGTTGGAGGTTGATGTATGGGTTATGACTTATTGATCCGATGCCGACTATGAGAACTTCCTTTTCGTTGGGAGGAACTACCGCCATAGAAAACAAGACCACTAGAGGAGAGTTAAATAATATATGATAGTGGGTCAAGCTAGCGTATGCTAGATCCGTGAAGTGTGATACTTCCTAGTAGGTTGTCAACCGATTGTTTTTATAAAACAAATATGAAATAATCGAGATACGTACATAAATGAATCTAGTTCTAGTATTCTAACTTAGGTACCTCATATCACTATCAGCATTGATCTAATTAAATACTAAAACTATATGGGTCAATGTATTCGAGTTTAGGTTATAGGTTTTCGGGTGATCTATAGGTCACATAGGATCTTAGCGGTGTTGGGTAAGGTGTTAGGTTTGTTTTGGTAGGTAGGTAGTTCTGGTTTACACAATTTTGGTATACACAGAGATCAGAATCGGTCGGATATTACCGATCACGGTTAGCGTAACCAATGCCGGTTTTGGGTGACTAGTATCCATCACCGTAGAAATTGATAGAGGGTTAAATGGGGAGTGTTTGGGATTTCTTCTATCTTTGGACATGGAGTAAGGGAGGTAATGGTGAGGTATAGATTAGTTGTGGATTTATGGCAAGTCTTCTGAGGTTTTGGTTGGGTTTTGGGTATGGTAAGGAAAAATTATAAGGAGCTAGGAAACAACAGCTTAACCGATGGAGGTTAAGAGGAACCAACCACGGTCAATGGGGACTAAAGAAAGTCACCGTGAATAGGTCGAGGAAGGTGGAAAGGGAGGTTTGGGGTTAGACAAAGATAGTAAAAAAGGGGATGGTGAGGTATGTGGGGATCTTAGGAACACTCAGATATGTGTAGAGGTTGGGTATAGGTGGTTTTATGGTGTGGGTGGAGGAATGGTTGAGTTTATAGAAAGAGGAATAGTGGGGAGAAGGGAATGCAAGTAGAAAATGACAACAAAGGTGACAAAAACCTTTAAAACAAGACAAGGATGAAATAACACAGGTGATAAACATACTTACTAGTGTTACAAGCCCAATGGATATGCGGTGGTGATGATTGATCGGTGGGATGGAGCTTAGTGCTGCAGTGGTACTTCTTGGAATACTACCATGAGAGAAATACCTCTAGATATGTCTTGATGTTGGCTATAGCTACTTGGATGTGTGAAAGAGCTCTAGTTTTTTCTTGCATGCAAGTCTCTTTTTCTCCCAAAAATTTGAGAATGTGGATAACCTCTTAAATAAGGTTACCAAAATGATTGTATGGTAACCAATGATGGTTCTGGTTGATCGAGCGTTGGTTTAGGGATGACCAAGATTGGTTAATGTGGGATTCCCTAGGTTTACTAAAAATGATAGATCCTCCATTACTTGGGCTAGGTTTGTTGATTTATTCGTGGATCCAAATGGATGTTATATTTTTATGAGCGGGGAGGGTGGTTAGAGGAATAATAGGCATTGATTTTTAGGGTCAAACTAAATCTTATTCATTTATGGAAACATGTTATGAATAGGCCTATGGTGAGGTGTCTAGGTGAGGTGTGCATCCATTTAATTAAAGTAATCAAATTAATAATGGGGTGAGGATGGGTATTAATTTAATTGTTAATAATTAAATTAATATTAATGTGGGCATAAGGGTCATGGTTAGATGAACGTGTTTAAGTTGGTTTTTAAAAGGGAACCAAGGGGAGTGTGACCCAATTTTGGTGTCTACATTTTCCCCTTTTATTGCGTAGCTTGTATTGGTAAGCAACACTGAAAAAAATAGGAAATGGTTGTGTTGAGTGTAAGTGAGGGTGGTGTTGCCCCAAGTGTGGATAAAGGTAACTGCCCTCAAACTAGGAACTGATGAGGTGAGAGATGGAAGTGGTGAGTGGTTTGATAAAATGAGGAGGTGGGAAAATGAAGATCAGTGGGTGCATTGGGTAAAGGTAAAAGGTCAAATCGGGTAAACAGTAAATGGGCTAGGGTTGAAGGTAGTGGCAGTTGAATGCGCAGACACAAGTAGGAAACTACAAAATGCTACCAGGATGAGATGTTTTCAAACTCTACATTTTTAAGGTCGACAGTCCATCAAAATAGGGTTGAAGTGATTCCGGTATCCAAGGTATAGGATATGGTGCGGAAACACAACAAAGGTTAGGTGCAAGAACATTTAGGTATGTTCCAGTACACCAAAGGTCAGGTCAAGGATAAACAACATGACAATAGGTAAGGTAAGGTCGAGTAGGATGAACAACACGGGTAACCTTGTCATAAGGTACAATGAGAGTAGATGTTCAAAGGTCAAAAAGGTGGTTCAAAGTCAAGGTATATAGGTAATGACATGGGTAAGGCCAAGGTATAGGTAAAATAACAACTCCTAAGATGCAACAAAGACAATGTAGGGGTAGGGTGGGTTTGTAGGTGTGGTTCAATGGGTGTCCGAGATGATAAAAAGATGCGTTGACATGAATGATTACAAGTAAAAGGAAGCATAGCAAGACCAAATAGTGATAAGGGTAGACCGATTCCAGATATAGGGTGAATGATGTTGGTTGGCTACGGCACAAATAAGAACCGTGTCGGTCTTGTTGGGGTGGGTTTATAAAACAAAAATTCCATATTTTATGGAATCATTTTTGTATTGTACCATTAGCAAAAACAACAAAGCCATTATGAAGTGTTTCCGAGATAGAAGGATAGGTATTATACCCAGTTGAGGTGGAGATATCTGGTTGGTGAGAGGAGCTAGGTAGATGGGTCCACGAGATTGGTGTGGAGAATTTGATTGGGTGGAGGTGAGGAGAGCATTTGGTGATGGTAGAGGTAGGAGAGGGGTTGGGTGGGTCACTAAGGTAGTGGCCATTCATGCCACCACACCGATGGCTTTGCGACTAGGTAAGATTTGATCTAATTCTCTTTAGGGTAGGTGATTCTTTTGGATAAATCAGTTCGGGTAAAATGTTTTGGGGCAGAAAATTGAATTTTAATTAGGAATGTATAGGGAGAAAATAGGAGGGGAGGAAGGTGTATGCAGGTTAGGGATGGGTGGGGATGGGTTGAGGGAAGATTTGGGTAGGAATGGGGGTAGTGAGGTGGAGATGGTAAATTTTAAGAGAATTAGGGAAGGGTTTCGTGGATTATTTTAGTGACATCGATCGACATCGATCAAGGGTCAACCGATGTTGGTGGGAATTAGCCAACATCGGTCACAAAGGGGTGACTGATGCCGGTGTTGGGAGATTGTTACCGGCTAATAGGAATCGATGTCATTCAACATTGAGAGAAAAATGGGCTAGGAGATGAGTAAGGGTGGGTTGGTGAGATATGAATGTATTGTTGAATGAAATTAGGTAGGGTAAAATTTGTAGGTTGGGGGTCAAGGGTGAATTTGGGTATTGTAAAGGTTTATTAATGTTAGGGTTTGTTAGATGTAGGTGAGGACTAGTTGCAAATGCAGGATGGGGTAATTCCCCTTTTATTAGCAATGAGGAGTGCGATGGTTGAGGAGTGGCATCATGTTATAGACATGGGCATGATTGGGGTTATACGCTATTAGCACATGGTCAGGAGCTAAGTTTGATGGTCATCCTCATCGATACATGGGAATCGGCAACCAACACATTTTGTTTGTTGAAGGGTGAGATGACCATCACCTTAAGGATGTGTACAGATTCTTCATTGATGATAGTAGGGACGCATGTGGATTTGATTTCCTCATTAGAATATGAGGAGTTGGTGTTGAAAGTATTTAGTGAGGGGCTAGCGAAGTTGAGGTTCCATAGCATCAAGCATGAGTTATGGAGTAATATACCAGCCCATATTGAGGAAATGAGGCTAGTAGTTCTGATGATGGAGGTAGTGTGTTGTTTTACACTTCCAAATGCAGAGGGTAGGATATTCCCACAAGAATTGATGGGGGTTCTGCATGATATGATGGAGGACAAGACCCGATTTGCATGAGCACCAACATTCTTGGTGTAGCTTTACAGAAAGTCATGGGCTTATGGGTGATTACGATAGTTTAGCTTATGTTGTACCTTCCTTACGCATTATTAGGCATACAAGCACATTGTGTGTGTGCTCCTAGTGGGCATGCCCTGACTTGATGTATTCGAGGAAGAAACGGTTTGGGTGGGCTACAGGTGATAGGTACCTGTTGTTGGAGAGTGTCGTGCTTTTAGGACTACACACGATGTAGCATATTATAGACATTTATTAGAGGGGTTATTCAGTGTGGGCATCATTTGGAGGCCGTATGTGGGTTTCCCCTCGTATAGGAAGATGAGCTGAAGGAGCTACAATTACTCTGATGGATAGAGGGGCTTCATGCAAGAGAGCACAAGATGATCCCTGTTAATAAGACCAAATGAAAATTTGGGTTGTTATAGGATGACCTCCACTATTTCCATAGTATAGGAGGGACGACATGGAGAGGCCTATGCCTCTACCACAATCGGCGGTGCCTACGAGGAAGGAAGGAGGAGTAGGTGGTAGACTCAAGCGGATTGATGATGTCGAGAGATAAAAACATGTACAAATAGTGGTGGGTAGCATAGCTGCAAGTAGTACCACCGAGGCCAGGAGGTAGTTAGACTTGGCCACCATAACCGTTCAGAGAGATGCCCTACAATGGTAAGTGGTGACTCTAGTTACCTATTTGGGGATAGTGCAGGGACAACTAATGGGGTCAAAGGCACATGTTGCCATATTGTAGGCCCAGTAGCACATGGAAAGGTAACTACACAAGGTAGAGATGGAGATGGGGTACAGGTGGCTGCCTTATAGGCACAAGTTATAAGTTTACAGGGCTAGTTGGCCACTGCACAGGCATAGATTGTGGCACTTTAAGCCTAGGTACATACAAAGGAACCTACATAGGCTCGGGGAAATGGTTCCATTTTTTAGACAAGGGCTGGATAGGGTCCTTGATACATGTACAAGCACAAGGATAGGGTCCCTTATTACAGGTAGCAATGGGATAGGGTCTTAGGAGATAAGTACAAGGGCCAATACTTATGGCACATCCGTAGACTGTATCAATGGCTAGGTTTACGGACACCCTTGGTGAGGCATGATACTATCTGTATCACTTGATGGCTGTAGGGATAGATGTCCCATCTTATGCCGAGTATAGATCAAAGTAGGATTCGAGTGAGATGACTGGTACCACACTCACGGTGTGGAGAGTACGTGGGGCTGGAAATCCTAGAGATAGGAGCAGGTGAGGCCACTATTGTATAGAGGCCAGCTCTAGGTGAGGGTGATTAGAGGTTATATCGAAACGCATGATGGGTGGGGGTGCTAGCGGGATGTCGACAAGAGTAGGCTGAAGAGGAGCAAACCAGAGATAGGCATGGAGGATATCGATGGGGAGATTCTGATAGTTACACATGTACCTCCATATTTTTGGTGAATTTTAAGATATACTTGGACCTATGCACCGAAAGAGAGTGAGGATGTACATGAGATTTTTTAAAGATTTTGATCATATATCAGCCTACATGATGAAGATGGTGAGGATGTATCTAAGCGATTTGAGATGTTTATATTTATTTGTATCTATGTACATATGTATGTATACAGAATTTCTAATGTATATATGATGATATTTATATTATAAATGGTGTACTTGTTTTTTTAATTTCCATCATTATGTGCGTATGTGATGGAAAATAGGTGAATTAGGCATGATTGAGTCAAGGACGTGTAGGCATGGCAGATTGAGGTCAATAGAAATGATGGAGTTAGGTTGAGTTAGGCATGGTGGAGTCAGGTTGGTTTAGGCGTGATTACGTTAGGTTGATGTAGGCATAGTGGAGTCGGAGTTGGTTTAGGCGTGATTGAGTCAAGTTGATTTAGGCATGGTGCAAGAAGGTTATAGGCATGATGGAGATAAATGATGATGGGCATGGATGTTATGGTTTAAATTTCCAAATATGTGCTATAGTGGAAATGTGAAAATGATAAATGAATGATTTGATGAAGTGGTAAAAATGTGTATTAATTGATGTTTGTTTTGTTTAATTTCCAGTTATTGATAGAAAATGGAAACTAACTAAGGTAGAATGTGAATATCAAATTGAAAGGGGGGATTGATGAGGTAAAGAGTGGCTAAGCTACCCTCCAAGGGCCCTATTCCCTCGAAGTGTTGCCTACAGCCCCAAGTGAAAAGGGGCTTAAGGCCGATGTAGTTTTCCTATACGCTAGGGAAGAATATGAAGTAGGTGAATGGGTTGGTAGGTGTTAGGAATGGTTGAATGTAGATCATAGGCATGTTTGGGTGTAGGTCATAGGCATGGTTGAGTCATTTTAAATGTAGGTGTTGATGGTATGGTCTGTGTAAGATAATCAATAAGTAATGAGGAAGGCGAATGGGAAGAGGTGGCAAAAGAGCTGCTTAATTCATAAGATCCCTAATGAGTTGATCATACCCCAGATGGGCTTATGAGCATAATACCATAAAGGCGGTGCATAATGGACCATTCTAAGGGTGAAGAAAGTCACATGATCACAAAATGTCTCATTTGTGGTAACTCCCTTAATCTACGAGAAAACTAGGGCACAAAAGGCAATGAGGTGAAAGTGGATGGTTTAGCATAACTTAGTGTATGATTTCATGTTTACTTAGCATGAAACCCAGGATCAAAAATAGGGCAATTCCATGATGAAAAATTCATCATTTTCTTCATTTTTTTAGTTATTTATTTTTAATAGACTAATCAATGCAGAAGTCTTTATGGGATGAGTATATTATCTCCTTTAGGTTTTCGTTGAAGCTGATCGATTTGGGAAGCTTCGGGATATTTTTATTTTATTTTTGTAATAACTTTATATAGTTTTCCTTTAAGGGAGCAGTCTATTTATAGCGGTGAGGTAGAAAGAAGAGATGTCCTGTGTGAGGGAATCATCTTGTTGCTGGAATTTTGACTCAAGGAGTTGAATCCCATTTTGTGTTTTGGATGTTTAAGTCATGGACAAGACTATAGAGGAAGATTAGGTTCTTGTTTAGAAGACAAAACCATAGTACATGGGGGTTAACTATGAAAGAGGTGGTTTTAAGTGATGAACAACCATGGGGTTCCATATTTAAAAAGATAAAAAGTATCCATGAGAATCATGCTATGAGTAGAGCCATGGTACTCATATTGAAGATAAGGTTGAAAGGTGATGGATAATCACACGATTCTTGTTTAGTCATTGATCCTAAAAAATGGGTAATATGGAAGGTGAAAAATGCTCAAGGGATGAACGATCAATTAACAGAAAGTGATATAGGATTTGACGTCAACAATAAAATGGTCGAGATGCAAGGCATTGATAGGATCAGGTTTTGGGTTACCTTTGAGTGAAGACAAACAATAAGCGCTGAGTTATAGGCATGGGGAATGATATAGGGTTTGAGCTAATTAAGAGAAAAAAATCCCGCTTACTTTTCTATTCTTTTGTTACATGTTGATTTTATTTTAGGATGATGTTGTTGACCTAAAAGGTTCATTTGTGAACATGTTTTTCGTAGGCACATTTGATAAGTTTTTAGTAGATTTGGATATGGTCAAGAGAATTGAGATGACGTTCATCAAATAACTCAAGTTGTGCCAAACGATCTTGGAAAAAGTCATCGTCATTGAGCATGTCTTGTAGTGAGACGTGGAGAGATGGAATCTAGACTTCAAGAGGTAAAATAGCCTTAGTACCATAGACTAGAGAAAAAGGTGTGGCAGAAGTCAAAGTGTGAATACTAGTGCACTAAGCTCACAAAGAGCAAGGAATGTGTGAATGTCAATCCTTGCCGAGTATCATCAAGTAATTTCCTAAGAATTTTTTCAAGGTTTTATTGGTCTATTATTCTTGGCCATTTGTTTGTGGGTAATAAGATGATGAGAATCGAGTTGGATGTCAACATTGTCGCATAGCTTACGTAGAATTTTTTTAAAATTGCTTTCCATTATCAAAGTGATGAAGCGGTGAGGAACACCAAAGCAACGAATGATGTGATGGTTGATGAATTCACATATTTTCTCAACTATTTTAGAAATGAGGGGGATGGCCTCTACCCATTTAGTGTAGTATTTAGTAGTGGTTATGATCCATTGGTGGCGTTGTGACGAATGTGGATTGATCTCACCGACAAGATCCAAGCCCCATTGAGATAAAGGAAAAATATCTCGTGATAATTGTAAGGCATGACTAGGTGTGTAATGGATATTAGAATGTTGTTGGAATTTCACACAACATTTGACATAGTCACAAAAATCGTAGGTTAAGATTGGCCAATAATAGCCAAGGCAAAGAATGCATTTTAGGACAGCCAAACCTCCAAAGTGACCTCCAAACATTCCATCATGGACTTCTTTAATGTTGTAGGGAATTTCAAAACTTTTAAGGCATCGTAAGAGAATACCATCAAAGCCACACTTATAAATGAGACCACCCATGATCATATACTGAGAGACACTTTTAAGAAATGCCCATTGTCCATTATGAGTGAGATCAATGGGTAGAATGGAAACGGAAAGATAGTCTACAAATTTCTTATACCAAAGGTCACGTGGGTCAGGTGCAATGGTTCCAACAGAGTAGACCTCATGAGGTAAATAAGAGGGTGATTGTAACCTTTGTATTGTGAAAAATATTTTAGAGTCAGCAGAGACAAAGCAAGTATTTGAGAAGCCTTGTAGGCCATTGTATCCACAAACTTATTGGTAGAACATGGGATGGTTTAAAGTTCGTAATGGTCAAAGGTAGTCAAAAGTATAAATATGTGATGTTTATACTTTTGAAGTATCTCATTACAAACTGGTATATACCATTGAATTGATTTACGACCAGTTGGGAATCACCAAAGATATTGATGGACTTAACATCTAAGGCATAAGTATCCTAGAGGCCCAATACGAGTGCTTCGTATTCAGCAATATTGTTTGTACAATCAAAATCAAGTTTGAAAGACAAAGGCATAGGTTCACCATCAAGAGGAATGAGGATAACACTAGCCTCACATCTACACTAATATTTATAGCCATCGAAGAAGAGTGTCATTTGGTAAATGGGTTCATCTAAGGAGAGGGTAGTTATGGATTTGTCAGGGAAATCGAAGTTAGAGGGTTGATTCTGGGAAAGAGGTGCATCTTCTAGTTGGTCAGTGATAGCCTTGTTGTTGTTAGACTTTTGATGGATGAATTTGAGGTCAAGGTCGTAAAGAATCATAAGCTAATGTCTGTCACATTAATGTTGATAGGGTTTGGCATACATATAGTGTACGGGGTCGTATTGGTAACAACTAAGGTTTTTGGTTGAGTAGGTAATGCAAGAGTTTGGTGGCAATGAAAACTAAGGATAAGCGAGTTTTTCTCGGCATGGGTATATTTACTTTTGTAATCCAAAAGGGTACGACTTATGTAATAAAATGCTTTCTCTCTATGTTGCTCATGACACCTAAAGAATGGTCATGGTAGAAATATATAGGTAAAAGGGTTGGTCATCTTTATGAGGAATGAGCAATGGTGGTTGAAGAAGGTATTTTTAAGGCTTCAAAGGCTTTATGGTATTCATCATCGATTTGAATGAAAAATATTTCTTAAGTAGATGATGGAATGGTTGGCAATGGTAGAAAGATGTGACATAAAATGATGAATGGATTACAACTAACCTTGTAGGCTTCAAAGTTGACAAATATTAGTAGTGGAGGCATTTCTAGAATAACCTTTACTTTAGTAGGATTAAATTTTATGCCATGCAAAGAAACGATGAAACCAAGGATGTTTCCTAAAAATATCACAAAGATGCACTTTTTTGATTGAAGACAAACACAATACTTGATGAGGCGGTCAAAAATGACCTTAAGGACAGTGAGGTGTTCGGTTCGATGTTTGTATTTGGCAAGAAGATAATCTACATAATCTTCCAATATTCAATGCATGATGTCATGGAAAATGTACGTTATGGCTCGTTGGTATGTAGTGGTGGTGTTTTTAAGGTCAAAAGGCATGACTCGATAGTATAAAGTCCCCAAGGGGTGATGAAGGTAGTCTTGTGTTGATCTTAAGTAAGTAATATTTGATTATAAGCCGAGAAAGTTTCCATGAGTGATATCATTTTATGGTTGGCGGTGAGATCTACTAGCTGGTCAATACTTGGTAAGGGAAGGTTGTCTTTGGGACAAGCTAGGTTGAGGTGATAGAAGTCTATGCAAATGTGTTATCCCGATGTTGCCTTTATGATAGGAATTATTTTAGAAATCCATTGGGGATAGTCATTGGGTAGGATGAAGGAAACTAAGAGAAGGTGCTAAAGCTCTTCTTTGACTAGAAGAGCAATGCAAGGATGCATTTTCCACAAAAAAATTTAATAGGTTTGACATCAGGAATGATTACGATATTGTGAACCACAATTTTGGGTCGATGCCAAGTATATTGGCATAGGAACATGAAAAAGCATTTCTATGGTCCGAAAGGAAAGAGGTAAAAGCTTCCTTCTCGTTAGAATCTAAAGATTGGCCTATCTTTTAAATGTGCGGGTCATCCTAAGTGTTAATGTTGATTTCAATGGTTGATTCATTCAACATGGTTTGTGTTTTAGAAGGTAAGGACGGTGTATATAAGAATCTTTTACACCTAGGTAGGTGATGATGGACTCATCATCCTGCCATTTAATGACATTAATAAAAGGTGTATCATCATCGATCATGTTAAGATATAGGAATGGGAGAGATGTGGGATCCTCGCCATCACGTTGATAGGTCGGAGGACCCATAGAAATTGTGTTTACAAATTTTTTTAGGAGGAATAGATTTAGGATCTATAGACTCTATGGGTGAAGATGGTGATGTGGGTGAATGAGGTGGAGAAGGTTTTATTCCTTAATGAGGTCGATGTAAACCTTCTTAGGAGGTGGTGCATCAAATCCAATGCCACTACGATGATTATGTTTATGATTAGTACAAGGGATGATAATGTGGTGGACTTGTTTGTAAAAACTGAAGCTAAAGCCTTTCCATACGCAATGCTGAAGGAAAGTGTAGAGATGCGGTGGTTAGTAAGGGAGTCTAAGTCAGATGAAAATGATTGTGTTTGGGATGGAGGTTCATGTGAATAAGTGGTGATATTAATTCCCCCATATGTTATATTAGTACAAAGGTGGGGAGGACCATAAGGAAAAACCTTGCATATGCAGTAGTCATAACTAGGTACCGACACACGTTTCCATAATCTTACAGAGTGAGGAATGTCTTGATATTGTATAGATGGTACTTCCCAGAGTGAGGTGTTAAAAGACACCCTCTAAGGGATCAATAGTCGATATGTGGGTAACATCGATAGACAATTTGATAGATGATTGGGAAATGGATGAGTCATATGTAGAGGCTATGGTGGAAGCGGGAATAATAGGGTTAGATGTGGGATAGGTGGTGGAAATCCTAGTGGATGGGCTTGTAGGTAAAGGTGAAGTGGGAATAGTGGTAGATGCCTTAAGCGGTACAAGCACATCATTGGGCTAATGGTATAGCATGTTATAGGTCCGAAAGATTATGGGTCGATCGGGATGGTGTAGTTATGTCCTTTGTGTTCAAATTTGAGGTAGCGCTATAAAGTCAAAGGTACATAATCCATGGCACGGATCAAGGTTGGTCGAGCAACAGTTTATACTGGAACTCTCCTTCTAGAACATAGAGTAATTTTGAGACACTGTAGGGACCTACGCAGACATGGAGAATGATGGTACCCAGGGTAGAGGTCATGACATCATTGAAGGAGCACAACATAACTAGGTTACCATGCATGTAATTGGTAGGTATGTGCATTTGGTTATATGCATGGGAGGAGATGATGTTAATACTAGCACCACCATTGATCATAATGCATCGTATGCATATATTATTGATATAGATGGAGATGAAAAGAGTGTGATCGGGGTCGTCGAGACTAGAGGAGCAATCTCTTCATCCGAAAACCGATGGCATTTCATCTTGGGTGAGTAGGTGGTGTAGAGGAAGGTGACAACTTAGTGAGAGAGGCTACATGATGAGGGGTAATGATGGAGGCTACGGGTGTGGGGTCATTTGGTAAAACCTCGATAGATTAAAAGACCTCTATGAGGGCTTGACAATATGACTCAGAGGTTTGGATGAGGTCATATAAAGACATTTTGAGGGAGGATTGGTGCAATTGTTTTAGCATTGTGTGATGTGTGACCCCATTAGAAATAGGATATGTGGGACCTCAAATGGTGACTTTGGGTGTGGGTGCAGATGGTATGTTGGGTATAGGGTTGGTTGATGGGATAGCTACCTTTTCTTTTCCTTTGTCTTTCTAAGTGTGGGTGAAATGTGAACCATGTTAATCTGAGGGGAGGTAGATGGAGAGGGTGTGCCATGGAAGGTATAATGGCATGAACAAAAAAATCATAATGGTGGATAAGAGCCTTATGAAATGAGCAGGGCGCATTGACATTTGGGTGGTGGTTTTTCCAACTCTCTTATACGAGATCATGTTGATAAAAGGGTTCCTGGGGGTGGAGATACTAGTTGCTTTGAGTAGTAGTGGAATAATATTTGGGGATATTGGGGAAGGCATAATAGGGTCCTCATTAAGAAGATCATCGTCATCAAAATTTTTCTCAAGAGGAAAAAGTTGGATAAGAACAGTCTTCAATGCCTTACAATTTTCAACATCATGTCCTGGCACACGATGATAGGCACAAATCTTGGTCTCATCAAACTTTTTGTTTTGGGTTTGAGGGGATCTTAAGGTCAAAGTGGTTGTAAGGTGATGATAGAAGTATCTAAGAGATTGGTTAAAATCATAGTGTAAGATCCTACTAATAGATTGTAATGGGAGGTGAGTGTGGGTTTGGGGACATGTATGGATTATTGTGGAGGAGGAGGTTTTACAGAGGGGGAATTGGTTGGTCCATAAGTTTGGTATGTGGAGTGGTCTTAGGTCTTGTGGGCATCAATTTGGGTACAGTGAGTAGGCGTAAGAGTCGGTGATAGAATGTTTGGTTGGTTTGACTACTTTATTGAAGAGTAGTGGATTCTTAGCTTTGGGTTACACCTCCTTGGGTAAAGGTGACATGGGAGTACAGGATGTAGAAGGAAAAGAACATGGTGGAGGAGGAAAGATTACCCATGGGGGAAGCCAAGTTATGGTGGAGGTGGTTAGTAGAGGTTGGGTAGAAGGTGTCATGGGTAGTAAAGAATTTATGGAAAGTAGTGGTATGGGTGATAAGAACGTTACTGGTGATGGTGGGGGTTATGTGGATCACTTGGGTATATTAGAGGGCCATGATGAGGAGGTGAAATGCTGCATTTTTGTTTTACTAGTGGAAGGAGGTTGCTTGGCTAGGGTTGAGGTGTGAGGTCCTAGGATGGATGGAAGGGGTGAAGGTGAGACCGGTGTGGCAAAGCGAGGTTGGTGTATCGGGCCTAGAAGGTTGGGTCTTCTTTTAGGGGTAGGAATGTGTTTAGTGCTAGTTTGGAAGGATGTAGCTAAATATAACTTGACGGGTGGGTGAGTAAGGTCGATGTCGGCACACGAACCCTAAGGTAGTGATGGGTTTAGGTGAGGGAGACTATATAGGCATGGGTAGGTATTTGGGTATAGGTGTGTGTTAGTTTGTGGGTAGAGGTGCATGTTGGGTTGTGGGCGATGACATGGAAGGTTTTCCAATATCCATAGTTGTGTTTGGTTTTTTCGCTTAAAATACTTTTGGATAGATTGTGAAGGTTTTGGTGTGTGACAAATACATGTGGGTTGAAGAAGGAAGTAGAAGATGTCCCTAAAGTAAGGCTTTATCAACATAATCTAGGTGATTCGCCAAGCATGAAAATGGTACTGCTATAAGAAGGTCCGATGTGGATCGAGTACCAATACCCATGAAATGTTTTTAAGAAATAGTGAAACAGAGATAGCTTCATACTTTATGGGTAAGAGAGCTGAAAGTATATCATCGGGATCTTGGAAGTTCAATGGAGAATGGTCACATAAAGGAAATGGTGTTTCTATAGGATCCTTTATAGGTAAAGAAGATGATGGGCTCGACAAGGTGGATTCTCCTTGTGATGGTGTAGGTAGTAGACCGTGTCCCTTATGAGTAGGAGAGGTGCTATTGATGATTACTTAGTAATTTGAGGGCCAAAAGCAGAGTGCTAATTATGGGATCTTTCATGGGTGAAGGACAAATTGAAGGGGGTTCCTATGTAGTTAGGGGAGCTTGGGCTTGGATGTTTTCTATGGAAGGAATAGGAACAATTGGAAAGTGACTTATATGTCATCGAAAATAGTGTGGACCTCACAGACATTGCTATCATTGGTTGAAGTGTCACCAGTTTGGTTGGAAGATGGGGCATGATTAGGGAATGGTTTTTTGAAGATATGTAGGTTTTGGTTAGCGGGTGCATTTGGGTTATCCAAGACTAGATCTCCGTTGTCTAACATTTCTTGGACGATATTCTTGAAGGTGATGTAGTTACCGTCACTATGACCTTTAACATGATGATAGTTACAAAATTCATGTTCTTTATACCACACAGGCATGGGGTGATCGGGGTCAAAACTAGTGTGTGGTTTTATAGGTGGAAGGGTAATGGAACCAACCTTAATAAAATTTTCCAAAATAGAATAATATAGTCCCCGTATTGGGGTGTACTTTCATTGTTCTCGTCTCGAACTAGAAAGTTTGGATAGGTAAGATTGGTTCCCCTATTGGGGTGTACTTTCATTGTTCTTGTCTGAACTGGAAAGTTTGGATGGGTGAGAGATTAGCAAAAGGTTTGTCTTGGTTTTATGGGTGAGTGGGTCCATCCTTGAAAACCACAGCATTGGAAGATCCTTTGGGTTTCGAATAGTTGTTTTGGGGTTTCAAAGATGAATAATCCTCATTCGATTTGAACACAGTATTCTTGTTATGTAGCTGAATTTTATTTTCTTTGATAACACAAATATCTAATTTTCATGTCATGATGAATGACTCATCAAAGGTGAGGAAGGTCTACACCTCTAGGGTTGGTGAAATGTGTCTATTACATGCCCAAGTAAACAACTCTATGATCTCATTTTGAGGTAATTGAAATGTGAGCTGGTTAATTAGGTTATGCCAATGAGTGAAAAAGTCAGCGATAGAATCATCATCATACTGTCGTGTGGAGTAAATATTAGTCATGGTGACTTTCTTGAGAATGTTGATTGAGTAGTCTAAGAAGGCTTGGGATACTTGATTAAATGAGTAGATGGAATGTTTAGGTAGCCCACTATACCAGTCTAATGCAGGTCCTATGAGGGACATCGGGAAGGTCCGTAGGAGTAAAGTGTCATCATGGGTGATCAGGTAACACCCATGTTTGAAAGACTGCAAATTTTGTTGTGGGTCTTATTTACTATTGAAGCAGTTGAATTTTGGAATTTCCCAATGTACAGGGTATGGGTGAATAGGAATGGATAGATGAATGGGATTGTTACAAATTTCATTTTAGGTAAGAGAATTATGTGATCTGGAAACCGATACTTCTAGTGTCTTCATCCTTTCCATCATCAATTTGATGAGGTCATTGGTAGGTTGTGATAGAAGGGCACCTACTACGGTGTAAGATGGCTTGCGCTAAACATGTGATGTGGGTGACATTCTAGTGTATGGTGATGCCAAATAGGAAGGTTGAGAATAGGGGACCGACTTGGAGGGCATATACCCAGAATGAATGACTGACGAGATAGGGGTTTTGATAATATGTACATGTAGGTGGGACATTTGAAGTGAATCTAGTAGCAATTAGGGGCGAGACTACGGGATAAAGAGGAAAAGATTATGGAATGGGGTAGGGGTCACCAACACCATGGGTGGTTGTGTTGCAATTGGTATATGTGAGATAATGGGCACGAGATGGGGTTATGCTCTGGGTGGTCAATGAAGGAAAAACCGATACCATGGGTGTGACTGACGTTGTAGATGCAACAGTCATAGTGGGTGTGGGTCCTAGCTACAAAACCGCTAGGGGAGAAGTAGGTGATGGTAACGCCGAATTAGTAAAGGCTGATGTAGAAGTGGGGACAAGGGCAGGAGAGATGGATACGGGCATGCCATATATCAACTGACCTAAGGAATCCCGAGTGGATGAGTGGGAAAGGTAAAATTATAAGGTTGTGGGATTTTGATTGAGGAGTCATGTGAACTCCTTATCACCTGTAGCAATGGTGGTAGGTGGGGTTGGATCCATGGGTGATAGGATAGAAGGTGTTGAGGGACTAGGTGGGATTGGTTGATAGATGGCGTGGAATATAAGAGTGTTATTTTGGATGCGAGTCAAAACCATGTGAATAAGTGATGACTTGGTAAGACTATATTCTGTAGATGACACAAAAATAGCAGGAACAAAGAAAATAAGGCTAGCAGGGTGAATTTGGTCATGTTTTGGATTTTGAAAACTAAACACAAATACTGATGATGATCAAGATGAATGGTGATGGTTAATGGAAAACCAATTTCAGTTACGTAAACTCGATGTCGATTCGTAGAAAAACACTAGTTTCAACGAGTTAAATAGGACTGATGAATGTGTAATGGGGCAAGTATGTATGATATAAATATCCACGAGAGGAAATAGGATGGTGCCATGAGGGCCAAAAATAGGACAAGAGTGATGAAAAATATTCCAAGAAAAATAACTATAAATCCATAAGTTGACACCGGTTAGGTTTAACCGATGATGGTCAAATTAAAATCGATGATGATTGTTGGACTGACACTGGTTACTATGAAATTTAGAGAGAATGAATAAAACATGGTTTTGTGAATTAAATCAAGTGAAGAGTCAAACTCAGGAATCTGAGAATGAAAATATGGGGCCTTGACACACTCGAGTGAAAAGTTAGAATACTCCAACTACAATGGTGGAGTTTGCAAAGAAGTAGAATAATGTACATTCATAGTCTCACACATCAAAACACAAGTCAAGAAGAAAAAATAATAAAAACACGATCCTAAGAGTGATTTTCTCATGTTTTTTTAGCTTATGCTATTTTGGCTCGACCATGTGAATTCGAATAGAATTTTGGGTTAGGATGGTGTCCTACGAAGAAGGATGTCTAAAAGGTGAGGTTTCGAGGTTATGTTATGGTAGGGGTGCTCTCGATGGATTATTGGACAAAGATAATCAGCTAGGTATTACCTTCCAATCCTATGATCATGTGATCATTGACTGGAATTCCCATATAAGGTTTCATTTAAGAAAATGTGTATATTTAGATTTGTGCGATTTGGTATAAGAAGAAAGAAAGTGCTTTCTACGGTTTAGTTGTGTCAACCATCACCGGGCATGACTTCTAAAGCATATAGGTTATCGTCATTTTAATGTGAGATAAATGCAACATACAAGGATGAAATGCAACTAATTTTAAGCCCAAATCAACAAATTACATTTGATGAAGCAAATGGTGAATAGGTAGGAACATGCTCTTTCACTACTTATGCAAATACAAGAAGGAAGAAATGGTTCATTTTAAGCACTAGATAATAGATGTTGTTTTTAAGACAATTAGAAGAGGAGAGTATTACCAAGGAAGATATTTAGTGTGAGTACATTTTAGAAAGGAAACAAACACACCCTCTTTACCTAGGAATGAAGAAAATGCAAGGAACCTTGGATGGGTCCCACTAGGTGTGCAAATTTTTTCACCATTTCCTTTACATTTTGAATGTGATGAAATAGATAATGTTACGAGACGAGGAGGAATACTTGTTGTGTTCATCGGTTGGAGGTTGATACATGCATTGTAACTTTTCAATCTGATGATGACCGTGAGAGCTTCTGCTTGGGCTGGGAGGAACTATCTCGATATAGAAAACAAGACCACCAGAGGAGAGTTAAATAATATATGACAGGGGACTTCTAGCGTATGCTAGATCTGGGAAGTGTGATACTTCCTAGAAGGCTATCAACCCACTGTTTTTATAAAAATATGAAATAACTGAAATACGTACATAAAGGAATCTAGTTCTAGTATTTTTATTTAGGTACCTCAGATCACTATCAACTTTTATCCATTTAAATACTAAAAATATGTGGGTCAAGGTCTTCGAGTAAGGTTACAGTCGTTCGGGTAGTTTACAGGTGTCACAAACAGTGGTCTTAGCAAAGTGTTGGGTAATGTGTTTGGTTTGTTTTTGTAGGTAGGTGGTTGGTGGTTTACACAATGTTGGTATACATAGAGACTGATTTCGTTTGGATATGACCAATCACGGTTAGGAAAAAATGGTACCGATTTTGTGTTGTGTGACGGTATTGGTCACTATAGAAATTGGTAGAGGGTTAAATGGGGAGTGTTTGAACCTTCCTTTTTCTTAGGAAAGGGAGTTAGGGGAGGTCTTGTTGAGGTATAGGTTATTTTGTTGATTTAGGGCAAGTCGTCTTAGGTTTTGGTTGGGTTTTGGGTATGGTAAGGTAGAATTATGGGGAGTTGGGAAGTAATATCATAACCGATGGTGGTCAAGGGGAACCAACCATAGTCAATGGGGACCAATGACAGTGGCCCTTTGTGAACAGTCAAAAGGTGGAAAGGGAGGTTTGGGGTTGGATAAAGATAGTAAAAAGGGGGATGGTGAGGTCTATGGGGATCTTAGGAACACTTAGAGATGCGTGGAGGTTGGGTATAAGTGGTTTTATTATGTGGGTGGAGGAATGGTTGAGTTCACGTAAAGAGGAAAATTTGGGAGAAGGGGATGCACATATAAAATGACAACAGAGGTGACAAAAACCTTTAAAACAAGACAAGAATGAAATAACACAGGTGATAAATGTACTTACTAGTGTTACAGGCCCAATGGCTATGTGGTGGTGATGATTGATCGGTGGGATGAAGCTTGGTGCCACAATGGTGCTTCCCAAAATGCTACCATGAGAGCAATACCTCTAGATCTATCTTGATGCTAGCTATGGCTACTTGGATGTGTGAAAGAGATTTGATTCTTTCTTTCATGCAGGTCTCTTTTGCTCCCAAAAATTTGAGAATGTGGCCAACCTCTCAAACAAGGTTACCAAAATGATTATATGGTAACCGATGATGGTTCTTGGTTGACCGGCATTGGTTTAGGGACGACCAACATTAGTTAAGGTGGGATTCCCTAGGTTTACTAAAAATGATAGATCCTCCATTATTTGGGTTAGGTCTATTGATTTATTCACGGATCCAAACTAACATTATATTTTTATGAGCGGGATGTTTGGTTAGAGTAATAATAGGAATTAATTTTTAGGGTTGAACTAAGTCTTATTCATTTATGGAAACATGTTATGAATAGTTTTATGGTGAGGTGTCTAGGTGAGGTGTGCATCCATTTAATTAAATCAATTAAAGTAATTAAATTAATAATGGCGTGAGGATGGGTATTAATTTAATTAAAAATAATTAAATTAATATTAATGTGGGTATAAGGGTCATAGTTAAGTGAATTTTTTAAGTTTTTCTTTAAAAGGTGACCAAGGGGAGTGTGACCAAATTTTGGTGTCTACAACATGTGTAAGAGGCTATGTTGTGTTAGGCATTTGGGAAGTAATCAAGTACCAAGGTACACTAGTGAAGGAAATCCTGAGGTATTCCTACACACTATGGAAGTTCAATGGATAGATCAAGTGGAAAGAAGGAATATGCTAGTTTATACTCTACACAAGACAACAACATACTTGGTGGATGGTTCATAGGGATAATATTTTGGAGTGGTGAGAAGTGAGAATCACCTTCTCTACTATATTTCTCAGGAGTAATGCACCTACTCAGATCTATGAATTTCATGGTAAGGATCCTGTTCAGCACAACATTCAACAATAGAGGGGCAGGAAGCTTTACCCCCTTTCTTTGTGTGTGCACAAGATCTACTACACTTTGTGAGGCTATGCATGTGCATGGTATGTCTATACAGAGTAGCATAGAGAAGCTGGAAATTGGCAAAAACTAACTATAGGTATAATTCAAACCTTTGACAATTTTTCCACTAAAACTCTAGTCAATGAACCATTACAGGTGATGAATCACTTGACTATGGGAGATAGTGCAAAGGCTAAGGAAATTCTTCAAGAATTACTAGGTGAGTAAAACCTAGAGTCGTACTTTGAAGAGGAAGAGACAGATGGAGAACAACTTGGTTACACCTACCTCAAAAAATAAAATGGTAAGATGGTCTATGTCATTGATGATGAAGAAGTACAGAATCTAGATGTTGAGCATACATAGGGTATGTGCAAGGTCTTAGATAGTTCATATGAGAAGGCATGCATGTATCATGAGCCTATGAAAACTAAGAAGGTTAACATTACGCAATGAATGATGAACCTAAGGAGGAAATCATTGGATATTAATGGTCTAACTTTGAGGTTGCTTAGATAATCAAGTTATTGTGTGAATTCAAGGACATGTTCCCTAGAGGCTATCATTAATTGAAAGGAGTGTATGAATCTTTGGGTGAGATGAGAATAAAGCTAAAGGAAGGTGCGCATCTAGTTAGGAAGAGGCCTTATAGGATGAATCCTAACATGCACGTCAAGGTGAAAGAATAAATTGACAAGATGCTGAATTTTGGAATCATTGAGCCCATTAAGGAGTTAGAGTGGGTTAGCCCTATGGTGATTAGTATAAAGAAATATGGAAGAATTAAGATTTGTGTGGATTACATGGATTTAAATATTGCATGTGTAATAGATCCCTTTCCCACACCTTTTACTAAATAAATCTTGGAAGGCCTTGCAGGCGCGATATATACTCCTTCAATGATGGATTTCTAGGATAACATCATGTAAAGATACATAAAGATGGTCAAGAAAAGATGACTATCACCACCGAGTGGAAAAATTTTTCATACACGGCTATGCCCTTTGGATTAAATCATGTGCCTACATTATTTTTCATGAATTGTTGTTCAAGAATTCTAAGATTTTATACATAATTTCTTACGGAGTTTATCTTGAGTTTTGGATAGTCTACGGGATTTTGAAGGATCACTATAACAAATTAAGGATTATGTTTGAGAGTTTCCAATAGTTGATTATCTCTTTAGACATTAAGAAGCATATTTTTGCTACACCTTCCTGGGACCTTTTGGGGCATATTATCTACAAGGTAGGCTTGTTAGTGGATCTTGACAAGGTTGTTGTCATTTTTAGCTTAGAAAAACCTACCAACTAGAGAGAGGTGTGTATATTTTTGGGGCAAAAAGGATATTACAATAATTTTATCAAATTTTATGCTAAGGTTTCCACACCTTGAGAGGAATTATTGAAGAGTAAAGGCAAGTTCCATTAGTGTGAAGCGCAAAGTGTGCATTTAAGATATTGAAGGAAAGGATTATTATAGTACCTATTTTGTACATTCCTTCAAGGAAAAACCTTTTCATGTGCATGTGGACACCTCGGCATGGTAATTGGTGTGGTGTTAGCCCACCCTAGAGAAGGGATAGTTAATCATCCTATTTTCTTTGCAAGAAGGAAGTTAACTCCAACATAAGAGAACTATACAACTACGAGAGAATGAGGCTTTGTCCATGATCTATACGCTGAATAAATTTCAATAGTAATTATTAGTGACACCTTTTATCTTATATACAAACCACATAGAATTGAATTACTTAGTGAACAAGATCATTTTGTAGGGAACATATGTTGTTGGATATTTTGTTTTAGGAATTTGACTTTATAGTTGCGGTAAAGCTAGGAAAGAATAATTCTAGACAAAATCATTTATCAAGGATTAATCCAGAAAGAATGCGTAGAAAATTAAGAACATAATGATGAATGCACAACTATTCATATTGAACCACATGCCTTCGACTTATAATATATTTATTTCTTTTTACAAACAAGTGTGGCACCTGAAGGAATGATGATCATGGAAAAAAAAAAAAAAAAATTACTATAGGCGTCACGCCTTATATGTTGATTAGTGGAGACTTACAAAACTAGTAAGGGATGAAGTTTTGTGCCAAAGTGTGTAGTTGAATATGATTGTGAAGCTATTATGGAAGAGGATCATGGAGGTATTGTAGGTGGACATTATGTAAAATATGCTACTACACGTAAGATTTTATTGGCCGGTTTGTGGTGGGAAACATTTTATAAGGATTATAAAGAATATTGTAAGGCATGTGACCATTTTCAGTTCCTTGGAAAGCCCTGAGCATAGAGATGAGATACCTTTAAGGCCTGTTGCTAGAGAGTAGAACCTTTTAAAAAGTGGGAAATTGACTTTGTCAGGTCCTATTTCCCCACCGCGCTTAGGAATGGATTACATTATATTATAACTTATACATATTATCTTACAATGTTATCGAAACAACACCTACAAAGGATTGCACGCACCATGACAATAAGGTTTTTGTGGGAAAATATTATCAGCAGGTATGGGTGCCCACTAAGTTTGACAAGTGATAGTGGTACTCATTTCCTTAATGAGACCATCAAGATACTATTGATGAGAATTTATGGTTACACGCCATAAAAAAAGCTTATAAACCTCGGGATAATGGAACCACTAAGGGTTTTAACAAGATATTGAGCCACACATTTACTAAATTTTTGATTTTGGAAGGAAATACTAGGATGATTAAGTATCTATTATACTTTGGGCATACATGCCAACGTAAAAGAGATTGAATAAGGCCACACCCTTTCAATTGGTATTTAGTGCAAAGGATTTTCTACCAATGGAGTTCATGTTACCTTCCTTGTGTATTGCACATGTAGGAGGTTTGGATGATGATAAATCCCTTGAAGAGTGCATTGATAAATTGATGCAGTTAGATGAGAGGGGCACTATATCAAGATGGATTCATAAGAAATAAAATGCCAAGAAGAAGGCATGACATGATAGGCGTATTAAGGATAAGAATCTTGAAGTTGGAAAAATGGTGCTTCTTTATGACTCAAAGTTTTTGCACCATCCTAGAAAACTTAAAGTGCATTGGTTGGGACTGTATGTTATAACTTATATACTTGATTTAGGCACTTTCTGTTGGAGGCACTAGATGGAACATGGTTTCCCAGTTACTTCAATGGGATTAGACTAAAGCCCTACTATAAATAAGTCTTCTTTGTATTTGTAATAAGGCAATATTTCCATTAGATTATGTTTCCTTAATGCATTTCCTTTATATGTGTTTCCTTCATTGTTTTCAATGTTTTGTCAATTTAGTTTAGTTTTTATGTAATAAAACGTGCTTGTACGCTAGAAGTTGATTACTATATAATCGTTTTCATGCACATAGGACCACATATACCCTTAGTGTGGGGTGGATTATATATAAGGTACATGGAACAAGTTTGAATGTTATTTAAATATGGATATGCATAAAGAGATTTTGTGCAGGTGCTTGAAGTAAAGGTGTAGATAGAGGAAATTTACTTATGAATGAAGACCACATATGGATAAATGGATGCACAAGTATAACATAAGGTACCCAAAGAATGGAAATGACTTAGTGAAAGGTAGAGTGGTAAATTACTTTTACGTATGAAGGCACACGAAAGGAGTTCTATGACTAGGGAGTAGTAGGCCGCCTAGAAGGTTATGACCTGTGGTATGGAAAAATAAGCATGGAAAACTAAAGAAAAGACAAGTTAATGTGAAGTACTGTGGTAGTTAGAAATCTATAAATGCATTTTTTTAAAAGGTATATAAGGAGGTGTTTAGAAATCATTTTTATCTTTGTGATCAAGAGAATTCAAGCTAGTTGAAGTCAAACAAGCTAGTGAGTGAATGTGAAGTATGAAGAGCTGTGTGTGAGCTAAACCAAACAAATTTTAGCATGAAATTGTTTGAAGCTCCATTAGAAATAATTTTTTAAGAAAAATGAAGGCATTTGGCGAAGAGAAATCATTGTTAGGGTTTGATTTGAAACTAGGGCACACATAATTGAGCTAGGGCACACGCTTATGAGTTATAGAGCTCAAATCTAGTAAAATATCACACCTTTATTGTTATTATGGAACCTAAGAAATCACTTGGAATGGAAACAAGGGTAAAGAAGTAGAAGGAATTCAAATTTGAAGTGGTAGACACCCCTGAAATCCATTTCTTAGAGATGCAATACCCATAAGGGGTTTACATGGGTTGCGATTGGGACTCACACATTCATCGGTACAAGGTGTGTGAATACAATAATAGAACAAATGATAATAAGGACTAACTAGATAAGTTTCTAGTTATGAAGACAAACAAGAGAACAACAGATGATATGGTTGTGAATGATCATGGGGGTGAGAATCTATTGACAAATGTGGGAGCTTTACAGCTATTCAAACTCCCCTATTTTGGTAAACCAAAAAAATTATACCAATGGTTGATGAGCAGAGTCCATGAGGACTTCTTCTATTTTTCTAGGTGATGAATGAGGCTCACTGTGCCCTTGATTAGGAGTTTGACAAGACTTAGGAGTTCAGAACCGAAGTGAACAATGACCTCACTGATAAAGAGGCAATAATTGTGACAAGGAAGGTTTTGGGTTACACAAAGGGATGGAACGGGATGGACATCCACAAGATTTAGAAGTATCTAGTGGTTCAGAAACAATGTACCTTCTCACAAATATTAATAACCAAGAGTGATTGTCGCAGGTGAATACATTGTGGCTACACATAGAAAATAAAATGACTGAAGTTTTATTTTACAACTTGGCGAGTTTCATTGCTGAAATTATCATTAAAAGAAGAAAACCAAAATGTTAAAATAAGTTTCAAAGGTGCATTCATGTTATTCCTTGTTTTTGTATAAATTGGAGTGTTCAATGGGCCAAAGGAAAAATTATGGTAATATCCTATAGAAAATAAATCTCTAATGAGAGAGATTTGAAAAGTATACATGTGATGGGACCATGAGTGGGCCATTTGGGAGAGGGTGGAAATTGGTATAAATGACTTCATTCTACATTTGAGGAGGAATGGAGAATACCCAAGGAATTACCTTGGGTATTAGATAAACAAGTACAATTTACGATGATACCAAGACATTTATACTACACATTTTGGGATGAAGGATAAGAAGTGGAGCCCTTAGTGTAAGATCCCTTATGCCTTCACCATGCGTTACTTCAAATAATCTATACATAGGCTCTTAGACATGCTTCGGCTCATCTTAAATGTAGATAAGGTAGAATGCACACACACACACTAAGGAAGACTTATGTCTATCCAAGTAAGTCTTCCTATATCGAGAGATTAATTTTTGATGATATTAACATGAAGGAAATGAGTTTAGCCATTGGGAAAAGTGGAGCAACCCTTATATATATGCAAATCAAGATGATGTTATAAAATTATAGATATGTGGAAAATGAATTCAAGCTCCCTGGACCACCCAAGGGGAAGCATATAGTTGGTACACTACAAGATGAAGAAGATACCTTGCCCCTTGAGGAAGAAGAAGGAGAGGAAGAAGAAATATCAGGAAGATAGTGGTGGCGTGGAGCATAGGGAAAGAAACAACCTACTATGGGAGAGAAAAGGGGGCCCGAGGTAACCTTTCTAGTGCAGCAAGAAGATGAAGTGTTGGAGACAGGCACAAATGAGGTTTATATAGAAGAGGCTACTGAGGAACCTTAGTATAAGAGAGTACTTAAAAGAATAAATAATCAGGGCAAAGGACATCACAACCCCTTAGGAGGTCACCGATAACTTCATTTGTGAAAGTAGAACCTTAAAAAAAAAGCTAGAAGTACATTATTCGGAGGGATGACGAGGAAGATAAATCTGGAGAAAGTGCACCGAACACTATAGTTTACGATGAGGATACAGAAGATCCTTAGAAAGAGGAAATGGAGAAATATGAAGAGGAGTTGAAGGAGCATAACATAGATAATGGGGACATTGTCCTAGAGATAGGTGAAGATAAGGGCAAGCCATCAAGCGTGTCCCCTACTACATAGACGGTGAAGGCCCAAAGACTAGATTCAGTGCACAGACTCAAAAGGGTAGGTGATCAAGAAAAGAGAAGTATGATGAGACATATGATAATCCATCTATTGGGTATGCTAATGACCCAAAAAATATCATACGAACAGGGTTTGAAATCACTTTGGAGCCCAAGGACTTGTATGGATGGGAGCTCATGGATGTAAAAATGAAGAGCACCCACACAAGCAAATAATTATCATGGATGATAGAGACTCAAATGGATGAGCATTACATTAACGTATTAAGGAATCTTGTGTGTCACGCAGATTGAATAAGCTTCCCCATTCACCCATATAACTATTAAGCCCATTGTCATGTCAAATGAGTAGGTAAGTAATGCCCTGACTAGATATTTTGAAGTTTTGCACGAATATTGATAAAATGACAAATATTAGAGAATTTCTAGATGATAAAAAGATAAGGACACTAAAATCAAGCGCCTCATAGAGGAGTAGGATAAGGATGAGGTAGAGGTGTAAAATTTTATTAAAATGGAAAAATAAGTTGGTGACGAGATTATTGAAAACATGCCATATTTTTAGGATAATGTTGCAAAAGAGTTTCCATCTGCTCTACACTATTTACTAATAATAGTTTAGATTATTCTCAATGAGGGAGGAATGCACATGCAAAAACTAAAGGATGTTGCAGAGGAGGCAACAAGGGACAAGGAAACTATTGCATGGAAGATTACAAGTTATGAGGCCTTACTATAGACTTTGAAGGATGAACTGAAGAAAGCATATTTAGCATTAAATATGTGTATGGCCCCTGATGCAATTATAAAGACAAGGACCATTAAAAAAGAATGAAGTCCTTAAGCTAATGAAGAATGAGATGCTTGGGATCATAGAGAGGCTTATTTTAATTACAAATAAGTGTGATGTGCTTGTAAATAATTAAGGATCCACATAAGGAAAAAATAAAAGACATTGGGAAATCATTAGTGCAGAAAATGGATGTGATGGATGGAATGGTCTCAAGTTTATCCAATGTACTCAGGATACTACAAAATGAAGGTGAAAATATGACACTTGATGAAATGGAGGCAGTCCTTGTATACATTCCAGATAAAACAAATAACATGCTAAGTGATTGGAATGCATTAGAGGTAGAAATTAAGAATGAATATCCAGAGTTGATCCTTCCTGTAGAAGATAAGATCGCTAAGTAATATTTCATTCTTTTTGTGTAGTAATTCCTTTATTCTTTCATTCATTATTCTTTATTCTTGGAGAGATAAGTATAGTAACCCATTACCAGGGTGGTAATTAAATTAGTGTGGGGTAATGTTAGGTTGATGGAATATATCCTAAATATGATGGTGTGGAAGGATTAGGTGCACATACATAGAGTGCATGAACACGCATAGAATGATAGTAGAATAGGGTGAGCCCATGAAGTTTTAAGATCAGGACTTAGCCATTTTACAAATTGAGGATAATTATAAACATGGAGTGTAGTGCACATTTTGTAGAAGACTTAAGGAGCACATAAAGGATATTTTGGACAAATAGAAGATCAAGCGCCATGTAGATTTTTAGAGCTAATAATAGGATTATACTACTATTATATTATTAGATAATATATTATTAGTGAGATTGCATGCTCTCATATTTATTATGTAAAGGCATATGGCTATTATTAGCATGTAGTCTATTTTTGAAAGGTGCATGGATGGTGAAGGGAAAGTCCCCACCCCTATAAATATGTATTGATTTGCACGGTTTAGAGAGTTCTATGTTTTGGTAGAGTTATGCTACGAGATTATGGGTGTGCATGACTATGGTGATGATACTATGTATGTAAAAAGCTTTTTTATTTTACATTAATTAATATAATGGATCTTTGTGGTTAGATATTAGTGTTTTATATAACTAAGCATGGATCTTGTATGGTAAACTTAATTATGGTTATTTTGAAATTATTCTTACATATGGTTAAGATTTATATATGGTGTATACATTACAATATAATTGGTTAACTATTATGGATATGGAATATTTATTTAATCATGATAAATATGTGAACAAGATTACATAAAAGAGGGACCTAGTACCCTTGCATGCTTTGGGTGAGTGCTCGGCCAAGCTAAGTTATGTTCCAAAGATGCTTTGAGATTTTGTCGGTAAAATCTAGGCTATAAGACTGTAGATGTAGAGAATTGGCCAACATTGCTCAAGAAAGGGAGGCTTTGCCTCATTTTAAAATTTTAGAAACTGAGGATGGAAAAATTTTCTATGTTTCTTAAAGGGAAACCATGGCCACCAAGGCAAGGAGGTATGACAGAAGACCCTATACATTCAATTCAAAATTAGACTTTTAATTCATATATGTATCCCCCACCTTTGCTAACCCTCAAGGATGGGACCTATATCCTAACCAATACCAATAACAATGGAAACCCCAATACCAAGCCCAACCATAAAAACAATGGAAACAACCTCCCTAATCATGGAAACATCCTTGGAGGGGACAACAGTGGAATAATCCACCTCCTAATTACCAACATGCTTATCAACAACCTCCTTATTAGTAGATCAATAAGATCGATGTCTAATCCCCAATCTATCTCCCAACCAAAATGTATACAAATAACTACTCATTCAATGCCTAATTCTATCAATAAATCTTCTCAACCCACCTATTCCACTAAACCGATCAATACCATAGCTATTTTGTTGATATCAATAATATACATCTTATCTCGAAGAACGTTTCCTCCTTTGGTTGGACTGCCATTACCAAAATTGTAGAAGAACCACAATTGCTTCATGATGGTAAGGACATAAGATGTTGTAGGCTTATCCATAGTAACATGCACAAAATTCTAGCAAGGATAAAATGCAGGGTAATGAGCCACCATTTCCTAAAAGGTTACAAGAAAATAATATTGACCTTAGATCGAATTTGATTCGAATTTGTCAATCAACTCAAAGACATTTGTGTCAAAATACCATTGATTCATACTATTAAGTATGTACCAATCTATAATAAAATTATTAAATACCTATGCATTAAAAATTCAGAAGAAAGAGGAAAGACCATATATATTATAAAGTCATTGGAAAAGTAACTAATATTATGCTTGGGAACTTAGTTCTGCCCAAGTATATTGATCCAGGTAGCCCTTTAGTAAATGTCACAATCAATGGTACAGTGATAAAAAAACACTAATTGACCTAGGGGAAACAATAAATGTAATGACAAAACAAATCATGGATGATTTGAAATTGGAAGGATTAAGAATAATAATCACAGTCTTTGCATCTTATAGACAGATCAACAATTAATCCTGAAGGATTTTTAGAGGATGTGGTAGTAGTGGTAGACTCTTGGGAGTACCCTACTAACTTCATTGTTCTCTAGCCAAAAGTGAGCTTAGGAGGATATCCTATCATCCTAGGAAGATTGTGGTTAGAAATTGTTGATGCATTCATTAGATGCAGATCTAGTAATATGATCATCTCTAATGGAAGTGGAACCAAAAATCTTATGCTCTACCCCTGTACAACCATTCAATGAAGAAGACCAAACCATTTGGGTGGAAGAACAGAAGAAGACCAGAGCTCAGTTCAACAACTCATGATGCTGGAGAATTCATGCATAATAGAAGGACAAGAGGAGGATGTTCTTTTAAATGTCTTATAGAATAATTATGGTAAGAATGAATAAGAAGATAGTAAATTGCAATTCATAAATTGTTCTAAAAAATCAAAAAATGTCACAATAGAGTACTATATATGTTCCAGGTAAGAACTACATCCTACACCAGCTTCTTCCACATGATTTTATATTAAATTCTATAAGTAGCAGACATATTATCCATGACTGATCTTTCTAAGCAAGTGGGGATTGTACTGGAAAGCCACTTAATTTGAACAAAACATTGAGCATGCAACAATAACAGTTGTTAGTTGTTATTCTCAAAAACATAGGAAAACATTTATATGGGAATATGAAGACATGCATGGACTCCATATTAAGATCTGTACTCATAAGATATACATCAAAGATAGTTATAAGCCAATGAGTCAACCACAAAGGAGAATGAACCCAACGGTGAGGGATATAGTGAAAGAAGAATTAAATAAATTATTGGATGCTAGATTCATATATCCAATTTTAGATAGTCAATGGGTATCACCCCTTGTCATTGTACCTAAAAATAATGACAAATGAAGAATCTGCATAGACTATAGGGATATGAATTCAAGAATAAAGAAGGATCATTTTCTACTATATTTCATTGGTTAGGTACTCAAAAATTTTGCTGGAAAAAATATTTTTCTTTTCGGGACGGTTATAGTGGATACAAACATATTCAAATTACACCAAAAATTAGGACAATACCACATCCACATGCCCATGGGGAACTTGCATACTCTATTCTCCCCCTTCAGTTTGTGAACTACACCGCCACATTTCATAGAGTAGTTGTTATCATCTTCTTAGATCTAACCAATGATTGCATGGAGGTATATATGGATGATTTTATAGTCCATGGAAGTAATTTTGATGAAGCAATGAAGAAATTAGACAAGGTTCTCAAGATATGCAAGGAGCATAATTTGTCCTTAAGAAATGAAAAATGTTACATGATGATGTTTGAGGGGATAGTGTTAGGTCATTGTCTATAATATACTAGAATCTAGGTAGATCTGGAACAAAAATATCGGTGATTTTAAACCTAAACATACCTAAAAATCGTAAGGATGTAAAAATATTCTTGGTCCATGATGGGTATTATAGGAGATTTAATCAATATTTTAGTAGAATTACAACACCATTATTTGTTTTTTGGGAAAGGATGTTGCATTTGTATGGACAGAGAAATGTGAAGCTCCATTCCAAAATTTGAAGAAACTACTAACTTCTGCACTTGTTTTAAGAGGACCAAATTGGATTTTTTCCATTTCATATACACAAAGATGCCTTAGATCATGACATTGGAGCTATTTTAGGAAATAAATATGGGATAATAAATTATGACATCTATTATGTCATTAAAAATTGAGAAATACTTTTTGGAAGTTGTATACGCCATCAACAAGTTAAATAACTATATCATGGGTCATCTAGTGTTTATCCACATAGACCATTTTTCCAATAAATATCTTATCAAAAAACTAGTGTTAACTAACAGGATAATCAAATGGTTATTGCTCTTACAATATTTTGATGTAATAATTGTGGATAAGCATGGGAAAGATAATTTTGTAGCATATTTTCTCTCAAGAATGGAGAATAATAATGAAGAATCAAAGTGGTGGATGATTATTTCCCAAATGAACATTTGTTTTCCATTTCTACCAAGACACCCTAGTATGCTGATATAACCAACTATTTGGTTTTAGGTAAGACACCTCCACACTATCTATATTATAAAAAGAAATATATTGTTGAGAAAAGTGTGAATTTTTCTTAGATAGTTGGTTTCCTATTCCACATAGGGAAAGATAATGTTATGAGAAGATGTATAGATGATGAGGAAATTTATGATGTCCTCAAATCCTACCATAGTGAGCCATGTGGAGGAAACTTTGCTGTAAAAAGAACAATGCATAAAGTATTAACAAGGTATTATTGGCCTACACTACACAAGGATGCAACATTATATGCAAGAAGATGTGATAAGTGCCAAAGAATGGGAAATCCCACCAAATCAGATGAAATGCCATTACAACCTTAGCTAGTATTAGTAGCCATTTGAAAAATGGGGATTAGAATTTATTTGTCCCATAGATCCTAAGTCTCAAAGCAAAAAGAGTACATTCTAGTGTGCACAAACTACCTCACCAAATGGATAGAAGTGAAAGCGTTACAAAATTAGAAGAGTGAAAAAGTTGCAAAATTCCTATATGACCACATCTTTACAAGGTATGGAGTACCAAGAGATATCATCACGCATCAAAGTATGCACTTGACTACTAAAGTTATTGTTGATTTAACTACAAAATATGAAATCAGGAATAGGAGTTCTACACCTTATCATCTACAATCCAATGGCCAAGTTAAAGTAACAAATAAAGAAATTAAGGCCATATTGATAGAGACTATTGCGTTTCACAAAAGGGATTTGTAAGAAAGACTTCCGGAGGTAGTTTAGAAATTCAATTCACATTGAAGACAACAACTAGATTCACACATTTTGAGCTACTATACGGTAAGACTGTTGTTCTCCATATTGAATTTAAGCACAAGACATTAAGAACTACATTGGAATTGGGTATATATTTGTCTGAAGATTAGAGGCAAGGGATTCTTCAACTCAATGAGTTGGATGAAATGAGGAGGTATGACGCCATAATATAAAGGTGGTACAAAAATAAAGGATCAAGTGGCATGACAAAGTTCATCAAAACAAGGCAATTTCAAGAAGGTGATTGGGCACTTCTCTTTGACTCTAAATACAAGGACCACATGGGAAAACTTAGGACAAGGTGGCTAGGTCCATATGAGATTGAGAAAATATTTTCCAATGGAGCTGTGAAGCTCACCACCATTGATCCTGTGAGATTCAAACTATTGGTAAATGGTCATAGATTGAGGTTGTACAAGAATCCAACTGATAAGAACACCTTCATCCAATAGTTCAGAGGATGCCAAAGTAGGATGGAAATGAGAACATCATAATTGAGGTCAGAAGTTGAACCTACTGGTTCATCTTCTGAAGTTTTAGAGGAATGAGATATTCAAAGTGGCCTTGGTATTACAACTTACCTGGATACCCCTAAGAGAAATAAAAGTGATGTGATCAACCTTCTTGGTGATCAACACCACTCACTAACATGTTTTATTTTATTAGCATTTTTGTTTTTCAAGATTTGGTGTATTTGTGGTAAGGAGTGCATAATCTATGATGAAAGGAGGTGGTGTAAAGACTAGAACATCCACTTGCAACAACATGTAGCCAAAGCCTTGTTTTACTTTAATTTTTGATAGATCCTAAGATTGTATGAAGAATCAACAAGCCAACTAAATGAGCACAACAATATGAAGAGAGTTAGCACCGGAAAATTCAATCTTCCCTCCTTGGGAATTAATAAAATTCATTATGGATCTTATTCTATACAACAACACCTGCAACAATAGAGCCAAGAAAAACACTACTTGCAGCCACGCAATACCTCAACATGCAGCCTCATGCATGCATCCAAGGGCACAAAATTCAGCAAGCCACATGTCACAATCATTCATTGTACATCTTGAGTTAATTGCAATCAATTTCTGTAATAAATTAACACTAGAGTAATTACATTTAATTAATATATGTGTTAAGTTGTCAATACAAATTATTAACCATAATGTTTCATTGCCTTCTATAACATGACGTGTCTCCCACGTCACCCCATGATATCAAAAAACCTCACTTCACACATGGATATCTTTCAATTCAAATTAATTCTTTCCTTTTTAAGATGCGTGTAAAAATTGGTTGCGAATTTCAAAAAGGAAAACACTTGATTTCTTCCATTCATTTGAATTTTACATAATCAATTCCAATTGAAAGACCTCTTTCTTTGCAGAGCTTACATAAGTTGAAGAACTTAAAAATGGGGGATATTTGATAAGAAACAAACCCACATACCAATTCATAGCTTTAGAATCAACCAAAAATTATACAATACTTTCATGATAGTGGTTGGATGGAATACATCAATAAATTCCAAGGTTTCAATGAGTCTATGGTCACAAAATTTTCCACCACCTTTAGGGATGGGAAGGAAATAGTCAAGGGTTTGCAATTTAAATTTGATGATGAAATATTTGCTACAGTAACTAGAATACCAAAGTGGAAGACAAGATGTTTCTGGAAAATCCAATTTATACGAAGCTCACATAGAGTTTGCAGATGAGGATGATAAATTTTTGGTAGATAGATAAGGTACTATATGAACTTATTTAAAACCCTTTTGGGTAGATGTGTCAAACTATATCATAAAATATTTTACCTATGAAGGTCAGTATTCACAGGTTAAATATCATCCATTTTAAACTTTTCAATCATTTAAAGAATGACAGACATGTGAATGTTCCAAATTTCTTACATGATATTTTGAAAAAGATGAGTAGGAAATCACAAAGGGGAAGGTACTCCTTTTTTCACCATCATCTTGTCACTTTAATTTTAAAACATGCATTGGCAAATGAATATCCTATAATTAAATGGGAAGATTTTTCTAGAGAAAAGAATATTAATGAGTTGTTGGGGAAGGGTAAGAAAAAGAGAAGAAACTCAGCTAGTTCTTTTATGCCTCCACTTGAACCCTTAGCTTTAGCCTCCATTCCATCAAAAACCCATACACCTACAAAAACTCCCATTCCTTAAGAATTTTCTATACCTAAAGAAACAATCATCCATGATAAGCCCCCATCTCCGAGTAACAAGGCCCTATGACAATCTCTCTTGACAGAGTTCTAGTTGCTAGAGAATTTCTCAATATATCAACACTAGATTGATATTCCTCTAAAGGTAAATGGAAAACCTCAACTAACGCCTCTGATAAATCTACAAGGTCAAACAAGCTTAATACTAAAAATACCAAAACCTCAAGGATTAGTAGAAACATTCAAATTTTTTTGGAAAATGATGAAGAAGGCCTAGAAAAGACTAAGGAAGATATTCCAATAGAAGTTGAGTAGGAAATTCATATAGACATAGATGCAGACATAGTCATGGAGGAACAGACCAAGGAAATGGAAAAGAAAAAGGAGGAATATTTAGGTGAACAACCTACTCATGAGATCCCTACTAATACAATTGAGGTTCAAATAAAGGTAATTCATGCTAGGGAAACCCAAATGCAACATGAATAAGAAGTGTCAGGATAATAAATTGGAGATGTAACAAATTTTCATAAGATCCTTGATGAAACAAAGGATGTTCATGCATGTCATGAAGAAGATGCAATGACCAATGAAATTGAGGAAGTAACAACTGCAGCTATAGATAATAAAGAACAACCTAGGGAAGTGTTAGCAAAACTAGTACATGAAACACATACCAATACCATGGATACTGAAGAATTTTTTCCACTTAATATAAAATAAACAATTGAAAACATTGTCCAAACCTTTGAGACATAACCTGTTGATGAATCTATTGAACCAATACACATATACAACCCTCCATTTTCCCTAGATATAACTCTAATAATCTCATAACCGATGTCTCCACCAATGCCACCACCCAACCTACAGCCACAAGTTTTCATAAAAGAAGTTTTTAGAGAGCCTCCTAGGCTAATATGTAGAGATATGACAACCCAAACCACTTCAGAATATTGGGTGCAGAAGTTTGAGAATTATTTTAACAAGCTACAAAGAAGGTGGGAAAGGGAAAAGGAAGAGTTACTCTTCCAACATCAGCAGGATCTAGAGGAAAAAGATAGACAACTATGGGATAAGGATAATGGGATTGCAAGGCTTAAAATGAAAAAATAATATACTTGTTTAGGTAATAAATGAAATATTCAAATGTAGACAACCATGAAATATTTATGATATCTTCTTAAAGGAACAAATGTTGCAATTAAAATACACTTGTATCAACAATGACATCCCATTTGATATCAGTGGATCCAGGTCTTTCTTAAGATTATATCTGAATATGCCCCATGAGATGAAGCTACTTATTTGTGAATTGTATATGTATAATTATTCTTTAGAGTATAACAAATATTTAATCCATATTCTCTACATTGGGGATGTACAAATTTAGGAACTATGTTCTTACTTCAAAAATGATCTATACAGGAGAAAAAATGGTGGAATATAGAAAATTGTGAAAAGAACAACCACTGATGATCAGAGTTGAGGAAAATAATACAAAGGAAATGATTGAGGAGTATGGTAAGTTTATGAAAGAGTAGAAAATAAAACAAAGGGTATATAGGATGAGAGAATAATCCCATGATGAGGAAAGAGATTACATTAGGTTCAACGGTGTGGAAATAGTACAGGCATGTAGAAGAAGATGGGAAGAAATGTCACTAGAGCTAAGGAGAAAATAAATGCATTCCTATCCAAACATTATCCCAAATTTCCAGAGAATCAATGCATATATTGAGGTAGCAAGGGGATGTGGAAAAACTTGGTTCCCTATTGGATATTATCCACCAATTTTCCACTATCCAATACCTCATTGGTCTAGGAACAAAGAACTGAACGAGGAACTGCAAGAAAGGGTAATGGAAAAGTTTAGAAGGAATGCAGGATATTTCTTTATAGAACCAGAAGGCATCTCACTCCTAGTGGATTTTAGGTGACTATGCAGTATAATACAGGTTGATTCCAAGAAAGTAGAGGATAAACCAGAGAATTCTTGAATGGGGACATTCAAGAAATTAGGTTTGGGGGTGTGATGAGACCCTTTAATTTCTTGTTTTAATTGTCTCATATGTTGTATATTTTGTATACCCTTGCACTTGTTTATCCTAGTTATCCTATCATAAATTTCCACCTGAACTTAAACTTATGGCACTTATATTAATTAATATAACTATTACTAAGTTACTCTATTTCTGTGCATTTTGAGTGTGAATGTTAGTTTGTTTGATACAATGAAATGATTAATAGTGATTTTTCTCAATTCCATACTTGTTTGCAAAAAGTTGTTATATGTTTCAACTAACATCTAGCCGAAGAAACTATGTCATAATGTAAAGGGACTCATCTATAGAAAAGAACCCGTAGCTAAAGGAGAACACACACATATACAAGACCATGATTGTGGGGAGCTTGGTCAACTTGGATACTTCACTTGAGATTGTGCATATCAATAAAAAAGTATTTATGATAACAAGAATTAGATCTCATGCCAATACTTGATTATGCTTTGCAACTACAACTGTGGAACTAGTTGATTTAACTTGATAATTAATTGTTAAAATGAATAGTTAGTTATGTTTTTTTATTAGAACACATTTTCTCAGTTCTAATTGCATGCATAAGAATCTACATATTTCTTGGTAGTGATCTTTTACTTAATCAAAATTTAACTATTAGTTTGAATGAGTCTCTTCACGTATCTATTGAATATAAAAAGAATGGTGAGATTGTAGTAGATATTGATCCATAGTTAAGGAATTGCTATAAGTTTCATTTGAATCTTCATGTCGATGAATAAAATCTAAGTTCTATTATTTTATTGTAGACACAAACCTTAGGAAGTTTTAACACCTAAAGTAGGGCCCACTTGTGGTTTTCTAAACCCCTTTCCTTTTTTGTTGTTTTAGTTCCTTGCATGAATAGATTAGAATTGCAGCAATTCATTTATTTACTTATGTTATGATTTTATCTATTTTATTACTTAGTTGTAGCATCTACTTTCATATGCAACATAGTTTATTTCCAACATTGTATTTCTAATTGTTGTGACAACAATATTTTATTTTATACCTCTTAAGCACCGTGAATCGTGTATAGCACTAGAAGAGTTGAAATTTTACATCCCTAGGTCTGATGAATTAATTACAATGGATTAATGAACAACATATTAATTACTGCAAGTTAATTTTAACAACCACCATTATTACCATTAACTATAAGCCTATTTCCTTGTATCCATTCAAATTTATGTTTATAGAAGGAACTCCTTGGGTACCCATAAACTTTGTGCCATGCATTCGACAAACATCCATCCCATCAAATTTCATTTTATGTACCTCCATAGATTGCTTACCCACATTGAAGATGGCATTTGTTGTTAATGCATCAAACACAAAATTCTTTTTGTCAATTTCATTTAAGGCTCTAGTTTTGTGCCATATATTTTGAACTCTAACTGAAGCAAGAGGTAGTTTTGGAGACAATTATTTTGCAACAAATAAAATCTATATTTTCCACTTCTTCTATAAATATTGACCATTTTCTATCCTCATCATAATTTTTATTTGATGGATTGGCTTGAGGGGTATCCAACTTTTGACATTTTGTAGCATTATAAGATATTTTTATCACTCTGTTGGATTGATTGTGACTATTGGCATTTAATGAAATTAGATAAACAAACTGAGGTTTTCTCTCTTTTGCTGCATCCCACATGATGACCTCAACATATTGTGGTAATTATTTAAATATAATATCCATTTGAGAACCGTTTATGTCTGCTAATTACCTAACATTCCATTACATGAGAGATTCTTTAGATATGGAGCATACTTTACAAGGAGGGTTAAATACTATATCAATATGCACATCAAAGATATTGGCATATAATCTCTTAAAATGTACCATGTATCCTTCAACTACGTAGGTAATTTTTCCCTCTGCAACATATTTTCACTCAATCGAGGTGTAATGGATTAATTTTGTAACAACACCCTTGAACTTAAAATTATGTTGATCACTGTGTATAAGGTGTTGACCATCTAGTTTAGGAATCCCTTTCTTAATCATTAGGGAACTTATTTTTCATTGAAAATGAAATGTATTATTGTCCAAAATATTGATTTATTAGGTTGTAGCAAGTTTGAGAAATCATAACACATATTTACCACATTTTCTATCCATACACCAAAATTCAAAGGACCCAACCTCTCTCCATCAATTTTATGATCTTCTAGCACATGAGTTATAAAACCCATGGATATGTCATTATCTCTCCTAATTTTTTTTTTTAGAATGACATTGTCTATGACAAAATATCTTCTATCTTTTGGATCTATATTAATGGTACTTTCAGTGTCATCACTACAATCTCCATCACTCTCTACATTGTAATTTTCGAACCACTAAACAAGTTTTCACTACCCAAATTAGGGGAATAGATGAATCTACATTCTTTGAAAATTCATTCTCTTCCCAAGAAATGCAGATCCTTTATTACCAAAATATTCCAAGGTTAAAAATTCATCAACTCGTAAAGGCAATTTTACTCTTCCATCAAATACTATGTTAACACCGACAATAAAAATCCTCTTCCCACATCTTTGCAATGTAGCGTCTTCCTACTTAGATATCATCTTCCCTCTACAAATTTTGTTTCTTTTGAAAAAATTCCACATGATCATCTTCCACAAATGTAAAAGATTCGATGTTGTAACAACATAAAATAAAGAGTTTGTGAGATGATAGAAAATATGTTATTAAACCATGGCATAAAATAAATATGAAAATTATCATGTATGTACATCCATAATTATATTTTATACATATACCACATGAGCTAAAAACTTATATAATTCACTAAGGTTTGAAAATATTTCAAAATTATGCATATAATTTAAATTGACATGAATATAATTATAACATGATTTTCAAACTATGATTGAACTTGACCCAATTAAATTTAAATGATGGGAAATAAATAGAGGTTACATTTCCATTTGCATAAAATGAAGTTAATTAGAAACTTGATTGCTAACCACTTTAGCCAAATAACTTTTACAATAATTCCTCATACTTTCCATATTCCCTACCTATGAGAATGGGCATTTGCCCATTATAAACATTCCCATAATTGATATAATTGTCATTCATTCTTTATGTTTCTTTCTTTCTATATTGAGTTTATGAGAATGGGCATGTGTCCATTCTCATCACAATGATAAACATATTTGTGGCATATGCCCATTCTCATCACTTTGATAAAAATATTTATTTTATGTGATTCAATAAAATCTAATATATTTTATTAAAATTAGAAATGTACAACTATGATAAATGACACATAAATGAAGTGTAAATGTTAAGTAATTTATTTGTTTATTTAAAATTAAATAAAAATAAATTGGAAGTTACTTAATGGAATTGAGCTTACCTCATAGTGATCTGAGATTGAACAATGATGAAATGGAGGAGAAAATTGTCACAACAATCTTCATAAAATTGTAGTAGGGGCAGATCTAGGAAGACCTGGGCACTGCAGAGGGATAGGAGCACTTGTGGGCACCTTATTCTAAGATATGGGTGCCCTGGTTTGGGGAAATGACCAAGAAACTATCTCTAAGGTGTCACTTGTTATTCTCTTATGTTCACTTCCTATCACACGAAATTCATTGTATGATCTCTGAAGCACTAGTAAACCTGCAATGGAAGAATCACTTGGAAAACCCTAGACAAAGCATCAAAACCTTAAAAATAAAGATGCATATGAAGGGGTCAAGCCATCGTCAATTTCAAATGGATGGACTTATGAATGATTATTTCACTACATCTCTGCACCCAATGTAGTACTATGTGCTTGTGTGTGTAATAATGTGCCTAGGTTTCCCAAGTGACAATAACGTAGAGATATCAGAAATAGCTAGATTAAATGTAAAATGGTAAATGGAGTAAAATGAATACTCCCCTTCCTATGCATTGTGTGATGTAGAATAGTGCCCAAATGTAGTCCCTTTCTCTATATAGATAGCTAGGCATGTATAGTAGTAGTTCGTCCATAAGGTAGTATGTATTCTTTGTTTATAAAGAGATATCTTGTTCAAATTTAGACACTAATGACCAAACATGCTAACTAGTACCTAGGAGATGAGAAGAAAAACCTAAAAATACCGACATCAAATAACAAAAATAACATTAATCGTTATGTGGATCATGATTCATAAAATTAGGATCAGTGGCACCCCAAGTGCCCTAATCCCTCTCTAGGCGCCCTAGTCAAAGACTAGTGACGACAACTGGGTGAATACTGACTACTAGGAATTCTTGAGACTTGGTGAGAACTTTGTGAATGAGTGATTATCAGATAATACCAATAAGAAAAAATACTATACTATGAAATATTTCATTATTGAATACTTTTCTTACATAAGATCCATATATAAAATAACATACTTGGCAGTATAATAATAGTAGTAAGTGCATGATTTTTGACTACATTTGGCCCCACTTTATTTTGGTGAGTGAAAGATCGGTAACATAAAGTAGTTAGAGATGCATACCTGATAGAAAGATATAGAATCCCATGTTGTAGAAGAACATACAAATGTGGTAGAAAAGTGTACTAAATAAAAAAATATAACGTGACAAAATATGGACACGCGTATCGATCCATGCAGCAGTAACAAGAGATAAAAGACTATGATAAAGTGCACTAAACGAGAGTAATGTTTTGATATGAAATGATTGATGATTTCAAATTTTGTATGATGACAATGTGATTGAGTAGGAGTGATCATCTCCTAACGCAATTATGTGTATATAGAAAAAGAGGATTTGGGCATCGTTTTGTTATAGGAAGAGTGTAGGGAGAAAGGTGTGTTATTATCGAACCTTTAAATCCATCCTCAAAATATCCGGCCATTAATGATGGACACAAATAAAATTAAGTTATTTTGGATCTAATGATTTTGATCAAACGTGTTGACCCATATAGGAGTAGTATAGAGAATGTAATGACATCTCATTTCTCCCCTTTCCAAGGGTTTCATGGTAATGTATGGTTACTTCAAAGTTAGATCATTTGGAACAAAATGAGAAAATTATAATCACTTTCCATGTTAGGTCATCTACAAAAGTAAAAATATAACTCCCAAGTTAGGTAATCTAGGAGGCTACATGTAACTCATAGGTCAGGTCATCCGAGAGGCCGAATGTAACTCCCAAATTAGGTCATCTTAGACATCAAATGTGTTGTATTTTATCAATTGAATGGTATAATTTCAACTTTTGAATACTTAAACATATTTGATTTGTTGATTGATTGTTTTACTCATAGAGATATTTTATACTTGTTTCCCCAAGTTAGGTCATTAGGGGAAATTGATAAAAATGATGAAATATCGCATAACATATTAGAAATTATTCAAAAATGACAAATTATAAGTGATCAATGATATCATAGTTGTATAATGGGAATTATAGGATTACCCCAACAATGTAAACACATACCAACACTCCTTCAATGTAATAATAGAGATAGAATCAACAATGATGGGCCAACCAAATTTAAATGATGATGTGAAACATTTGAAAAGAGATATAAAATATTAAAATGTGATTTCCAACCCAAACTCAATTTCTTAATCCCGTAAGATATAAATAAGCCCCGAAAAGTAAGATTAGCAACCCGCACTCAGATGGTCATAACTAGAGCAATCCTCAATGGATTTTCTCAAAATTTATGTCACTATAACCATGACTCGTGAGCCCGATGCACAACAATCAAGATATACAAAAATTAATGACATTTTAATTGAAAATTTTAAGGAAAATGATCCCAACTCCATTTGGTGGTTTGAAAGTGGTTGAAGGAGTATTCAATGAGCATGGGAAAACATTCTTCACTACTGTAAGCTGTGATACACCTTGGGATTACTTCTACATGTCCAAAATCACCAACTGTATTCATTTTTCATAAATTGTAATTGGTGGGAAAGTATATTTCAGGAGTTACATCTCCTCTCTCTCTCTTCCAGAATTCTATAAATTGAAGTGTTGGGCTCATTGTAAAAGGGATGATAGTTTGAGTAGCAAAAATATATAATTTTAGTTTTGTGAAGCCAATGTGCTAAATGCCTTTGTAGATGAGTACTTGCATGGTTATCTAGGCATTTCCTTTATAATAGTTTGGAATATGCATATTAATTAAACAATAGATTCTAGTTTGTGGATATATCTTCCCTTGCTGATTTTGTTGCATTCTCCTCGCCTCTCTAATATTATTGTAGATGTTTGTGTCTACTCTATGATCTTGCAAGGATCTATTATTATTATATATGCATTAAAAAATTTTGTGAATGTTGTGATTAGAATATGGAGAATTGTCATCACCCTCTCTAATCTGCATATTACTTCCATTATCATACATTATAGACTATAATCATACCCTCCTTTTCTGGTGCATCACCATTGTTAGTGTAGGATTTACTTTCATGTTATCTCTCTCTCTCCCGGTCCCTTAGAAATTTAGTGTCATGCCCCTTTATTTTATTCTATCATATTTGGAAATTGTGTCATAAATATTGAATGAATTTCGAGGGCGAGACAATAAGCCTTGTTGTGTAGCTATGTGTACAGTTGCATGCATGGATGTATGTCCTGAGAAGGATATACACACATACATGTAATTACACATGTGATCACACAACATCACTTATTGCTTTACATTCATAAAAACTTAATACTCTCATCTTACCTTTGTTTCTGGTATGGAAGTAAAGAAGACTTACGTTGATGAATATATGATGTCAAAGGCATGCATGGTTGTTATTTCGTTATTGAAATTAATTAATTTATGTAAAAAAATTTACATCATTTGTTGACTTGAGTACTAATGGTCACCTACCTTGCCAAAAATGACAATTTGATGGAAACTGATACCCTTCTTGATTGTTGTTCATGATGTTGCATTTGATAACCATCTATTCTATATTCAGTAGTGACTTGCTAAGGATGAATGGAATTACTCATTGCTATAAATTATTATTTCAACATGAAATATGGTTTAATGTAAAATGAATGGCCCTCTCTTGGGATGAAAGTTGTAAACCTTGTATGTAAATAATATATGATTGATCTGGTTCATCATGTATAAAATTTTTATGCATGGTTCAGTTTTTCTTTGATCACTATTATTTTCTAGTAGTTCGAGTGATATTTACATACCATTCAATTATTGATTAGTTGAGAAAACATGAATTTGTAAATGAAGATTATGGTATTTCATAACAATTATTTAAAAGTTTGGGTTGGCAATCGATAGTGCTATCTTAAATATTGCTAAGCCTAAAATGGAAATGTTTTGACCTTATTTAATTTGTCATCCAACCAAGACCGATAAGTCAATTGCTTATTCTTTGATTATTTCAATCTCCAAACGAATACTTGAACTTTAATCGGTGTATTAAGACATGCAAGTTTTAGGTAAGGTTTGATCAATTAATTAAAAGATAAAATGGGTCATCAGAGACTCATTCACTATGAAGAATCATGTCTTAAATAAGTCTTGATGTAACGAAGACTATATACATGCCATAATTAGTGGAAAGGTAAAATGATAAGGTGGAAACATAGTCATCATGGAAACATAGTTGACTTAGAATCTTAAGCTCCATGCAGAACATTTGATTAAAAATTTGATTATTATTGGTTTCATCATGTAATTTGAGAAAGTATTTGATATTTAAAACCCTATTAATTTAGAGGGTAATATTAGTGGCGGTGGGGTAGTTCAAAACTACTAGTAAGGCACTCGTAATTTTAAATGCATTAAGTGCACATTCAAGCCATTGGGAACAATGAGTCTTCTTAGAGAAGCTAACTGAATGCATACCAATTTTATCATTTTGTTTTTGGCTTGAAGAGATAATTTGAGATGAGGTTAATGCAGCGGTTGAACTCCGTGAATTGTTTAGAAGAAACTCAAACTCTATCTCTAGTCTTTTGAATGCGAGTTTATAATCTACTAAGAGATCTTTGAATTGTGATAAATATGTATTATGTGCTTGTTTTGGGGTTTTGGGGGAAAGCTTTCAGTCACCATTTAGGGAAGAAATTTGGAGAGGAGTTGTTGAAGGTGCTACTTAGGCCTAAAACAATTTGGAGAGGTGATTGCTAACACTTTCTAGGCATGATAAACCTTATTCATTTTTCTAGCAGTTTATTCCATTAAATTTTTATGTAAATGAAATTACTTAAAAGATATTTTGAGATGTTAAAATGAATTGGGGTTTTGGGTTGTTAATTTCATGCAAATAATTATGTCGGGTATGAAATAGAGTCACCAGATAATAATAAATGAGTTGTAACTATACATATTTTCTCCTGCGAATGCACCATTGGTTATGAGAACTCTTGATTTTTCATTAGCTATAAATAATTTAATACCATGTGCATGGGTGTGTAGGTATTACATATTTTTATGATAGATAGAACCTTTGGTGGGGAAATATGTTGAATGTCTAATCCCGCATATTATCGTTAATTGTTTGATAAATGTCGGTGGAGAATGAAACACCTAAAATAATATACTATTGGAATCTCAACTACTATCGTATTGAGTTTTGAGTGTTTAAATACGAAGATAAATATATAAGGAACCAAATCCATGATTCAAATGTAAATGAATTAGGAGCTTGTCGTCCTGATCCTTATTTCACGATTTTAAGATTTTGATGTCATTAATCAGATCACAGAGATAATTCTCTCTATTAGTGGGAAGTAATATAGAAGGTAAATGTACCTTCTCACCATTCGGAATGATGAGAGTCATGTTGTGGGAATGTTCTCTTACAATTTTAAGTTGGGCTTAAAAATATATATACCGTAAGGGGTAGTGGTTATTATGCACTCCTTGGTAGAGAAATTTTATGGACTTCTCAGGTTTAATTGAAAACTAAATCAACCCCTACTCAACTGAAATATATTTTTGAGATATGAGAATGTGTATTATCTCTATGGGAAGCTTATCCCTGATACAATGTTTATCTTAAAATACTTTTGTGATATATATTTACCTTAATATTAAAACTAATAGTAGTTATCAAATTCATCGTATAGAGTTTTGTGGCTATAAGTAAGAAGCTACTTTCAGCTGACAAGGTGTATAAGTACCTTTCCTAAATCTAATTAACTTAGTTCACTAAAATTCCCTGAAATTGACAACTATTTTAGTGATTGTCTGTTATTGGTTAATTGTATGTAAATTGGCGTTAATTACCATTATGGCTAGTGACAGTTGAATAAGTAAATAAGTACATACCAGTATGAGTTACTTGGATAGTATAGAAAGATATAAATAATAACCTCAAGATCTAAGGTAATATTGTATGGAAGACATAAGATGAATGGATTTTGTGTCTTATCCTCAATTAGCTAATTTTTAAAATAAGTAAGTAGTTGTTTGATGAAAATATAATTTATTGATTGTGTTGTTATTTGACTTGTCTTCTTAAGTGAATTATATGAATCAATGCAATGTAGCATTTCATTTACTTAAATTATTAATGACATAAACCTTTAGGAAGGGGACAAAGGTTTTTCATGCTCGGCCGTATGAACTAACATGTTTTATAGATGAATCGTTGAGTTGTGAAGCTTAATTACTTCATTTTAGTATGCAATTGGAACTTGCTTTGGAAAATACAAAGAATGCATCGGACCGGGAAGACCTGCATCGGCAAAGTATGACTGACATCGGTCAAGCAAGTAAGGAATCGAAAACGGTTAGTAGAACCAACATCGGTTACCTATGTGATGAAGTTTTAATTAACTCTCAGGAATAATATCTATTTTTAGCATTAAAATAGATTTATTAATTGTAATTGCATGACTAAGTGCCCTAAGTCTATAAATGACTATATAAGCATAAAAGCTGGGGTTTAGAAGTATGTATGGATTATAATTACAAGATAATTATGTGAGAGAGAATTCTTAGAGAAGAATAAAAAATAATGAAGGAAGAAATTACTAAACATATGAGAGGTGTGGAAGATTGTAAATCTTCATTTTATATCTTGTCAAAGCTTTGGATAATAGATTGGCTTATTTCTTGTGGTGGACGTAGCCCACAATGGGTGAACCACGTTAAATGGTGTTGATTTATGTCTCTTGTTTTATATAATTGTTCGTAGAATATTTTTTTATTTGCATGTATGCTTAGATCTGATATATTGTCTATACAATACAATCGCAGTGATAACCCCGACAACTAGTATTAAAGATTTGTTTGAGGGTTTTTTGTGTTAATGATTTACTCACAGAGGGTTTTCTAATTAAGTGGGAGCTAAAAAAATGAGAAGATAATAAATAAAAGGTAGAGAATTTTGACAACTAAAATTATCAATTATGGAAGATGCAAGCTTGAGGATTATTTGTATCAAAGAGATTTGTACTTACTGTTGGATGAGAATTCTAGACCTACGAAGATGATTGATGAAGAATGGAAGATTCTTGATAGAAAGGCTTTGGGATCTATAAGATTGAGCCGAAAACATCCATGGCTTCCAATATTATAGAAGTGGCTTCTACGGTAGACTTAATGAAATCTTGCTAATTTATATATGAAAAACCTAGTGCTTCAAATAAAGTTTATTTGATGAAGAAACTATTTAGTTCTAAGATGCATGAAGGTGAATCTACCTCTAGTCATTTGAATGATTTCGATCTATTGTAAATCAGTTAAAATTGGTTGCAATACCATTTGATGATGAAGTAAAAGCACTTTTATTCTTATGTTCTTTGCTGATAGTTGGGACAACTTGGTAATGGCTATTAGTAATACAACATCTGCTAATAATATTTTGAAGTTTGATGATGTGGTTAGTATAATCTTGAATGAAGAAATTCATAGGAAAGAGTATAGAGGAAACATCATCTGGAAATGCTTTGAATGTAGAAATAAGGGGTAGGAAGAAGGAGAGATCCAAGAGTAAGAGTAATGGGAAATCAAATTCAAGGGATAGTAGATCTAAATCCAAAAGTAAGGGAATTACTTGTTGGAAATGTGGAAAGAAAAGACATGCAAAGAAAGATTATTGGTCAAAGGATAAAGAGAACCAACAACTAGACAAAGATGAAGAGGTGAATCTTGTTGCATCAGAGGTAATGCAAGATGATCTTATTCTTTCTTTAGATAGTAGAATTGAATCATGGGTTTTAGATTCAAGAGCTTCTTTCCATGCAACCCCTAATAAGAGTTATTTCAGAAATTATGTCTAGGGAAATTTTGGGCATGTTTATTTGGGTGATGATGAACCTTGCAGTATTACTGGTAAAGGGAAGTTCATCTAAAATTGTAGAATGAAAATACATGGGTATTGAAAGATGTGAGGCATGTGCCAAACCTCAGGAGGAATCTTATTTCTGCAGGGCAACTAGGTGAATCTGGTTGCATGGTTACTTTTACAAGAGACTCTTGGAAAGTCACCAAGGGTTCTTTTATTGTGGCAAGAGGTAAGAAGGTAGGAACGTTATATTTTTTTACTTGTATTACTAATTCCTTTTCTTCATTATCTACTTTAGATTCGAGATGCATGCATATGGCATAATCGGTTGGGTCATATGAGTCAAAAAGGAATGCCGATCTTAAATTCTAAGGATAAGTTATCAGTTTTGAAAGATTTAGATCTTGATTTTGTGAACATCAGTATCTTTGGAAAGAAAAAGAGAGTGAGATTTCTCAAAGTTGGGGTAACTAAGAAGGAACAGAAATGGAGATTATACACTCGGATGTGTGAGGACCAAATTGAGGTAGCTTCTCATGGAGGATCCCAAGATTATGTTACTTTCATTGATGATGCCTATAATAAAGGTATGGGTTTATTGTATTAAACATAAATCTTATGTTTTTGAGACTTTTAAAAGATGGAAATCCCTTGTTGAGAATGAATCAAATTCTAAGTTAAAGTGCCTTAGATCTAAAAATGGTGGTGAATATTGTAGCAAGGCTTTAAATGATTATTGTTTAGTGAATGGAATATGTAGAGAAATAATGGTTCTAAGAGCACCACAGGAGAATGGTGTTACAGAAATAATGAATAGGACAATCATGGAACGTGTTAGAAGTATGAGGATACATTTTGGATTTCCCTTGTAGTTTTGGGTAGAAGTATTTGATACAGTGGTTTATTTGATTAACCATGGCCCTTCAAGTTCACTAGATGGAGGAATACCAGAGGAATCTTGGACCAGGAAAAGAGGTAGATATTTATTTTCTTAAAGTTTTTGGTTCAGAAGATTTTGTGCATGTTGATAGGGAAAATAGAAAAAAGTTGGATGCAAAATCCAAGAGATACACTTTCATTGGTTATGGATCTGTTGATTTCGGTTTCCATTTTTGGGATTTAGAGAATTCTAAAATTATTAGGAGTTGTGATGTTGAATGGAATGAAAAGAGAATGTACAGAGATCAAATTTTGGTACCCAAGGATGAGAAAATTGAGATGTTTATTGATGAAAACGAACTTTCAGGTTTTAAAGAAACACCTAGAGAAATACATAGTAACCATGGTTGGTTATACCCTGACTAGCATTGGTCAGATGAACCGTCGATGGTTACAGAGGATCTGAACTAGTATAGGTTATTACAACCGACACATCGGTTAGAGGTGACCGGTGTCAATCACTGTCAGAAGTTGATACTAATGTCCAGGAGTTCTAGATTGAGCCTCTGGTACCCCAAACTCCTTTGAGAAGGTCATAAAGGGTAAGTAAACTTCCAGAAAGATTTACACCTTCTCTATTTGATCTATTATTGACTGATAGTGGTGAACTAGAAAGCTTTGAAGAAGTAATGCAAGATAAGACTCATGTTCAGTGGGAGCATGTCATGGATGAGGAGATGGACTCCTTGGAACAAAACTAGACTTGGGATTTGGTTAAGATGCCAACATGAAATAGAACATCACGTAACAAGTGGATTTGAAAAATTATCGAAGAAGAGGGTGGACAGAAAAGGTACAAGGCAAGGCTTGTAGTAAAGGGAGTTACACAAAAGGTAGGTATTGACTTTAGTGAAATATTTTCTCCTGTTGTTTAGATGACTTCCATTCATACTATATTGAGTTTAGTTGCAGAGAATATTTTCATTTAGAGCAACTAGATTTGAAGACTAATTTCCATCATGGTGATTTAGATGAATATATTTATATGTAATCGCTTGGGAATGAAGTCAAGGGTAAGGAGAAATTAGTGTCAAAGTTGAAAAAGAGCCTATATGGGCTCAAGTAAGCTCCAAGAAAATGGTACATGAGGTTTGATAGATTCATGCATTGGCATGGTTACTTGAGATGTGAATTTGACCATTATGTTTATTTCAAGAAACTTGAAAATGGGAGCTATATTATTTTGTTATTGTGTGTGGATGATTTGCTTATTGCAGATCTAGTATGTAGGACATGTTGTTACAAATCAAAGAAAGCACCCCGGATGCAAATCAAGTTTCTAAGTTGATGTTTTAGGCATCCAGTGTGATTGCACAACATTGAAACCTCTCTCCAAGTGTGGCACTTGTAAAATGAGAGAGGAATCTCTAGATTAGAGGTTGGTTCCTCAAACTCCTCCGATCGATCTATTATTTACACAACCGCAGAGGTTCGATCCTAATTTTATCTTAATTTGTAAGGAGATAGGGATAAGAAATGCAAAAATTAAAACTAAACTGATAAGGGTGATACACCAAAGGAGTGGTGAGCACTTCTTGCTCATGAAAATTGACACAAATCAGAAATTACAACATAAAACATCATGCACAAGTTGATAAGCTGTAAACAAGGGTTTGAAATGAAGCAAACAACACATACAAAGGACTGAAAGCATTCACAGAGCCTGCATTGTGATTTTCAACATCAAAATCCTTGTATTCCAACACCAAAGAGGCAGAAAAACCTATTACAATCCCTGGAAGGTCTGATACTTGCCAAAATCACTTGTTGAAAGTGAAAATAGAAGCTTGCTATGCAAAAAAAGTGTTCCCCCTTTGAAAAATGAGCCAAATCGCTTTTACAGTGCATGGGTCGAGCCCAGGAGAGAGAAAACATGAAAAAATGTGGGAGCCATTCCCCATTGACCAAAATGCATTAAAAACAACATGGAGGTCCTTACAAACCCATGCCCTGACATTTTTGACCATGTTGGAGAAGAATGCGACCCATTTTGCATTAAAATTGGTTGTTGAAATGTCGCCTGGTCCATGGCGCGTACTCAGAAGAATTTTTTTATTTTCTCCTCCAAACTGACTCAAAATTTAAAATTGACCATGTAATCTTGTATAGAATTTCACCAGCTTTCCATTGATATAAAGAACGTGAAAATTTGAGCTCTGGATCGAAAGTTATGGCGATTTGAAGTTTTAGGGAAAAACAGGCCAAAATTGGATCGCTTTGATATTTTTAACTGGACACGTGGTGAGTTCTAATTGGTCATGCGGACCTGCAAGGGAAATTTTCCCACAAAAATTCCGCTGAGCCATAACTTGAAAACTATGTGGAGTTAGGAGGAAATATTTACCTTTCTAGAAAGCTAAGAAAGAGCTCTATCCAATGGTGTCATTTCTAGAAGGTTTTGAGTGCCTAAAAAGTAAAAATTTATGACTGAGGCACAATAGAAGGAAAGAATGAAAGGGAGTTAGCCACAAAATGAGTAGGGGGCACATTTGGATAACAATTTTGGTGACTCAGAGGGGTCATCTGCCTATTGGATGAATGATCAGTAGCCTGAAGCAATCCATTAGGCATGGAGTCATGAGTAGTAGCCTGAAAACTGATCTAAACTTTGAAAACTTCCCTCTGAACCACTTGAATCCCACTGGACATGGAGTTGTTCCCACCAAAATTCCATCAAAATGAACTGTGCAAGAGCGAAACCAGCAGCACCAAAACTATGTACAAACTGAAAATCATACATGCTCCAAATGGAACATGCAGAGTGTGCACAAGCACTTCTACTGAAAGCAAACCTACCTACTCTACTCTAACTGAAAGCAAAGGTGAGCTAAATGAACCATACAACTAGTTGTGCAAAATAGCTTCCTTTCTTCAAAATTGGCAGCCATGCAAATGATTTGGAGCTGAGTATGGCTGATTGGATGAGTGAAAAATCAACAAGAAGTCTGGTCTTCTACCCAAATTAGCAAGGTGTCAACTAAAAATAAATCCAATACCTCTTTTATTTTCTCGCATTTGGATCGAGAGATATGACACTGATCCTTAGAACTTTGCAGCTCATCCTCATGCTTAGAAGCAAGCATGACTAGTTGTGGCTTCTCCTTTGGCTCCAATGAAGTCAAATACCTGATTGGGAAATGTCCGATCCATTGAGTATGCCCATCATTCTGATTTTCAACTCCAAGAATGGAGTTCTCAGAGACCTTGAATGGATGGTGTGGAAGCAATGGTATAACCCTTCGCCCTTTCTCTTCCTCCAATGAAGGACATGAAAGATTAAAATCTTCCAATCTTGGTTCCAAAGAGCTTCTATAAGATGCAAAGCTATTGCAAATGAATACTCTCCTCCATGATGAAGGCTCTTGTGTTTGGAAGACGGATGATGAAAGAGAGAATGGTGGAAACTCAACCGGTTCTTCTTCATCAAAACAGTCCTCCAAATCGATGCATGTAAACCGCCCTACTTCACTGTCTTGCTGTAAATGTTCAACCTATCCCATGGTGTTCTCTTGATCTACAACTTGATCACCATAGTTTCTTTCATCCTCCAGCATTGAGTTTGAGGGATCAAACTCTTCTTCAGTACTAGAACTTGAGAGAGATGAAGTAGAGAGAAGAACTGAAGGTTCTTCTATAACCTACTTTGTGCTCAAAGCCTTTGGATCTGCAATTTTCCCCCCACCTGGAATGTGCTCCTCTTCTTTTGGATTTGGAGCAGCTTCTCCTTCCTCTTGCTGTCCCTCATGACTGATTTTTGTAATTTGAATTAGATCAGCATTTCCTTCAAATAGGGTGCCAACATGGACACTATATTCTGAACAAATTGATTGCTGATCTACAACTCCTTTTGCTCTTATTCTGCTGCAACAAAATCAGTCCCGACCACCATTTGTTCTGTAACTCCAACCCTTCTTCGAAGGTTTCATCAGCAAAGGGATCTTCTTCATCCCAAATTTAAGATCCCAACTCTTCAAAATTTGAATTTCTTCATCCTTGTTTGGCTTCTCTTTTTGCTGTCCTTCATGACTGATTTTTGCAATTTTTTGTGGTGGTGGAGGAGGTAAAACCTCTTGTTTCTTTGGAGGAGAGGGTGTTTCATTTAGCTCTTGTGGAGGGGATGACTATTTGGAAGGGAAAAGGACAAAATAATTGAGATGAGGTGGAAGACTAGGGGGTGGAGAAATGGATTCAACACTTGGGACAAGTAGATGGAGAGTTTAAAACTTGACACTGCTGAGATAAAACAAATTGAGAAAGAGGAAAAGAAAAGGCATGAGATGGTGTGCTTACCCATTGACAAGGTTGTTGAATACTCCTCTCATACACCTCTATTCCTTCAATCCACTTTGTAAGCAATGACAGTGTTGCAATCAAGAAGTCAAGCTTCTCTTGAGGGCTATAATGCCTTAGAAAAGATCCCACCCATGGACAGGGTGCTCCACAACCGATTCCAAATGCTTTCATTTGTGCTTGAGCTCTGGATTGCACCATGTTTACCTCCATCTTTTGGATTTTCTCCACCAGACCAGCATCTTGCATCTGATTGTCTTCATTTTATGCACACCCTTGCTCTTGGAAATCTCCATAGCCAAACTGATTTTGGCATTGCTGCTCATATGGGTATGTATGCTGATTTTGAATTTGTTCAAAATGCTGATTTGGAGGATTTAAAAAACATGTTGGAGGTGGGAAACATTGCTGCTATTGTAAATGTGAGTTCCATGATGGAAATGAAGTCATGATTGCACAACTTCATGGAATGGAAAAGAATGAAAGAGATGGAAATAATAATGGATGGAAATGGATGAAAAACAGGTCTGCAACTTCAAAAATGGGTTGCTGATCAGATGGAGTTGCCAGATGTGTTTGCAAGTGCCTCCAAAGGCTGAAATCTTCACAGGAACACACCAACCTACAAAAGATGAAGTGGAAGACCTCTAAGGTCCCACCGGGCATGCCAAAACTGTTGTTGCAAATCAACAGCACCCCTGGATGTAAATCAGGTTTCTAAGTTGATGTTTCAGGCATCCAGTGTGATTGCACAACATTGAAACCTCTCTCTAAGTGTGGGACTTGTAAAATGAGAGAGGAATCTCCAGATTAGAGGCTGGTTCCTCAAACTCCTCTGATCAGATCTATTATTTACACAACTGCAGAGGTTCAGATCCTAATTTTATCTTAATTTGCAAGGAGACAGGGATAAGAAATGCAAAAATTAAAACTAAACTGATAAGGGTGATACACCAAAGGAGTGGTGAGCACTTCTTTCTCATGAAAATTGACACAAATCAGAAATTGCAACATAAAACATCATGCACAGGTTGATAAGCTGTAAACAAGGGTTTGAAATGAAGCAAACAACACATACAAAGGACTGAAAGCATTCACAGAGCCTGCATTGTGATTTTCAACATCAAAATCCTTGTATTCCAACACCAAAGAGGCAGAAAAACCTGTTACAATCCCTAGAAGGTCTGATACTTGCCAAAATCACTTGTTGAAAGTGAAAATAGAAGCTTTGTGTAAAAAAAGTGTTCCCCCTTTGAAAAATGAGCCAAATCCAACTTTTACAGTGCATGGGTCGATCTCAGGAGAGAGAAAATGTGAAAAAATGTGGGAGCCATTCCCCATTGACCAAAATGCATTAAAAATAGCATGGAGGTCCTTACAAACCCATGCCCTGACATTTTTGACCATGCTGGAGAAGAATGCGACCCATTTTGCATTAAAATTGGTTGTTGAAACGTCAGTTCTGTCCATGGGCGCGTACCAGAAGCATTTTTTGATTTTATCCCTCTAAACTGAACCAAAATTCAAAATTGACCATAGAATCTTGTAGATAATTTCACCAGCTTTCCATTGATATAAAGAACGCGAAAATCTAAGCTCTGGATCAAAAGTTATGGCGATTTGAAGTTTTAGGGCAAAAACAGGCCAAAATCGGATCGCTTTGATATTTTTGACCTGGACACGTGGCGAGTTCTAATTGGCTGTGGAATTTGCAAGGGAAAATTTCCCACAAAAACTCTATCGAGCCATAACTTGAAAAATACGTGGAGTTAGGAGGAAATCTTTACCTTTCTAGAAAGTTGAGAAAGAGCTCTATCCAATGGTGTCATTTCCAGAAGGTTTTGAGTGCCTAAAAAGTAAAAATTTATGACTGAGGCACAATAGAAGGAAAGAATGAAAGGGAGTTAGCCACAAAATGAGTAGGGGGTACATTTGGATAACAAGACATTGGTGAGCTTAAGAGAAATCTAGCTCACACATTTGCAATGAAGGATTTAGGAGCTGAAAAAGAATCCTTGGCATGCAAATACATAGAGATAGAAAAAACAATAATTTGTATTTGTCTCAGGAGGATTATATCTACAAGGTGTTAGAAAGGTTCAACATGTAGAATGAGGAGTTCAAATTGAGTAATGATTAGTGTCTTTCATCACATGAGGATGTCAAATACATGGCACGAGTGTCATATGTTTGATAGTTGGATGTCTCATGTATGCTATGGTTTGTACTGCACTTACATTTCTTAGGTAGTGGGAGTTATGAGTAGATATATGGCTTATCCAGGTAAAGAGCATTGAAAGGCATTCCAATGGATACTTAGGTATTTGAAAGGGACATCTAGCATGTAGTTATGCTATGGAGGTTCAGATATTTCATTACATGGCTATGTTGATTCGATATGGTGGTGATCCGGATGGTAGGAGGAGCACTAATGGATATATATTCATAGTAAGTGGAATGCCATTTAGATGGATTTCAAGATTGCAGAAGATTGTGGCTTTGTCTACTATAGGGGCAGAGTATGTTGTAGCTACAGAGGCTAGCAAGGAGATGATATGGACTAGTAGATTCATAGAAGAGTTGGGAAAGGAACAAAGTAATTGTAAAGTGTTCAAATGACAGTCATAGTGCAATTCATTTGGAAAAGAACTCAGTGTTTCATTCGAGAACGAAACACATTCAGTTGAGGTATCACTTCAGTTGAATTTGGAAAAGATTCATATGAGTAAGAACCCTACGGATATGCTAGCAAATCCATTAGCAAAGGAGAAGTTGGAGCTACAATCCACTTCTATTCGTCTTCAAGTTTGAGACTTGAAGAGGAACAAAAAAATCCAAGGAAGGATCCAAGAATGACGTTGTATAGGTATGGTGCAGTAATTAAACTCCAAGTGGGAGATTATTGAGTTGTGAAGCTTAATTACTTCATTTTAGCATGCAATTGGAACTTGCTGGAAAATATAGTAACCGACATCGGTCAAGGAAGACCGACATCAGTCAAGCAAGTAAGGAACTCGGCGCGGTGGTTAGGCATAACCAACATCGGTTACCTGTGCGATGAAATTTTAATTAACTCTTGGGAATTATATCTATTTTTAGCATTAAAATAGATTTATTAATTGTAATTGCATGGCTAAGTTCCCTAAGTCTATAAATGACTATATAAGCATAAAAGCTAGGGTTTAGAAGTATGTATGGATTATAATTACAAGATAATTATGTGAGAGAGAATTCTTGGAGAAGAATCAAAAAGCTTGAAGGAAGAAAGTACTAAACATCTAAGAGGTGTGGAAGATTGTAAATCTTCATTGTATATCTTCTCAAAGCTTTGGATAATAGATTGGATTGTTTCTTGGTGGACGTATCCCACACTAGGTGAACCATGTTAAATCTGGTGTTGATTTATGTCTCTTGTTTTGTATAATTCTTCTAGTAGAATATCCTCTTTTATTTGCATGTATGCTTAGATATGATATATTGTTTGTATAACCGGTGTGCTAACCCCAATGAAGCTATGTAGGATGGAAGGAAGAACAAATATGAAAAATCTTGTTGTTCATTATGATTGATAAAGGATGATTATACTGCTTCTAGAATTGTAAATTATTGAATTACCACTATTTTTTCATGTTATTTTAAGGGGAAAAATTTAGACACTCTGTTGTAATTATACAGAAACAAAATAATGAAAGAAGAGCATTTTAATCTCTATAAAGTCTTATTGTTTAGCTATATCAATTAAAATTTATCAGTTAATGAAAGTAATTCAAAATATTGTGTGGTGATCTTGATCTTGTATTATTCTCAAGATGCCGAGGTTATACTAAATAAATTAGTATGCAAATGAGGCAGTGCTAATGAGAATACTTCATGACTATACATGTGTCTAAAAATACTATGATGTAATAATGAAGGACATAACTTAAGAATATTTGTATCACGATAAATATTGTCAAATTAAGCGTTGAATTGGCCTATATGGAATTGTGTGTTTTTTTAAAAATGAGTATCATAGGGGCATAATGATGTTATGCACTATATCGTGAGCATTAATGAGAAAAATATCTCCCTTTTACAAATTTAATATTATAACTTATGATGAGGAAGTTTTTATATTGTTGATATAGAAATTATATCATATTAAAGGATTAATATAAATACATAATGTTATTAAACATTCATGAGCTAAAGTGCCATATAGGCTTAAGTTTACTTCATTGGTATGATTTACTTAGAACTGGTAGTAGTACTATAATTAAATTGATCAGTTAATGAACAAAGGAAAAACATTTCCAAGATTATGGGACTATCAATCTATTATTTTTTGACCCTTTTAAAGTTCCTTGGAAGGACATTGTTATGTACTAAAAATCTTAAGAATCACATTTTTCGTAAGCCTCCTTTATATTGGGCATTTGACTTCTGAGAATGTTACAAGTCAACATGTATGGGTAACTTGGGAATGCAAGGTTACCTAACCAACCAAGTGGATACTATTCAAGGATTTAATGATATTAGGTTCTTTATAAGGGAAAATACTAAAATGAATCATTATGATCTTTTTGATAAAAATTATATGATCCAAATTGAAAAAAGTACACCTTTAAGGTTGAGTAAGTCTTTAAGTGATGAAGCCTAAGGAAATACTTACATACTATGAGCTTATGGTAGGTATCAATAAATGACCTATTATAAGTATGCTCAATTGAATATTCTCAATTAAGCATAATATAAGAAAGATGGTATACTTAAGATGAAATGATAGGTAACATCAAAATCATGAGAAATTCGATAAAGGTATGATACATACTCACACCTTTCAGTAATATGAGATTGCACCACCATTATTTATAATGAATATAGATATATGGTACCAATGTTTCCCTATAGTGATATAGTTATATCAGTGGCATAAAGTAAAAGTACATTGGTAAGAAACATAAGCTTAATAGATTGAGCTAAGACAACATTAAGTCTACAATGTTAAAATTAAATGAAGATTGTTTCGATTTCCATTTATTTTTATCATTGAATTGTGATCTAATGAGGTAATTTAGTGTATTGGTAGAAATTAAATATTCTTGAATCTAACAAAGATAATACCTTAGATGTGACTCATTCGAGGAGGAATTGTCATGAGGCCTAGGCTATCTTGTCATGATTTATTATTACCTTAAAAAAAAGATACCTTGCTCCAATATAGAATGCTTAACGAGCTAAATCACCACATTGGCTACACGGTGGTATCCCTATAAAGATGTTTGTCACAATTTAGATACTATTGTTTAGTAGCTATAATGAGTTACCTCATCAATAGTCTAGATTGTGACATGGTATTGCCATAAGTACAAACTTTGTTAGAGTTACAAATTTAGATTGGACCTCATGAATATGCACCCCGATATCAATTTATAATGGTTACGGGATGGGAAGTGGTTTAGTGATGAAGTGAATCATTACAGAGACACTTACTTTCCCATAGACAGCATAAGATGACATGAAGATAAATCTTCTTGTCGGTTAATTTGGCATTGTACCTTGTACAATGATAGTAGGTGTTATCAACATCAATGTTTTTGGATCTATCTAACTTAATAAGTGAATAAGGTGAGATGAAAAATTCCTAGAGATGAGTGTGTCATCTTGGAATTAAGCATAACATATATGACTCAGAAACTTTGTGCAAAGTAGTATAAGCCACTGATTACACTATCATGATTTCACTATGATCTAAGTTGTGAGATGGCAGATGGAAATTCTATGGCAGAACCCAGGTAGACACTTAGATAATAATAAGCTATGAGATTCCTAAGGAATTACTAGGTGGAACCCAAGTAGACACTTAGGTATCTTCACTTAATTATCATATCCTGCTAAAGGAAAACCAAAGGATACATTTGATGTATTCGCTCGTATAGAGTGATGAGGGAGATTGGATAGGTTCAAGTATTCCCCATGCAGCTACACATGGTTTATGACAGTTATCGGAAATGGATTGCATTAAGGTTTATGTTGGATTTAAATATATGGGTATTTAAATCGAGAAGAATAAAGTAAGATATATGTATCAAAAAAATTTCTGGATGTGAAGTAAAAAATTGGATGTTACATTTTGGTATCAAAGCTGAAGGTTGCAGCTCTTGGACCTATTAGGTCCTTACACTTACTAAATTCTAATTTTTATTAGTAAAATAAAATGAAGGATAAAAGGATATACCGAGGATAATGAACCAGACCAAACAATGTTTCAGGTTTGATGGTAGGTTAGTTTTCTTTAAAAAACTAACAATCCTTCATGACACACTAAACTAGATAGATGCGTGGAGAAGTTGGTAAGTGTGAATTGGATCAGCTAAGATAAACAAATTAGGCTGAATAATAGCAATCAATAGAGGGTTGCTAGATTGAATGAACTGTCTTAATGACAGATTCAGAATTTAAGTCCAAAATGACTTATAAACCCGCTTAGGGTAGATGAAGTAGATAGGAAATAACTATCTATAGAAGTAGCAGCAAACAAAAAGGGAAACCCTTCTTAAATGAAATCTGCACTTAAACAAACTATTTGTTTGAATGATCCTGTAATATATGGAATTCTTGATCATTATGGCCTGAGAATCTGGAAAATTTTGCAATAGATTTCTAATGTGTTGTAAAAAAATTTGATGGTGATTTAAGCATAAGAAGGATTCTAGAGCCTTGAATATGTTTTTAGGAGAAAATATTCTAGGTGTCCTACTTGGGCAAGTGAATAGTGAATGCTTAGGGAAATTAAAAGATTCAGGTCATGATCACCAAATCAAGGACATTATCTACTATGGATGGGAAAATATAATCAAGTTTATTATAGTCTTTTCATGCACTTTGTGTGCCTTGAGGGAGATAAGAAAAGAAGAAATGGATACTGAGAGTAAAATTTGTACTCTTAGGCATGAGGCGGAGTTGAGACCATTTCATGTGAATACTTGACATAATGCAAGTATGTTTAGTTTTATCTTCCCAATTCTTGATGATCATGATTTACATGTCGGAAATCGTATGATCTTAGAAGTGTGCATGGATTGCCTCTTTTCCTCCTTGCTACTTATTCCATTTTGTATTTGTGCAAACAAAATCACTATCATTATTATATTTATATCCTTATAGAACTATCATTATTATATTTATATCCTTATAGAACTGTTCTTAAATGTGAATGATATTAGGGTCTGCATTTTTATTTTTTTGATCACCTATTCAAATATGGGCATCTAAGTTATTTATATGGATGAAACCCTCTTGTTGAATAATGTTACTTATCTATCGGTTAATTAATGAGTATGGTTAACCATTACATGGCGTGCAAAAAGATTTATTATGGTGATTCAGATATGATTGAATCGTGTGCATGTATAATTTGCTTAATGCTAAATCAAATGAAGCAAGAACTACCACCTAAAATAGTTCTACAATTTAGCTAGACAAATCATAAACACCATCAAGATAGAGAACTAAGCAAGAGCTAAACTAACATTATAACTTTGAAAACATGAGATCAAAACTATGCATGCTATTTTAACATCTCTACTCTCCTAGATTACCAACAAGAATGAATGGACCTATTTAGCTCCAATGGCAATAAAAAATTGCTTTATTTGATCCTTAAAGAATGTAAGAATAGGAATCTTAGCTCCTCAAGATGATGAACTCTCAAGAAAACAAGGTGTAAGCTCTTAGTCTCTTTGCTATATGCCTTGCATTTGCTCTCTTAGGAGTTTAGGTGTAAGTAAAAAGGTAGGTGGAGGGCTCTTTATATAGCCCAAAGGATAAAGGATTCAACACATTCTCATGAACGTGGGATAAAGGTAAAACATGATTAGGAATGGATAAGGTTGCTTTATTAAAGGTAACCTTACTTTAGAAGGTTTTAATACATGTTTAGCAAGTCATGGGAGTTGGGGGGTATTTTAATTAATCAAAGGTGATTAACTAATAGGTAGATGTAAGCTTATAGAATATAATTAGACGAATGTTAGTACAATTTAGGCTATTAGAAGGGGATTAAATCAATTAAATATTGATTTATTGGTTAAATGGAATGGAAAGATGATTAATTAATAATAACTAATTAGTCTAGGTAGAAGGGGTGATTTATTAATGGAAGGTCATTAATTAGGTATTTGTTGGATATGTAACTTAATTAATTAGCTTAATGTAATTAATTAATGATGATATGAGGGAAAATGAGTGCTTTTGATGATATGTCATCGATTTTTGAGAAAGACGATAATTAACATAATTTAAGTATTTAAATTACTTAGGTGTAATTATGGGTGTCTAGATTTGCCCCTCTTTGGGGTGGCATAAGTGACGCCACTTCTAAGATAGTATATAGGTGGAATTTTGAAGAGGTAGAAGAAAAATTAGTAGAAGTGAGAGATACCCCCTCAAGTGTCGATGGGGTGATGAAAGAAGACGATCAAAGATCGAAAAAGGTGAGAGATAGATAGAAGAATGGGAAGAGGTAAGATGCCCTGGTAAGATGGAAGAATAGGGGTGAGAGGAAAGTGATGTAGAATGAATATTGAGGAGGGAGAGAAGAGCTTAGCCTCTAGCCGTTGTGTATTGGAACAATTTCAGTGTCATCATATTTCCATAAGAGCTACGTCATCGGTCCTTATGAAAAATATAAGCATACGACAAAGGTAGAACAACATGAAAAGCCATATTGCAAACGATTGTCTATTGTTGAAAACACCAACTCCATGCAACATACAAAATGCAATACAATATGAGAAAGTGAAAGATGCCTAACTCCATGCAACATACAAAATGTAATGTAATACGAGAAAGTAAACAAGCTAAACTAATAGAGAAACATAATATAATGTTTTTATTATCGAGCTTCAGTTACAACCTATACAAATTAATGAAAAGGGTTGATGATGGTGCCCCAAGCAAGGATACATGTGAGGGTAATAACGGAGGACACTTGGGTCTAATGGAAAAGCAATGTGCACTACGAAATAGTACCAGGAAACTCGTTGTGCCCTAGAGTACAGACAAAGTAAGTAGTCTAGCTGTTGTTGATGGAGGTAGATCAAGATGATCTATAAGTCACACACATGAACAAGTGAGAACCAAAGAGTGACGTTTTGTAGGATGATTTTCAATTTTTAGAAGTTTTCTAAAACATATTTGAATGTTTTTTTGATGATTTTTTTCTCTAACATATTTGAATGTTTTGGTTGATTTTAAAAGTTTTATGAAACTATGTATAGGAAGACGAGAAAGCATGGATGCCCCCAGTGATAGAAAGGAAGGACAAGGGAATAAGGCCACATGCATACCAGAAAGGTGAAGATGTAAAATGTCCCAATGATAAGGTGGGAGTATTCAAAGGTAAACTCTTCACAAGTAGAAGTGGGACCCAAGGCCATTATGGATAGGTTCAACATGATGATGAACATAAACCAATGAAATGTTGGGAAGAAGCAAGGATGCCCCTAGCGTAAGTTGGCCTAAGAGCACGTGATAGAAAGGAAGGAGAAGATTATTTTTGTGGAAGGGGACAAAGGTGTCAGCAAACATGGAAAACAAGTAACCATATACACATGGATGTTCTGAACAAAGTAGAAGAACGATGTGAATGATATGAATGTAGCTTATAATCCTCATGGAGATGAAGTGATTAGCCAAAGGCATAAATCATGAGACGAGATATGGAGTAGAGTAAGAGTCTAAACAAGGTCCAAAAAACACACTTGATAACATACTAATCTTGTTTACTCATAGAGATCCAAAGTGTGTGCACATGGAGTTTATTACCTCTTGAAGTGAAGATTTAATAGACAAAAAGTGAAGAGACCCTAGCCAATGTGTATGAATGATTTATTATGAAAGGTGATTTTGTGAATGGATGGTGAAAGGATAGCCGTACATTGCTCCACTTTGCCCAAAGGCCCATAGCCCCAACGGAAATGTATTTTATTATAATCACAAACTTACTCTCTTGTCGAGTTAGGCATCCATAGCCCGATAGAGATTATTGGAAATACCCCAAGAGAGAGTTATATATCAATTTGCATTTTCTTTGTAGCTTTTATCTTTTGATTTTGATTGATTTTGATTCTATTGCTTTCGAAAACTTATTTCAGCTCTCTTGTTTGCCAAGGGTTAAGAACCACTTTGATGGCTTGATGGAAGGAGGTGGAAGTGATTGTGATGAAGACATTGGCTAGTGTCAACAAATATGTCCAAAATTTCTTAGCAACAAGTTTATTAGATGTTTAAATGTGATAGGATCTCCATGAGGTCACTGTTCTTTAATTTACCAAGGTGATAATAGACAAGGGGCAAACAGATACCATAGAGATAAATGTCACAAAAACATGTGAATAAGCTAACCAAAATATCACCGAAGGGATGAAAATGGTAGGAAGACTTACAAAAGAATAAAAAGGAAGGGAAGAAATAAATATCCATGTGTACACAACACCTGATTGCAATGTTTGATCTTTGTACCTTTGATTTTTGTTGTTTTTTTTTCTCATGTTTTTTTGTATTTTTGAATTGTTTTTTATTTTTAGATTTTTGATATTTTCTATTTTTTTGAACCATTGATACTAAAAAATTCACTCTATATGATAGGATCCAACAATGATGTTTACAACTTCCTTGATAAGGGAGACTAAGTGTGTTTGTTTATCAAGAGTCATGTTTTCCCAATCTCGATGATCGTGGTGAGTTCACACTCAACAAAGGACTGTGATTTATCCTGAAACATGGATTTTGTATGCGGGAGCTTGAGTTCCATATCTAGAGGTTTATGCACTTTACACCATATTTGATGGTTATGTTGATGTGTCATCTTGAATCGTGCTTGATTTACAACTTTGAGGTTATTCCGGTTGTTGGGCGATTTTGAGCTCTTGGAAGTTTTGACCTAATGAACCTGTTTGGATTTCTTATAAGTTTACGCTTGAATTTTTGACCTTGAGAAGAAGAATAATGTGAACATTTATGATTGATGATAGGAATGATAGAAATAGTAGTGGGCTTGCCACAACCATTGATAGAAGAAATATGTGATAGATGAACAGGATACGGTCCAAGAATTGAAGAGGATGGGCTACCAAGAGGTGAGGCATGGATAGAAGGTTAAAGGCTACTATGATGTGGCCCAAGAATAGAAGAGGAAGGGCTACTAGGACGTGACCCATAAATAGAAGATGAAGGGCTACTAGGATGTGGCCCAAGAATAGAAGAAAAAGGGCTACTAGGACATGACCCATATAAGTAAGTGATGGACTACTAGGATGTGGCCCAAGAATAGAAGATGGTGGAATACCCGGGGTGATCCATACATAGAAGATAAGGGGCTAGTTGGATGTGCCCCAATAATCAAAGATAGTGGGCTACTCAAAAATGTCCCACAAATAGAAGAGGGAGGGCTACTAGAAGGTGACCCACACCTAGATGAAGATGAAGGGCTACTTAGCACTGACCCCACAAGAGATTGTGATTGAGGAATTATGATAGACAAAGATTTATTGGGTGATGAGAAGATAGGCCATGGATCTATGCAAGACCAAGGAGTTTCATCACATAATGAAGAATGTGAAGATGGAAGAATAAGAGGAGGATCAAGTTACATGATCTGAGGCTCTTCCTCCATTTCTTGATCAAAGGAATCAACCTTTTCCTCACAATATGCAGATGCATCAAAGTCTAAAGAGAATCCTTTTTGTAATCTACTAAAGTAATATCTTCATATGCCCCTATAAATGCCC